>JAPMOR010120826.1:151339-229980 GCA_026543865.1 Argiope aurantia | reverse complement strand
GCATCAATAATAATAATTCTACTTTGTGTGTGTGAAATAAACTCTGAATAATATGTGTGGTTCATTGCAGTTTAAATATTGTGCACTTTGAATGACAAAATCTTGTGTAAATAACTATTTATTTACGAAAAGAAAATAATTTGCGCTTTCACTAAATATTTTCGATTTCATTCATATTGATTGGCATCGATGACAATAATCTTATTTTGTTTGATATATGTGCAATTAACTCGGAATGTGCATGTGCAGTTTGCCGTTCACTGATTGTCAATTGTCAATTTTAAATTAATGTTGAATCATAGAAACATATGAAACGATTTCTTTGTAAATTTTATTGTGTTTAAAATAAATGTTAATAATTGTACTATGCTTGTATAACCTTCGCGCAAGTTCAAGCAATAAGTTGGCAAAGTTTTATCGCAATCGGATGAACGGTAAACAGCGCATAAAATATGAACATTCATTTTTAGATATATACGCAAATATATATATATATATATTTCCTTATAAGACTATGTTTATTATATTTTTTCTACTTTGATCAAAAATATTAGACATATTCTTATATGGAAATATAAATTCCTTTTTCTTTTTTTTTTTCTGCGTAAAATTCTTAGTTTTTCTGGTTTATAAATGTTGTTCTGATAAAATTCTAATAAAATATTCATTGACTAAAAATTCTTTCAAAACCTCTATATTTTTGGAATACAACTTATTTCTGTTGGTATTCTTTCAGTTGAAAATAGTTGTTAATCCTGTCGCTATGGGTTCAATGAATTTTGATAGCGACTGATAACCAATGACCGAATTTGGGTAAAATCAACTTTATCACAACAAGTGAAAGGATGCTTGTCTCAAGGCTATCTATAATTTAATCTAAAAATAATTCAATAATTGTTCTTATCGGTAGTTATTTCTTAGCAATTTACTTGTGTACTGTTCGTAGTTGTTTCTTTTTAATATTATTATTACTGTTTATGTTTATTGTATGTATGTTATGTTTATGATAATGCGTGTCGCATTTGAATATATCAAGTATACTTCACTCATTTTGGCATTAGTTGAAATGCTTTCTGTAATACATTCGTCCTCGTTGGAAGCATCAATGTTTATTATTTGGTATTGCTCATTAAAAAAAAAAAAGCTCTCAATTTTTCAAAATTTTATAAAGAGGCTATAAAAATTTTAGTTTCGCTGTAGAATTGATGCGTTTTAAGTAATTTTTCTTACCTGTTAAAAATTTCAGTTTTGTCTTTAACGCTCATTTACCCCCCCCCCCCCCCCCCCAATTTAAAATCCGTTTTGCTCTTGTAATTCAATCACATGCGGCAGTGGTTTATAGCTGTTCAATAGATTTCAAGCCAAAGCTGGCAGTGTGGCTATTCCTTAATTTTTTACTAAGAGCATCTTTAAAAACAATGTTTTTTTAATGCTGCCTTGCCTACTTTAGTCTGGATTCTGATTTCATTCGCTCTGGACAATGCTACAAACAATTATATAGCACTTTGATCATTAATAATTCGACCAACTTTGTCAAAACTCTGACTTTGTAACTTATTGATGGCCATAATCACTGGAAAGTGCAACATATTTAGCTTTTCTTTTGAAATAGGCAGATTTACGCTCCGTCTTTCTTCGCATCCCCCCCATCATCTGATATCGTTTGACTCCCCGTTGATATTTATATGTTACTTAGTTAGCCGCGATTGCTAGCCAAGAATTGAGAATTTTCGGTTACTCGAAAAAGTTAAACCGGAAAACTATTCATTAGTGTTGCCACAAACTATATCTCAATGTAGAATTAGCACATTATGCTTTTTTTTAAAAACTCATTTACTGTTAATTTGGCATTAAAGTTTCACTTTTCCTCTTTTGTCACTGGTTCACCGTCAAGTGTGATTTAAAAAACTTATTACGATAATAAAAATTTCATTGAATATTTCAAACAATACTGGCAAAACAAACCTCAAATGTCTGGGAAAGCGAATGAAGCATAATGTTTACAAGGCACATTTTTTTAAATATAATTATGCATTTATAATTTTATTTAGATACATTTTCTAATCTTATACCCAGAACAAAACTTTACTGACAAATATATATATATATACATATATTTTTCCACCTTTCAAGGTGATGTTTAAGAAGCGCTATACAGTCATAACATACTACATAACAATAAAATTTAGAAAATACCAAGAATTGTTAAAATAAAAATTTTGATATAAACTACTGTTTTGATTAAATTTTAATAAAATATAAAATAAAAATTAATTTGTTGAAAAGGAATTTTACAATTATAAATGTTATTTATGAATTAATTCTTGAAGTATATATTATTTTAATTATAATATCTATTATTAAATACTTTAAATATTGAAAATTCTTTTCTTTTTTTTTCCCTTCCTAGGTGCATTTTTAGGTTTCCTAGTACAAATATAAAAATAGTATTTCAATCTTTAATTGATGAAAGCAGTCCTCCTCGGCGTTCCATACGTGAATTTATGCCTCAAAAACCAATGACACCATTAAGGATAAAAATACCTGACTCAGATATTCCTCATTTACCTGGTCCGGAAGCTCATTTCATGAGTCCAGCACCTTCACCGACTGGTACAATAAGGTTTGTAAAATTAATCATAATGATATACTTTTTTATAAATGTATCTATATAATTAATGAACCACATGTTGTAGCTGAAATAACTGTGTTCATTTTTTCAGAAGGCTTGATTGTTAGCATTATTTCAAATATATATATATATATCTCCTAATTATTATGATCAGTTTGAAATATGTCCCTTTCCCCTAATAATTTTAAAGATTTCCTGCGCTGACCATAATATTTTAGCTAATATTTTGAGATGTGATCACTGAATAAGGTTTATAGTTGAGAAATTAGTTTTAGTCATTTGTTTTCCTTTACTGGCAAATATGAAAAATAGCAGGCATAAGTGATTTAATCTATTAATATTACCTAAACTAGTAAGATTTTCATTGATATAAATTGTGGTTTCGATTAAAGAATATATATATATATATATATAATATAAATGTTTTTACTATGCATCAAATTTATATTTCCATTGAAAATTACAGATTCAAAATTTTCTCTAAGTTGTAACATTGAGATCACGTTTATATAATCAAGCTTTGTTATGTGAAGTGTTTATGAAATATAACTGATATCTTCTGCATAGCTGGCTGTTATAGATCTTTTTAAATAAATTAATATAGATTTTTTAAAAGTTTTCTTTTAAGCAAGGTATAAATGCTGTCAGTATTAAATGAAATATTTCACATTTAAATTCTTTAAATGTGAAAATCATAAGTATAAGGATCTTTTATGAAATTTTTAAATAATTTTCTTAATCTTTAAATTTGTTTTTATTTTTGAAGACAATATTTTTTTTATTGCACAGTTTTACTGTATTTTTAAATTTGTAATAATATCATATTTATAAACTTTATAATAATAGTTGAATTGCTATCTCATTCACATGTACATACAAAAAATTATTTAATTGTTAAAATTGAACCATATAATCATTCAGCATATTTTAAATTGAAATTATATTAATTTCAGTGCTGAATTATATTAATTTCAGTTGTTTTTCAGTGCTGCCAATTCTTGTCCTGCTAGTCCCCGAGGTGGCATGGGAAAGAGAAACATCACTAGCGATCTTCAAATGGTGGCTGCATATGCAGCTGTAGCTGCTACGTCCATAAATGATAAGACTGAACCGAAAATTCTCTCAAACAGTAACAACAACAGTAATAGCGATGGACAATTTACAAACAATATTGGATCTGGCAAAGATGATAAACCTCCCTATTCTTATGCGCAGCTTATTGTGCAGGCTATTTCTTCAGTGCCAGACAAGCAATTGACTCTTAGTGGAATTTATTCATATATTACGAAGAATTATCCATTTTATAGAACAGCTGATAGAAGCTGGCAGGTATTATTAAAAGCATTACATTTTTAAAAAGTTATATAGTTATGTATTCTTTACAGGCATTCAAGAAAAATCATCTAAGATTTTATGAAGTGTGTGTGTTTAACAATAACTATACTAAAGACTGGTTTTGTTTCAGTCTGAATAACTATGTTGTAATAATCAAGTTGTTATTTGATTTACATTGCTATCAACTGAGTGAGTATACCACATTTGTACAAAAGCAGTTTTGTGGAGTTATGGGAATTGAGGATTATGGTTGCATAACTATCTGGTATGATGTGTAACAATAATTGATATTTTATCGTAATAATGTATATAAGTTTGAATGCTATCACTGCATTGTGTGATGCAAAACTCATTCAAACTGCTGTAGCCTTGGACCTATAACTACCAAATATGATATATAGATGTTACTTTTTTGGTAGTAAAGGCTTTCTAAGGAAAATTCTTTCAAAGTTTTTGTTAGTTTTTAATTAATTTAAAGTAATAGAAATCATGACATTTTCTTCCTTAAGTATAATATAGCTCAAAAGTTATTTTTACCTCACTTTTTTTTTCCCTTAAAAATTAACTTTTCTGTAATATTAATTTTCTGTCTGTACAGATTTTGCTTTAATGCTAAAAAATTAGTTCTGAACAGAATTCTATAACAATGTTCTTCTTTGTATATTGCTTGCAGTAAAAATGGAAAATTGTAAATAAGAAATGCAAATATTTTAATAGGGCTCTTCCCTCCTTTTGTTAGTGAACAAAGATAAATATTTTTTTCAAATCATTAACAAATTTCTGAATGATATAGTGCTTAGGTGACATCACCCTCCCCCCTGTAAATTATGTGATGAATCATTATGAATGTATCAAAAACATTTTGCATAAAATGTTTTTATTATTATTTTTATTTTACCCGTTTGCAAATCATCTGAATGAAATTGTGCATACTTCCTCTCGCTCCTCATATCAAAGTATTTCGATTTTTATGTTGAAATTCAATTCACATCCAGAGTTTAAATTATTCTAAATAAAAATGTACAGTATTAGGTCTCATTTTACATATTTTTTATAGATGATGATTAGATTACAATTAAGGGAAATCCAAAGTCTCATATTAAAATTTAGATTTTAGAGAAGAAGTGGTTGTGATAGCCTGATGGTTAAGTTTCAGCTTTAGAATCATTAAAGTTTTCCAGGTTCAATGTCCTATTCCATTTGGGGGGGGAAATGTGTAAACATGTCTGGTGAGTTCAAGGTCTCCCACTAATGCTGAGGATATTCAGAGGTTTGAGGAGGGAGTTCCAGCTTCTGGGTCGTCCTCATCATCTTCAAAATTGCAAGATCCATAGTGTTATTCTAAAATGAGACAATAATATTAAACTTTAAATAACTAAACTTTAGGAAAGGTGCATGAAAATGCTTTCTCCCCTCTTAAATAATTGACAAATAAGATCTGTGTCCTCACAATCTGTTCGCCTATTCTTGCTCTTTCACATTATTAATAAATCTGTCCATAATTCATACAGTGATACAGCAGAAGAGTATAATACTATCTATAATGTAATTAGATTCAATTTCTTAATGGTTAGAGTATATATGTTACTCTGTAGGAAAGATAATGTTTTGCCAATAGTTTTTAAAAAAATGAAATTTTTTTAAGATTGTGGTTAAAATAATTGAAGTTTACATTGTTTGATATTTTTTTAATATAAATCTTACTAATTCTAAATTCCACTGCTTTGAAATCATTATAGTTAAATACAGTTATATTGTGTTCATTCTTTTAAACTCATAGAATAATATTTTTTATTTCAGGTTGTTTCATCTTTGTCAAATTTGTTTTCAATTTATTGTTACTTGTAAATGATAAAAATATTTGAATTTTTAATGTGAATTCTGTTGCTTCATAATTATAATTCTTTAAGTTATATGTAAAACTAATTTGAATATTCATTTAAAATTGTTTAATAAACTAAAATAAAGTTAAGAATTAATAATATTTATTAAATTTTTAGCTAAAGCTTAAAGTTTTGTATGATTTGTCTTCATAATTAACAATAAACCTACCGGTAATTCACTGATACATAGGGGAAAGATGATTTGACCACTCAGTAGATTTAGTGTTAATTGATTTATAAAGTTTTGTTCCATTTTGGAATCTATCACTTTTGTATGAAACAGTTTATCTAAAAACATTCTGTTTCTGAGAAGTACTAGACATTTTTATTTAGAATAATTCTTTTATTTAGAATAATTCATGTAATCTTAAGGATATTTACATTTTATCATCATGCTTGCATTTTCATAATTTTAAAGCTATTAATATGAATCTGTTAATATGGTTTAGGCTAATAACAGTTTGTTTCCAGAAACAGAACTATTATAAGTTTGAGATAAATAGAATAAAAGTGTGAAAAATAATTCCTATATTTATTTTGCTGTATTTAGGTGTAATACCTTGTGATTACTGAAGCTGACTGTTTTTCAGAACTCCATCCGTCACAATTTGTCCTTGAATCGTTATTTTGTGAAAGTGCCAAGATCCCAAGAAGAACCTGGTAAAGGTTCTTTCTGGAGGATTGATCCTCAGTCTGAAGCGAAACTTATTGAACAAGCGTTTAGAAAAAGACGGCAAAGGGGCGTTCCCTGTTTCCGACCTCCGCCATATGGAGGTCTGGCATCTAGGTATGTTATCTTTAATGCAGAATTATTATAGTAATGCTGATTTTTTTTTCTCCTTAAATTTGGAAGTGCCTGGTATCTAATATAGACTCATTTTTCAAGTATTTTTAATACAAATATATTGTTCAGAAATTAATTGTGAGGGTAACATTGTTAGATAACATAGAACATGTTAATAGTCTAGATGCTGTGCAATCTTATTTAATCTCATTACATGTATAAAAAAAATTGTAGTTTTGACATTCTATTTCAAGACCCTGTTGACAAAAATCTTAGCAATAAAAAGAGTATGTAACAGCTTATCTAAATTCCTTACATTTCATGAATTACTTTCTTTCAGTCTGTTAATTTCTCGTGTAGAATGAGATGGTTAGGTTGCCAGAAACGCATGACTAATTACTCTATTAATAAGATGTTGCCGAAAAAATTGCTGTACGCAGAGACCAGTGTATGGAGACGCTTCATCTTGTATAAAGGTAATTGAATCAAAACATTGGTGCTGTTGCATTTGTGGTGCAACAAAATTTTTGAGCATGTTTCGGTGCCTCCTGGTTTTTTGCATAAATTCTCAAGTCAGCGAAACTCTCGAAGTGCAGCTGCAGCATCCCTCCCATAAAACAACTTCACAAACAAAGCACGAAACCATTGCTAATAAGAATGACATAATTTCTGTTGTACAGAGCCATCTATTGGTTTTTCTGGAACTATTTTTTTTTCCATGTAATCTGTTCCCTATGTTTTGAATAGTATGTTGAACAATTTTAGAGACTTTATGTTGAATGGTGAGCTCAGAGTAGGAGTGTTTTAATTTTGACTTAAATTCAGCAATTCACAAATTGTAATCTCTACAACTCAAGATGTAAGTTTTTCTTAGCAAAATGGGAAAATCAAAAATAGAAACTTTTTTGATAATTTAGGGAAACATAAATCAATTTTTATTAAATTCTTCAATAATTAATCTAATTTTTTTTAACTCAATTCTTTTTTGCTATTGAATTTTTGAAAAAATTTGTACATCTAAAAAGAGTGTTAATGAAAATATCTTTTTTTTTTTTTTTTTTTTTCCCCCCATGTTGCTATACTGTGGAAAAGTTTTGAAATGGTATTAAATATAAAAAGAAATGAAATTGAAATTTTTTGCTTTTGGCATGGTGCTTAAAAGTTATAGAAAGTAAAGAAAATTTATTTCATTTATTTAAGGGATCATTTCTTGCTTATTTAATGAAAGAATTACACATTCAGTATATTTTAGCTCTAATTATAAAATAATTGATCTCTAACAGTATAGCATCTGAAACAGTAAAAAATAATATTATTTAGTAGTTTAGGGTTGCTCTTCAGCTTTACTCAAATGATCAGTTTTCATAATTACAATTGATGTAAACTTGTTTATTTTAAAATTGAGAATGAGAAAATTTAATGAGTTTTTCATATTTTCTTGCCCCACCTATTTCTCTTTGATACTTCCATAGATACATTTATTATCTTCAGTAAAGGTGTGTAATTTTGAGATTGTAATTTTCATTTTTTGTATCCATATCAAAAACGCTTCATTTTCCATCATATTTGATTGAACGATCAAAATGCGGTTAAAAAAATAATCTGCATGTATTTGTTTTTCACAATTTAGAAAAATCGTTATTTTTCACATTGTGTTTCGGTTATTAAATCTTTTCGAAATCTAAGCTATTCTATTTATCATTATTAAAATGACGTTTTTCTATGTATTTCTGCTTTCTGCCAAACTGCACACACATTTTGATTGGAGAAAAGTTGGATGGAGTTAGGATGGCTATATGATCCGGATGCTAATGAGCAATGAATTAATAGATTTAATTAAAAAATGACATCTATAATAAATAAAAAAAATGTTGTACTTAATTTTTTAGACGATAAATAATTTCAGCATGAAAAGGTAAAAAACGAATTTTTTTTTTTAATAATTAGAATATTTGTTTATATGGACTGATTTTTATGTTAAGATTTTTATTGGATCAGAACAATGGAAGGTATTTGATCGCTTCATTGAATTTAAAAGTTTTATTTTCTGTTTGAATGCTTTTTGTGTTTGCAGCTTAACTCTTTGCACTTTGTTATTGTGTACTTTATTTTATTTTTATCTATGTATAATATACATTTATTTAAACTGATATTCATATTTCAAATAATATAATTTTATAGTTATGTATTATCTCTAATTTTATTATTTAAATATACTTATTGTTTATTTTCATAATCAGGCTTACAAGAAGAACTTTTGTATTCCGATTATGAAGTACTTAGTTGCATAATGTTATAGAAATTTCCTTTTTATTTTCTTTTAGGTCAGCCCCAGCCTCTCCTACCCATGGAGGTATGAGTGGCCTGGTAACCCCAGATTCATTATCTAGGGAACCTAGCCCTGCCCCTGAAATGCTTAATCAAGACTCTGAGGTCAATTCATCATATACCTCAAATCTTCAGTTTTCATCATCTAGAACCTTCTTACCAGTTCATGTGGCAGAGTCTAGGCAGAATTTGTCAAATCCGGGATCACCTGGTGGGTGGGAATTTCATAATAAGAATTTAATATACTTCAGATAAAATAAACATTGCAGCTAAAGGCTTATATTAAATGGGATATATGTGTGATATGTATTGTGTATGAAATATGCATTTTGTTCTATTGCAAAGTGTCCTACTTCTTGAAGAATTATACATATATTGATTGAACATTGTCTTTTAAACATCAAAATTTCAAAAAGATTGCAAATTTCAGAAAATAGATAATTTTGCTTCATTTTTCCCTTTGTCAGTAATTCCTGATGGATTTCTAATACAAACTACAGTAATCCTGATAAAAAGTGTAAAATTATTAATTAGAAATATATCCACTCTTTTTTTACATTAATTAAAATTCTGTTTTTATTATTATTATTATTATTTGTAAAGCGTCTTAAGCTTAGCTGAATAACTAATCACAAAATTAATTTGCCCCACTTTAGAATAATTTTATTAATAAATCAATCTAATCCTTTCCTTTTATTCACAAGTATGCATTTTTAAGAGTATTTGATTTTGTTACGTCAAACTATTTAAATTTTATCCATATACAAATTTACTTATTTCTATGAATATATATAATTTACCTTACTGTCTTTAACGCATTACAGTTCGAAAATCTCATCAATCTTAATAAATACATGCAAAGTTATTCAGTACTAAAAATGAAATGCTTTATTTTTGTCTTATGAGGATTATTGATACTTAATGAAAAAGCTGATGCTCTCTGAGCAGAAAATGTTCTACAAAAGCAGTTTCTTAAAACATAAAATTTTTGTACACCTTAAATTTGATGGTTACTAATATAAAACTTTGATTTTGATTAGTGAATTACTGCAAAATCTGTTGCACTAAGTTTCTTATTGTTTACATTTTTGGTTTGGTTAAATACATTTTGTTGTATTTTTTTTCAATATTTTCGTTAATTTAAATAGTTTTGTGAATTTTTTTTTTCGTTGTTCAAGTTTTGTTTTTACTTTTTTTGGTTAATTTTTTTCTTTTTGTATGATTTTTTTTGTCTCGAAGGAAGCTACATGAACAATAATTCAGCTCCACAGAACATAAGCAGTAGCCTGCAGCCGTCAACCCATTACATAAAGCCAAGGGTTTATTTTCCACAGCCTTTAAATATGATTAGCAATGGTGTTATAAATAATGGAACATATGAGGATCATCATGGGTGTGGTGAGTGGAGCTTTCATAGTTAAGCTGATCTGATAAAATTGAGTATTAGCATTGTATGATTTTATTTATGCTGTTATTAAATGACAAGTTGCTTGTTTCTATGAATATAAATGGCCATAAGTGCTTTACTGTTAAAAAATCTAATATAGTATGTTCAAAATTTAGAAATGTGCATTGGGTGAATCAAAAGTTTTTTGCCAATTTTAAATAGTATATTACCACACTTGGTGATCCCAAGATAATGAATTGTTGTGATCTGTTGGCAAGATCTCTATTTTGAAAAATTTTGTTGAAGAAAGGATTCTTCTGGTGTTATCATAATCATGTCAGGGGGGGGGGGCGAGAAGATAATGATCATGACTGTTCTAAATTTATCCTTGCGCAATTAAAAACCAAATGCTTTTAAAGCTTAATTGGATTACTCTTTACTCAGCTAAGCAAATTTATGCATCCTTTGAGAGGGGGGAAAAAAAAGGCAAATCTTCCTCCCATTCTAATTATCCTAAGAAAAACATCCTGGATTCTGGACAGAATTATGAATTTCCGCAAGTTGTCCTGATATTTTTCTTTTGGGCGGTCTCCTTCACAGCATATACTCCTAGAAATCATTGCTATAACAATGATTTTACCACAATTATTGAATGTCAGTAATGGTTTTGCATTTACCGAAACTCTCTATTATGATCTTCTGACTGAAACAAATCAGAACATCCACATTGGAGAGTTTCCTAATCATGGGAATAAATATACAAATGCTTAAGATTTAGCATCTCTATTGTACTTGCTCTTTCCCACCTCTTATTTAATAAGAATGCATACTGCTTATAAAGCTTGGAACTTAAATCTTCCATAAGCAAAATTATATTAAGGTGACTGCCTACATTCAAGGCTATTTTTTTTTAAGTTTTAATTTGTGTTTTCTAGTTAAATTGGGTATAAAAATAATAAACATCTATATAAAAAAATTTCTGTGAGTGTCCCATTTTTTTTTTTCAAATTGACAAATTTGATGTAAATTTTAGCAAAATTTAACCAAAATGGTTAATACTCTACATAAAATTCTAATTCAGCAATTAAAATTTTCTGTACACATAGCGTACATAACATAGTTATCTTCAAAATGATTCAAAATCTAAGAGATTAATTAAAATGCAAAAATATTGTGAAGGTTTTTATGTTACAATGTAGAAGTTATTCTTAAATTTTCAGCTGTTTTCTAGCTAAAAAGGCTATAAGTTAAAAAGGTACGTCAAAACTTTTAGTTCATTTCATTGGCAATCGTATAAAGAACATTTCCTGAAAATTTCATTAAAAATATTAATTAATACTGGAGATATCATGCTAATGGTTTACAACTTCTATCGAAAACATTATTTTGAGAAAAACGAGTTTAAAATTTACAGTTAAGGTTTAAAAAAACTTCCTCTTCATAAAACAGTCTGAAATTCTCCACATTTACAAGTTAACCCTTCTTTTTTCTCCAATCATTGTACATTCTTTCTTTCGCTGAGCTCATTTTTTTTTAAATGTAAACTTTAGCAGCTGCTAATGAATGACTTTTTGAGCTACAAATGCGATCATAGTCAAAAAGCTTGTCCTTTATGACTTCCCACCTTCATTAAACTGAAGGACAACAATATAGGACCGCGATGACGGAGTTTGGAGTTTGATGAAATATTGTTTCGGGACTATATTCCACAGCAAACCATTAAAACTCTCATTAGCATTTTATGTCATTCCATTCAAGCATTTCTTTAACAATTTTTTATCGCAAAGTTTCATATATACAGGCTTTATGATGTTTTGTGGTAGTCCAATGGATTTTCCAAGGAAGGTTTTCCCCTGTACCTTTTGCTTGTTAATATTTATACCAGTTATTGGCTCCTACTGGACATTGCCCATGCATAGAATGTTTCGAGTTTGAGCAACAATGATAAAATGCTGCAATAACTTCAAATTGAATGTTTTTAGACTATCAAGACTACTACGAATGGAAATTCCTTAGTAATTCTGTAATCTATTGAGTACACGGATTATTATTGGTCATTTATTTGCCCTTTCCTTTCAGGCTCAATGTTGATTTTTTTCAATTTCTGTAAACGACTGCCAGCTCTTTTTTGCACATGACTAATGCATTCTAATTTAGTGACCGTATTTGCACCATATATATATTTCACAGCATCATGCACTAGCAACATCATGAAATAATTATTTGCGTTTTAAAACTAAAAAAAAAATAAAAAAGATGATAAAAGTGGCATTTTACAACAACTTCCGGTTGCAGACTCAGGCATCCGGTTAATTTTCAAGTACACTGCAGTTTTTTAATTTGATATATCTCGGCTTCTAGATGATGTAAAATGAAAAGAAAAGTGTTTGAATTAAAAATTTTTTTGACCAAGATGGTTGAAAATCCCATTTTTAATGTAGGCAGTCACCTTAAGCATAATTGTAACAGTTATGGGAGATCATGAATTTTTAAAGCTGCCATATCAAAACATAAGTATAATTTGAGGGTTTTGTTATTTAGCCTACTTCTGTTTAATTTAATGTGAAATAAAAATAAATTAATGGATTAAGACTTTTAATAATTTTTCAAACTTCTGAGCAGTTGTGTATTGAAAACTACATTAATAAATATTTAACTTCAAAAACATAATTTATCCACTTTATAGCAAATATGTTCATTTTAACTCAAAGAATGAGCAGTATTTCAGTTTCAAATTTTTCTTCATATTAAAGTTGAACAAATGTTTTATGGCATTTGGTCCTGCCATTCCCATTGCTGTCATATAATATAAGTAATTGAAATTATTTTGAAAACAATTCATTGGAACATGCAAAGTCTTATATCCTCATTTTTTTCACTTTTGCTTGGAATTTCACAATCTTATGATATTTTTATAAGTGTTCTTATTTTATTTGAATTAATATGCACATTATTCAAGAATTATAATTTCAAGACAGGCCTACCTTTTCTGTTATTCTAGGGAGCAGAGAATTGAACTGTTAGTTAACTACTTAAAAAATCCATTTACGAATTGACTCCATTAAAGAATGCTGAACTCATTCTGAATTAAAAGATTATATTGAATTTAAAACGTACAATAATACTTTGCGCAGCGCTGCGGGTAGAACATTGATGAAGAAAAAGAAAATCGTAGTGCTCAAGAGTTTACGTTGTTTTTGCCTTAAGTTATGGGATTTATCTTTGGACTTTGACACTACATGTTTGAGCTGGTCTCTAGCAGTTATATAGCCGGTCCCTAAATTGAGTATACACCTGAACATATAAACTATGTGTTTACTTAACAAGCTAAATATTGGTATGAGAAACTGCGATTTTTACTAATGTTATTCAGGCTCATCCTCTACCAACATATAAAGAAAAAAAATTATGTAACCAAATTTATTTTTATTTAAAAATGAATAAATATAGTACATAGATAAAAAAAAATCACAAAAAATGAATATTACAATTTTATTAATTTTGTTAAGTAAATTAATATTTAGTTTCAAAGCTTGTCGCCTGGATGACAATTTGTAATTGCTTAGGCGTGGATATGACTGGCTTTATGGCTGCTGCAATTGAAATTTTGACCCATTCTTCAATCAAAATTTTCTTAAGAGTCCCTTTATTTATTACATCCTGTTCGTAAATGGATTTCTCCAAGATCAGAAATTTTCTATTACATATAAGTCTGGAGATTAGGGTAGCATGTGCAGCTTTTACTTGCAGTGATACAACAAGTGTAACTTGACAATCCTTGAAATATGCTTCAGATCATTGTCTTGCTGAAAGATAAAGTTTTACCCTTATCTTAATTTATTGACACATTTTTGTAAATTTTTCTTTAAAATGTCAAGATATACCTATCTATTCATAATATAGTTATCAATGAAAACAAGCTTCCCTACTCCATTTTTTGCCATACAACCTGAAATGACCACCACCATACTTAACTATTTTTATTGTATTCTTAGGATTCAGTTCTTTTCTAACTTCTCTCCACACTTTTTACTGTCCATCACTTCTGTATTATTACATTTTGCATTAATCAGAGAAAATAACATAGTTACAGAAAGATTCTGGCTTTGAAATATATTTATTTATATAATATGAAATATAACCTTTATTTTTCTGTTACGAGTGGCTTCAGTATCGGAGTGTAGTCATGAAATCCTGCTTTATGTATAACATGTCTAAAAATTTCAGCAGAAATTTTTTTTCCAGTTGTTGAGGGCATAAATGAGCAAGTTTTGGAGCAATTAATTTTGAATTTTTCTTCTCTGAAGATATAATCTTCTATGCAGTAATGCTCAAAATTCTTTTATATCCTCTTCCTAGAATATTGGCCATACATCCAATTCTATGATACTTCTGAGTATTTTTTGAACACAGCCATGACTTTTCCCAATCAATAAAGCAATTTCTCAAAGAGATTTGCCATCTTTTGGCCACTTAATGATTAAACACGCACATTCTCAGAAGTTTTTCTCCTAGAATTCATTTCGTAAGTTTTTTATTGTGAAAAAAAGTAATTGCATTTGTAAAAATATTATTATTACATTTATATTCTTTGAATGCAACTGCAGAATGCTTTACAGAAAATTTTCATCAGAAAAAGTGGTGATTAACTGACAGATTCTTTAGGTGTCTGTTTAATTTTGTGTTTACCGAAATAAAATTAAAATATTCTGAAGACTTTGTGTTCTTCATTTTTTAGCCCAATATACTTCCAATATTGTTCTTTTATTATTATTATTATTTAATATATACTTTAACATTTATGTAAATATTAAGCTTAAATGGTAAATTTATATTATATTTTTTACACCTTTTAAAGAAGAGAGTGACTGGTGTATACTCAATTTTGAAACTCGCTGTATTTTGATGGTACGTGATAAAGATGAAGAGCAGTCTATTCTGCACTATAGGAATATCTTGTACAGAAACTAATATTGAATGCCACAGTTAAAAAATAATTCTGAATTAATTTCAATAGATTAATTCTTGCTCTTTTTTTTTTCTGTGCATGTTTCTGTAATAACATCATATTTATAATTTTTTTTTTTAATTTATTTCTTTAGAATTATTTTGAGTTTGTAGTATTTTTATGTTGATAATTTTTTTTTTTTAAGATGGTTCGTTTTCTTTTTTCACTTTTATTATTATTATTATTTTATCCTTCCTCTTTCCCACTAAGAACAGAATTGTATTTATCTGTAGACATTTTAAATGAAGTTAAATTCATCATATTGTTTTTAACCCAATAACCGCCGGTGTTGCGTTGACGCAATGGTCTATATAAATAAATATAAAAAAATAACCATTAAACAAACTTTTGAATAAATTACAGTTTTACGTTAAAGAATAGCATTACTAACAAATCAGTGAAAAAATTGACTTAAAGAAATTATTTTACACCTAGTAATCGATGTTTTACTTAAAGCATTTTTTTTTTTGTTCAAATTTCCAAACTCATTTTTTCTCAGAAAAAATAAAAATTAAAAGCAAATTGGGGTTTGGTTGTGAAATACATTAGCCAAGGCCACTCTTTGTTAGCAGGTGTTTCTGTAGGGGAGGAGGGAAAAGTAAAAACAGATGTTGCGTTCGCGCAACGTCAGCGGAAAGGGGGTAGACTGTTATCCTTCTTGAAAGATTTAATTTCAGTACTGTGCGTCTTATTGGTAGCAACTTTTTTATCCTCTGTGGTTTAAAATGCGTAGAACAAGATATCTTACGTTAGAAGAAGCTTTGGAAAAAAATTTCGAACAAAATTCCGATGACGAAGATGCAGATTGGACCGATATTGTTGTCGTAACTCCAGAAACAGCAGATGCTAGTGATGAAGAAGAAGGTAATGAAAATATTTTAAATAACGATAATGAAGTTTTACCTAGAGATACTGCAGGGGAAGTTGAAGTTCATATAAAGAAGTTAGATACTCCCAAAAGTTCTGTTAAGAAAAGAAAAAAAAAAAACGGGAAAAGGAAGAATTGCGATTGACAAAAAAGGAACCAATTGATAGGCCTCAACCAAAAAATGAAGAAAAAGCTTCAACTGATCGCATTAAACAAATCATAGAAAATAAAACTAGTGCAGATATTTTCAATCTTTTTTTTTTTTTTTTCAGTATGAAGAAAACAAAAAAGTACTTGTTCGGTGGAACGACAACTCTGGTGTGACAATAGGGTCAACGTTTGAAAAAAATTGAACCACTAAAAAATGTTTTTCGATACTCTAAAAATCAGAAGAAGAAAATATTAGTATCCCAACCTAGCTGCTTTGAGCAATATAATCAGAAAATAGGTGGTGTAGATTAGTGTGACAATTTTGTTTCCAATTACAGAATTAGGGTCCGTGACAAAAGATGGTGGTGGCCGATATTTTCAAATTTTATCGATGTTGCACTAACAAACTTGGAGAATATCAAGATTTTCCGAAGAAAGAAGTAAAAAATCACTGTTGGATTTTAGACGAGAGGTTGTGCTTCATCTGTTACAGACGCCCTTGATAGTGAGATAAATAAGAAAAGATCAGCTACAGGACGTCCGAGCAAATCCGGCCTTACAAAACTAATAACCGAAGGTCATTTTATTGTTAAGTCTACAGACAGTAGAAGACTAAGTTGCAAGTATTGCCACATCCAAACTATTCATCGCTGCAATATTTGTGAAGTTACTTTACACCACAATTGTAGTGAAGCATATCATACTTGAAATTTATATCACCTTATTCTTACATAAGCTTGTCAACTACATTTATTTGTTAGTTTTTAATAAATTAAAATTTTCAAAGAAGTGTTTTGACTGTTTTACACACTTTAATAAGCTCACAAAAATTTCTAGTTTTTAAAACGTGAAGAAATAGCGGCGTAGTGCTCGATGATAACGATCAACATTCGTACTTCTTTTCCGCTGACGTTACGCCAACGCAACACCCTATATTTTTAAAGGGAAGTGCAGTTTCCTTATTTTTACATTAAATTACTATTATAAGTTGTCAAAATAATAACTTGTATTGTTTGCATCGAAAACAAATAATGATTTTGAGTTTTGGCGTTTAATGGGTTAAATAGTTTTTATGAAGCATTTGTTGTGATCATGCAATCATAATTTGCCTCAAACTGGGGCATTTATGCAACTAAACTAAATTAAATTCTCCAAAAAGTTGTTGCCAAAAGAAATTATTAGTGATCTTATTATGTTGGGAAAAAATTATTGAATTCACTGTTTCCATTTCTAAAATGATATTGCCAATTTTAAGAGATAAGATTTTAATTTAAGAAGGGAATAATTTTTAGAAAAGATAATTTAAAAAGCTAAAACAAAATACAGCAGTTAAAAAAAATTCGGATAATGTTCAAGTAAATTTTTATGGAGAACATTGCAACATATATATAATGAAATATCAATGCATATGAAAAAAGGCCAATTTTTTTTGGAAATATTTATTTTTTATTCATTTATTTTTGAAAATATTTTTGATTTTTATAAAGATGTGTATTCTTTGTTTATAGCTTATTATTTTAGGTGTCTTGATATTTAAATTTTCTTTAATATTTAATTCATATATTCACAACTTATTGTTAAAATGATTTTACAAATAATAAAAGTCTAAAAATCTACAGTTTGCCAAAAATAGAAAAAAGCATTTGTTGAAGTTATTTAAAATATATGACTTTGAGACTAATACTATAAAATGTATAGTATTTCAATAAAAGCTGAACAATTAAATACTATTCAGTAAGCTCATGCTGAAAGACATTTATTAAAGATATATGATATGCCAATTGGATACTTTAAGAATTTGAAAATTCTAAAATATGAGGCAGAATTCAGTTATGTTAAAGGAATTGCAGTAGTTTTAGAAGACAGTATTGAAGATAAATTATCTGCATTTGTATATTAAACAGTACCTGTACTATAAAATAAAAACAAAAGTGAAAATATCCAAAGATAATAACAACATTTGCAATAGTAATAGATGTGATTAATTAATAAAATATGTACAGTATATAAAAAAGTATAGATTATGTTTAATTCATTTATAAATTAATAATAAAAATTATTAATTTAATTATAAAAAAATAAATTATTATGTGGGAATATATTTGATATCTGAGGAAAGCTAATTTTTTTAAAATTATAATTTGGTGTAAAAATACTGTTTTCCTACACTATATTTTTTGGACAACGAACATTATTACTCCTGTTAATCTTTAACTCTCACTATATATATTATCTCTATATATATTATATAAATATTATTTATAATAGATAATAATATTATAGACTTTACCAGTTTATTATTTGACATTGACTCAATATTTTACTGTTTTTTTGGAGGGGATTATACATTTTGCCTGTTTAAAGAAATATTTGTTAGCTCTAAAAAATATTAAAAATGTTTAAAAAATTATATTTTGTTGAAAATTCCTACTATTATGAAGTGGAAGTTCTTAAGTGAAAGTACGGCATCACAGACCACACGAATCATTTATGGTGTATTTGGCTCTAGTGTCCAGTTAGTTTATCAAATTTCAAAGAGATAAACTTTGCAAATGAGCTATACAATCATCCAGAATCAAAGGTCAGCAATGACAAACTTTAGGCCAACTGTTTCTCATCACTAATCTAATTTATTTTTTAATCGAATTGTCGCTTGTAATGATAAATGAGTCTAATATGACAATCTCAAATGTTCAGCACAGTGATTGGACAGGGATAAAAATATAATATCCATCAAAAAAAGCTGATGGTGAATGTATGGTAATCTAATGGACAGTTGGATCCATTTATGGACAGTTGAGATCCATTATGATTTCATGAAACCTGGCCCATTGATCATACCAGAAGTATATTGCAACCAGTTGATGCAAAAACTTAAAAAAAAAAAATGTTAATAAGCAGAGATTGGTTATTAGATTAATTTCTATATAACCCTAGACCACACCTTGTACAAATGCCTGTAGCAAAACTATAGGAATTGGAGTTGAAAGTTCATCAATCTCTATACTCATGCCCCCCCCCCCCCTCCCTTCCTAAACACACATACGCACACATATTCAAAAAAAAAGTTGTCTACTTTCAAATTTTGTTAAAAAACTATTATTTATTTTTATAATTAATAATTATTTTCATACTTTTATGGAAGAGAGCTAAAGATGCAATTAGGATATGGAACTAACTAATGAACCTCGAGTTGAGAATTATTATATTATTTTTATTTATGTATTTATTTTTTGAGAATTTGTTCATGGACCTAATTTTTCATAATCTAAGGTGTTTGTTAACTAATATTTAAATAATTTTTTTTTCATTTCTAAAATTTCCAATTGTATTAAAATTTGATAATTATTCAACAATATTTATCATTAATATTTGAAATTAATAATTTTATCTGTATATTTTTTCTCTTTATTAGAAAAGCTTTATGGACAGTTGATGTATTCTCACAGAAACACAGAGCCACAGCCAGTTGATTCAACTCGCATCAGCCAACAGCCAAGTGTCATCATGCAAGCTCCGCCCTCTCTGCCGGGAAGTACCTTCAGTCCACCATCATCTACTTCCCATCCCAGCTCCACCACAATGGAAGCCCCTCCTACCTTCATGCAAATGCTGAACATGCCTGAAAATGATACAGAGTCCGAACAAATGAGGTTGCATGACAAAAGTTAATTTTTAAATAAAACACTGAGAAATTTTTAATCAGGGATAAATTTGTACGTGTCACACATCTCGAAGTTAGATTGTAAGTTCATTAGTTCTTCCTTTTAAGTTTTGAAAACAACACGAGTTTTTTTTATACTTATTAAAAACATAAAATGAGCAAAATCAAATAATCTTTAGATTTTTTTTTTAAGCCTATCTTTTCTCATGGATATTATTCTCTTTTATTATTTGCAGCAGATCTCTATTAAAAATTCTCAACATGCTTAATTTTATTCAAAATTCCTTTGAATTGCAAATGCAACTTGTAGATTTGTTATTTGAAAGAAATTTATCTAGCTTATAGTAATCTTTTAATTTTGCATAGTATTTTTACTTGAACTTTCATTGTTCAATTAATAAAACTATTAATTTTTACTGTCTAAGAATAAGACTATTTGATTGTCTAAGACTATAAGACTATTTTATAAGTGGACTAAATCTTTCATAAATTTAATGCACTTATCATCATCTTTATCATATAAATCGCTTTTCTGGGAAAAGGAATTTATAGAATAGATCTCATAAACTTTTTTGTCGAAATGTGAAAAAATACTGCTTTGTTAATACAGAACTTTGTTTAAAATAACCGCTGACGTTAATGAAGTTTTCATAAAATTCGAATTTTCAGTTTCAAAATATTATTTTTTGTGTTATTTAAAATTACAAATTTCTTTTAAAAATTACTTTTTATGATTAAAATTTAACATATCTTAAGTATCAGAACATATTGCTTGATTGATTTCCCTCTTTGCATGTTATTAATAGAGGCCTGGATATATGAATAATTACATTATTAAGAACCAAATTCTTTTTGAAGAATTTTAAAGATTGAATATGCCAGGGTCTGCATATGGATACTGTTGGCTTTTAATACGGAAAATTATTTTTAGTATTTTTAGCTTTTTATTATTTGATATTTACATAAACATTTTATATGTTTGCGGTTTTCCAACCCAAAAAATATTTTGATGGTTTATTCCATATAAGAGGGGCAAAATAACATTCATTCTCTGGCCCCTATTTTGCATAGCCAAATGCTAGTCACTATATTACCTTCGTTAAAATATCAAGAAATAAATGCTTATAGATAAATATGTAAGTACTGTTCAAGTTGTGTATGATTGCAATATCAGTAAGGTTGTACCTTTCTGCATGCCTGATGCTGTTGTTTTATTGTTATTATAGCAACATATCTACTTGGTAGTAAGTGCTTTATCATGCTATTGTTGTACCAATGCTTGTTTCTCATAATTCAAATTATTTGTTAGGTTGCAAATATGTTAATTATTAATCTAAGGATTAGTATTACAAGCACTATGATGTAATGTGGATAAAATTTAATTGTTAAAACTGATGCTTTTGGTTTATTTGTTTGTATAATGCATCGAATTTTTATTTATAAATCTTGTGTGTTAACTTCTTTAAATAAATTTGTCTTATCAGGAAAATAACATTAAATAATGCCATAACAAACTAATAATGCAATTTCTTGGATCATCATTTAAAAAGGTTTTAATGATGATTAAAGGTTAAATTTTTTGGTATAATAATTTTTTGTGTATATGTCATAGAAATTTTCTTAATAGTTTTTGAGTATTTATTATTCAAAATAGGAATAATGTTTAATATTTTATGCCTTTAAATTTAAATCTTGCAAAATAATTTACTTATATGTCGAGAATTATAAAATATTGATATTCTCATGATACTCCGGCCAAATTGTTGATTAATTTACAAATATTTTCAAACTTCATGAGATAGTGATTAAAAATGTAGGCTTGTTCTCTGAGACAGAACTAATTTCTTTCTTGTGATTTAATTACAATTATAAATAATAATTGTCTATAAAACTAAATAAACTTCTGTTAATCAGCTGAAAATTAACATATTGGTGAGTTTTTCCAGATGTAAATAAAAAATTATCATTTAAACTTAAAAATATTTTTAAATCATAGAATCTTTAAATACACAATTATTAATTTAAAAATATTTTGCCAATAAGATGTATTGTTTATTTTTCATAAGATGTTCCAAAAACTTGCATTGAATTCTAATTATTTTTCCTTTAAATTAATAAATAAAAATTGGAATACTGTATCCATTTCAAAATTAGAAATTTTGTTTAAAAAAAACACAATTCTGAATTCTGCAAGTATAAAGCTTATAGTCAAGATATAGTGACACAGTTCCAAAAAAATGATTTATTAGCCTGTAAAAACTAAAAGCACACTGATAAAATATAGTTTTAGCTTTAAACATGTGGGTCTTTTTGATGCTTTTTCTGTTAATGTAAAATAAATTATTTTTTAATTTTATGGTAAAATCGAAATACTCATTTTTTTTTATACCTCATACGTTTATTCTAAAAAAAATCTTAAGCAGTCCTCTCCCTCCCCAAAAAATCCAAATAGTCTTTATAGTTTTGTTATAAACTGAAATGTGATTTCTCTCGAATAATTGAATAATTTGTAAAGTTTCCCCATACAAAGCTTTGAATTATATGATTTAAGCTTTGTTGCTCATGATTTTTAACCGAGTGAAGAATTAAAATGACCCGGAATTATGTTTTATATGAAAAGAATTTGAGCAATTAGAAATTTTGAATTTACTGATAACAGTTTAAAACTTATATTAGAAAGGCTTATTACATACAACTAAAAATTTAAAAGATTTAGACATTATAGCAAGAATATTGCTTATATATTTGAAGCAATCTTTATATTACAAAATAGGTATGAATTATGATTATTGATAGTTGCATATAAACTAAGTTTTACATTTTAATTATGTGCTCAATTCAAACAAAATTTAGAATAAGTTCACACAAATTATGATTTTAGCCTTGCAAAATCAGTTTTTCATGTAAAGGTTATTTTTTATGACATTCTTATATCAAAATATATGTATACCTTTTGTTTCTTGCTTCTTTTGATATATTGGATCATTTTAAAAATATTAACTTTGTGCTGAAATATATTTTAAATTAGGTTATCATAGCCATGTTTAAAGGTAAATTAAAATTATTTGATTTCATTTTTTTACCATAATTATTTTTATGTTCGAAATTATTTTGTGCCAATAGTAATTTTATGTGTTGATGTATATAAAATTATGCATGTGAAAATTATTGATCATGATTTGTTGTATTTAATAATATTATATAGTGTTGATTTAATACTTAGTGTGTGCAATTCTTTACAAATAGTGTTGCATTTTACTGAAGAAATTACATTAAAAGCTTTTAGTTCCTATTTTCCCTGCTACTGCAAGGTGCTTGTGACTCAGATCTGTGATTCACAGATTTTGATTTTATGGTTGTGTTTGCAACTATATCCATTGTGAATGAAAGTTAATTGTAAACTTATAATTATGTTATTAAATTGTGTAAAAATATTGTCAGAATTTCTTAATCATCTGTACTTATGACATGTCCATAATTTTCTTAACATAAAACTAGTTACAAGAGTTAGAGTGTAAGTGTGCTTCACAATAATATTGTTGAAAGAAATATTATTTTTTAACTCCATACAAGATATAAATATTCTATAAAATGTTAAAATAAGTGCTAATCTAAAATAAATTTTAATATATACATATAATATAGCATAATATATATACATTAATTAGATAAATTATTTTGAATAGAATTTTGTTCTAAACTTGCCTTAAATGAAATGTACAAATTTTATAAATTATAGTATAACAGGGTATTTATTTTTGCATTTTGATTATAAAAGATTTATTTAAATATCTCATATGTTAATTTGTATTAAATTTTTTTTGATGAAACAGTTTGTGATACCTTAGGAAATATTTTCATATAAATATCTTTTTCCTATTTACAAAAGTAAAAAAAATAAATACTACAATCTGAGGAAAGACTTCTGTAATTATTATATACTATATTTGGTTCTGTAACATTGGAAAAACAGTGAAGAGTTATGTAAAAGCATGCAGTTCAAATATAATTTGTAATGGAATATGTTGAGAATTTATGCAATGGACTATTGATATACTAATGCTTACTTTTGAAGCCAAATGGGTGAGAGAAAATTCTGTGTATTTTGTGGAGTGGATCTTGCCATTAATACGATAGCCTCAAAATCCATTCTCAAAGTGCATTGAACTCGGTAAATTATGATGTGTACAGAAAAGTTAGATATTTTATTGTAGATTTCTTATTCATTGTTGATTTTATTTGTTAACTGCTGATAATATTGTTATAGTATTTCTTTTTTGTTTAATATTTTGAATTTAGAACTTTTGTTTTAGATGCTCATGTTTTAGTGATGCTAAGAAATTGTGTATACTTGTTATCAGAATATTTACATCGACTATAGTGTAATTTGTTTCATGCAGTTTATGTCCGATTTCTTACGAGAAAATGATTGGAAATAAGATTATTGCAGATTTTAAAAGCTATATTTTTTCATATGCACCAAAGCTAATAATTTTCTATTCTGAAAAATATATATAAGTAAACCGTTGGTAGAGTGCTTTTATTAGTTTAAAATGTTATGATATAAATGTAATTCTATAGTTTGAATGATTAAATGAATCCTGTATTACATAAAAATTAATAAATTTCAAATATTTTTTCAAAAACTTCATACAAAAAGAAAATAGCTTTTTATAATTATTTGTATTAAAGAAATGTAGCTGAAATTCAAAAATCCGCTCCTAATCATCAAATCAAAATTTCATTCAACATCTATAAATGAGTCAGTCATTACTCACATTTTATAAAAATTGCACATTGTAATATCTAGTCATGAAATGCGACTAAATTTTTTTAAATATTTGCTCTTATGCTCATAATATATGTCAATAATGCTTTTCAGTTATAAGGTCTGCTAGTAACCTTAGTTTCGAGACTTGCAAAGGATGAATGTTTTGCATTCTACTATTGAGTAGAATTTTGAATGTTTTCTTTATTGAAAATAGCATTCCATTTTTCTGTGCCTCTGTAGCATTGCTAAATTTTTGAAACTGTTTAATCTGTGTTACAGATTTTGAAATTTTATTGACATTTTTTTGAATTGTTTGAAAATAAAGTACAACTATGTCTCTGATAATTCAGTTTTTTTTTAATTACACATGTAAGCAAATATATATTTTATCAGCATATAAAGTGCCTGTCCAATTGTAAAAATTCTTGAAAATGATATGCTTCTATCTGTGAAGTTATATATCAAATAAAAATAGACATTAATTGAAATCATTCATGATACTATGCTACTGAGAATATGAAATTAGGCACCATTTTGATGTGCTTAAATAAAATCAGGTGGGAGGTAATCAACTCATTGTAATAATTTTTGCAGGTTTATTCTACCTAGGTTTCTTCATAAATGTTTGCAAAGTCTCCTAAATTTTGACAATTTCAATTAAAGATAATATCTACTTGGAAAAGTTATTTCTTTTAGCTATTTTAGTTTTACATTTTCCAGTAAGCAGAAAATCAAATATTTTTTATAGGAAAATAACTATATGTAATTTTTAGCTCAGAGAAAAAGTTTATCTATAAATATTTCAAACAGCAACAAATTGTGATAATTAATCCGATATTCAATATGCAATCTTCCTTTGGAACACTGCCATCCTAGTGCTAAACATTTTCTCACAGTCTGGATTAATGTATAATGAAAGAATTTCAAGTACAAAATGAAATAATTACACCATACAACAAATTATTTAGAAAACTTTTATCAAAACATTTTTGAGCATGGATATTACATTCCTGTTGTATTTCATCAATCCTTAACATTAATTTAAAATTTTGACTTTTTTAACAGTTCAAAGAATAAAAATTTAAGTTTAGAGCTATATAGATCCAATTAAAAAAAATATTCTGTATACATCTATTTAGAGATAGTAAAAAGCTAGAAATATGGCTATTACATAAGTTTTCAAAATTATATATCAAGACTCCTGTTTTACAAATTAACAAGGCTAAAAATGTATCAATAGAAGAAATACAATTAAAAATTTGAAAACAAACAGGCGCAGAGAAAGACTTAATCTAAAAAAAAATCAAAGGCCCCATTAAACAAGCAGTTCATTTTGTAAACCTGCAATTAAAAGTTAATATAATAAAAATGTTTAATATACATCATGAACTACTGTAAGAAAAAAAAATCAAATGTAAAACAATCTGAAACTATTTAAATACAATAAACATCTTTTTGGATACTTACAGAGAATTCATAAGGAAGTCAGTGTTAAAAATTCATAAAAATGCAATGAGATTCATCAAAGGAATGTAGCTTAAATAAAATTGCAAAAATAATAAATGGCACTAAGAAAAAAAATGCATTAAAAAGTTCATATCACATACAATGTGTCAAGCTACAAGTAAATACACAAAACTTCAAAGTAATAACACAAAGCATAAAAGTTAAATATTTCGTCATTTTGCAAACACTTAAATGTGTCTGACAGGATTCTAAAAATAAATGCACATTCTCGTTTGTATAGATAGGCACTTTCCTAGTAATATCCAATTTATGTTTTAAGTACTGAAGATATCATTTAGTAAATGCATCTTATTATAAAAGAGACTTCTCATTCAAAATGCATCTATTACAAGAATAAAAATATGACAATGTTTCTTTTTATGAGAATTTTACTGAGTGATAAATAATACCTATTATGATTTGGCAGTGTTTTATGTACTGCTTCACTATCTAAAAATATTACTTTCAAATCTTTTGATTCAATAATAAGTCATGCGAACAGAGGCGACTGCTTTATATCAAGCAATCTAACTACTGTAAGAATGATTATTAATTATTGTTACACCTGCTTAATATTCAACAACACTATCCTACATACTTTAAACATTGCAAATAGTGTTGTTTGACAGTAAGAGGACAGCGGAAGATCAGAACACACACAAAAGTTTTAAAATACTGGTAGGAAGTATGCAATCAATTTTTTGAAAGTTAATGACTTATATACAAGTAAGTTTATGCAGGTGCATGAAGATATAGTCAATGTACACATTCTTGAGATAGCGGGAAAAGATAGGAAATCTATTGTTCAGAATGACTATCATTAAACATGAGAGAAATACCCAATATAAGTAGTTTACAAAACACAAGTTATAAGCTACTTTCATTCATATTTTCTATGTCCACAACTTGACCATTCAGTCCACCATTTAGATGACGATGATCCTGAGAACGCAACTTCTGATGTCTGAAATTTTCGTAGTGTACTAGCCTTGTAACATCAACCAAATCTTGCATATGAGTCCTAGAAGAAAAATTATAATGGTCAGTAATAAAGAAATAATAACTAACCATGAATTAATTTCTTAATTATAAAAAAATGCTTTGAATTGTATGTTTGTGAAATATATACTAACTATTTTTCAAATTTTATTTTACAGCAAATATATCATACAAGTCATGTCTTAGATGGTAGGTAATCAAAAATTATTTATTCTCTTAAAAAAATATGTATGAGGCTGGTAGATAAAAAAAATACCACACAAAATACTATTACTAAAGATAATTTACAAAATAGTAGATAGTTTGGCAAAAAATCTCTTCTCATCTTGTTTGTAATTCAACATTTTGAATACCTTTATATATGAACATGTTCTCAAATTCTTGGGGAAAGTTCAGTGAAAATTACTTTTTGGATTTTCCATTGCTAACAATAGAAAATATAGCAATTATTAGAAAATTCTCTCCCTTAAAAGCTTAAGATAAACAACAATTTTCAAAATGTTAGAATGGTAAAAGTAAAATGGTAAGTAAAATAAACTCTTTGCTCAGGTGTCGGAAAATATGAGCATTATATAAATATCCTGAATTATTCCAAATTAACAGAGGTTTTGTGGCAATATAAGTGATAGGATGTATGTTGGAGTAGTCAATAACAAAAAATTATAAGATTGAAGTAAAAATGTGAATTTGGCATGTTTATTTTTTCTTAGGAAGATATTTTAAAATAAAAATTAAAACTAATAATTAAGAATGAAAACGGAGGTAGGGGCGGATAATGAAATTAAAAAGTTTGGTACAAATGATACCATGGGAATTTAAATGATATATTTCCCATAATTTGACTTTCTGGTTTGGCTTGTAGCCAAATCAGCAAAGTAGTAAAATTTCTTTTAGATCTGCATTTTTTATTTGTGATCAACACAAAATTTTAAAACTCATTAGGGAAACAATTATAAACCAATGAAAGAAGGTAATTCAATTATTTTAGTTTTAAATTAGAACTTGCATAATAACATATATAAAAAAATAACCTGTTTTAAAAAATTTTAAATTTCAGTAAATTATGTCAAAAGTGTACATTTCTATGAAACAATGTTTTCTTCAAAGGTAAACTGAATTTTCTTTCCATACAATCATTAGAAATGATGTCATAGGCATATTTATAATTAAAAAAATTAAAGAAAACACAAACTATTAAATAAAAAAAAAATTCAAAAAATAATTTTAACTGTTGTGTTATTATTATGACTGCCTATGAGCCACATTTCATACCCTTAGAGCAACAAACACACTACAGATACTCTATATTTCTAAAAAGAAATATAGAGTATAACTGATTTTTTCCCCATTTTATAAATAATAACAGCATTCAATTGTTTTCAGTTTACAATAATCAATCAAAATAAAAAAAAAATTATACAAAGCATTGTATAAAATGCATATACCTAATGAGCATGTCTCTGAGATCAGGAAATTCACAATGTGCTCTATTCTCTACTTCTACTGTACCCCATTGGGTCTTTCTACCATAAATTGTGCGTCCATTAATCTGATGCTGCACATTGCTACCCACAACAGCAAATGGGATCATTTCCTGAAATACAATTGACTAATTAAATAACATTCAAATCAAAAATATTTAAAAAGGATTTAAAAATCTTATGCTTATGCTTATTGAAGGCAGACAAGAAACTGAAATCAGAACAGAACCTCAACCAGTCTTACTTCATGATCATCTATTTCAGTGATGTATTGTAAACAAAAGCTTAATTTTCTCTAGAAATTGAGAATCAATAGATTTATTGTAGGTTGATTCAAAAGCTGATAGAATGGAAATGTTTTTGATAAATTTGACGGATTATGACTGAAAGAGTGTTTGGGATATTACAGTTAAAGATCTTATTGAGAATTTGAATTTGCATTTTGTCAATGCCCAAGCACTTGTAATTTGCTTTTAAGTTCAATATTTTGATGAAAGTGGTATTACATTGCAAGAGTTTTTCTATTTAAATATGATTGTTTTTATGTAAGTCTCTAAGAAAATCCAAAATTTAATTGTTTGTTAATTCAGATCTTTATTTACATTTTCCATCCAACTATAATAGATTGTAGGCAATTAAGCTTACTAAGATGTTATCTGTTCTATATAGGTTCTTCTATTACCCACTTTTAGAAGATCAAAATCATTTTGTATGAAGTAAATTGTTATTATAATTAAGCTTACTAAGATGTTATCTGTTCTATATAGGTTCTTCTATTACCCACTTTCATTTAGAAGATCAAAATCATTTTGTATGAAGTAAATTGTCTATGATTTTCTTTTACATAAATTCACACTTTCTAGATGAAAATGTGCTCTTCTTTTTGAAAAAGTATTGTCAGCAGCTCAAAGTCCACAAATTTATTAAAATTGAGCATTTAGGGTATTTACCTCACAAAAAATAATTTTTTACACCATTTTAAAATTTAAAAGAAAAACCTTTAAATGACAACAATTTTGCTATTAAATTTTTATCTAATTTTTAAAATACTTTTTAATGGTTTGCAACAATATATACATATATATATATATATATTTACTTTAAAAATCTAACTTCAATATTTCTTAAAATATTTTAATTACATTTTCTTTTTCTATTGTTAAAACTAATCTTGACAAAGTCTTTTTTTTTTATATATACATTAATTCCAAAGTAAATTTTCACTTTACACCAACTTAATATTGTACACCTTTTAAAATATATTTCTCAATTCAAGAGTATTGCATTAAATAATTTTCATTTCATTTGAAAAATTTTGTTTATTGTAATATTTTCCACCATCAGCTCCAAATTGATACTTTTAATGAAGCAATAAGGGACATTTGCTTTACATTTTTTAAAATCACAAATTTTAGGTTTCATTTCAATTTTGCAATTATTATAATTTGGGGGGGGGTTTGCCATTTTGATTAAGGAAAAATTAAGAACTAGTATCTTTCGTAAAACTTATTAGTTGGAAAATTCTGACAGTTTTTAAATTATTTTTGATATTTTTCTTACTAAGCAACTGGAAATTAAGTGTCTTTGTAATTACATTTAATTTTTGAAAGCCTCATTATATTTTTTAAATCTAATATTCATAGTAGTATAATTATTTCTAAATTTTTCTAAACTGCAATTTTTTTCCCCTGTTAACTTTGGTCATCTATATACAACTCAGAATATTAATAGCATAATATTTTATTTCAAAAGCAGATTTTTTAAAAAAAAGATAATTTACTTTTACATACAATTACCATTAAATTCAGATTTGTAGTCATATAAAACAACAAAGGATGAATTTTAATCATTCATACAAGCTGCATGATTATTTAACAAGCATAATTGCATAACTATTTAACAGTCAAGAAAATCACCCGATTAGATGAACAAGCTTTCATTAAAGGCAAATATTCCATCAATAAAATATTATGAATTTATATAACATAATTCTTTTCTAATATCCCATTTTTTTATACTCAAAACACTGAACAATACCATATATCCTACTTGGTAAAATTAGTTAACATTAATTTGCAACATGGTTAAACATACAAGCTTTTAGATTTTTTTGCTATGAGCAAATTTCTACCATAGTTTACTATCTGACTTGTTGCTATAATATTAAAAATAAAAACTGGTCATACATGAACAAGAAACAATAATAAATGACATCACATACCCTAATTTTATTATTAGCTACAACATCTTCTGGTTCTTCTTCCAAATCATTAATAGGATAAATATTAATACCATTCTTCTCTAAATCCTGTTTGATCTGAAAATGAAATAAAAAGACAATATAAAGATTTCATTTTTCAAGTTCTGTATGCCCAAATAAATTATACAATGAATCAAAACAATACTGGAATCAATGTAATAAAATATAGTATAATAAAAGCAATATAATTATATTGCCATTGCATTAAGAAGATATGTAGGATTCAGGATTTCTTTAAATTATTTTCCAACTTACTCTTTGTTTAAATGCTATCCTCTCCTCTACAGTCAGAGTATCTGCCTTGGCAATAACAGGAACTATATTTACAATTTTGTCTAATTTCTTCATGAACTCTACATCAAGTGGAGTCAAACTAAAAACAAATAAATTAAAATATCATATACAGATACAATTTGAATAAATGTGATATATGTAAATATTATAAAGTTCTTGAATTTATAAATATTGATATTATTCCCATCAGCAATTCATCTTTGGAAATTTTTAAAAAATGCAGAAATACAGATAAAAATAACAGAAATTACATATATTACATTTTTTAATTTTCAATATTGTGATTAAAAGGCTATATGAATTGACCATCTAGATCATGTGCATGTTAAAGCAATAATGTATCGGTGTAAGGAGAATGACTATTTGTTTTTTAAAAGAAATTTCTTTCACTAATTTTTCAATATGAATATTGAAGACATTTTAAATTTTTTAACAAAATTAAAAGTGGATTAGAAACATGCATGCACACATACAATTTAACAAGAAATAAAAGCATCAATAAATTAAGAGTTGTTTAAAAAAATGCTTCAACATTTCTGGAGTGCATGTTTGCTTCTTACATTATTTTAAAACAAAACTTTTCATAAGAAAAATACCAAGCTTAGTAAATTACAATAAAAGACTATTTTTAGATAGCTAAAAACAAGTGATAACTATATATAAATATAAAATTGTCAAGTCAGTGTTTGAGAATTTAAATCCCAATTGAACATTTCATAAAAATGGATTCAAGTTTTCTTTTAGTGAACATAAACTGTTTTTTCTCAAATAAAAATTTTATATATAAAAAAACCTCTGAACGTTAAACTTTTTTGCTAGAGCTAGTTTACAGTAAAAGCAGCTGAATGTATATTAGCAATATGATTAGAACATAAGAAAATACAATATACCAAGAAAATGAACTTACGAGTGACCAGTAGGAGGAATGAAATACAAGCAGCAATGAACTCTGGTATCAGGTATATACTTTTTTCTGGCAACACTTTGTTCTTCACTGAGGTATTTTTCATACTGTTGATTGATATAATCTAATATTGGCAACCAACTAAAGAAAGAAATGTTTAGTTAAAAAGGGAAAATTTATGATTAAATTAAGCACATAGCTAGCTATTCATATAAAAAAAAATAAGAAAATCTTGATTTCAACTATTTTGCAGTTAATAAGATATATAACATACTTGATAGAGTTAGTATCAATGTAACCTTACATCTATGAATTATATTAGTTGATGATGTAATAGGTTTCCAAGTGCATTAAAATCTTATAGATAAAAAAAATAAGAAGGTTTGATTTCTTTATGCTTTAAATACAGTTATATTATTACTACTGCCAAAAGCTAAAAACAGCTTGAATAGACCAATTCAAAAATTCCATTCAGATCTATTCGACAAGACATGTTTAAGCATTATGTAGCTTTCTTCATTATTATTAAGCTTACTATCTTCTTTTTAAATCAGAAAATATTATTCATACTATCCAAATTACATGAATTTCAGTTAATTTAAAATGCATATCCTCAGGAAAGAAGCTTGCACAGAATCCAAACAGATTCATTATTATCCTAAATGCACTGCTTAGTTTACATATTTTTAAATATTTTGATGGGTGCTTAAAAATTAATTATTTAATGTATTTTAAATTTTAAAAAATCATATCATGCAAATTAATATAATTCTGTTATTAAGTATTGAGAAAAAAAAAAGCAGGTCTCTGATTTCAAACAAAAAACAATGCAATCTGAAAAGGGGGAAATTATAATAATATTAAAGCAAAATTAAAATTCCAGCTGTCATAAAAAATATAAATATTTGCAAAATTAATTATTATGCAAATAATGTAAAGAAAATATATAAAATATTAATGGAAAAATTAACAACTGTTTCCTTTATAACTACATCGCTTCATAATATATTCGAATGATATTATTTTTCTATATCATTAAAAGTATTTGTTTTATGTCTTGGAATTATCTTACCAGTTTTCATTATTGATATGATCACCAAATCCAGGAGTATCAGTAACTGTCAATCGCAGTCGAACACCTTTTTCTTCAAGCACTGTAGAAATTTTTGAAAATTTTAGGAAAAAAAAAAAGCAATAATAATTAAGAAAGTAAACTTTGATTGCTTTCTCTGTTACAATGGTACATAAAATATATTAAAAGATATTTTTCAAAACATTATTTACTTCAAATTTGATAGAATAGAAATTTTTTCAGAAAAGCAACAAAATGTTTTCAGTCATTATCTGTCAAGCAAGTAGACCTTGTTTACTAAAAATCGACATGAATATAATAAGACCATATATATAAAGGGTACATAAAGCCTGTATAATATAAAACTATCACGTGAAACGCAATTTATTCCACAATTTTCTATGGGGGAAAGGAAACTTATCTTAATTATATATCTTAAAAAGAATTATTTATTAATTTAAAAAAGAAACATTTAAATTTAAGAAGAAAAAAAAAACATTTTATTGATGGCAAAAATCGAAGCAAAAATTTCTTTAAGGAAGAACAAAAAATTAAAGCCATCAATTTTAATTTCAAAATAGGTGAAATCATTTCATATTTTCATAAATTAATACCTGCATTCCAATACAGTTGTTATAAATATTTTTTGAATAAAAATTTAAATACTTAAGTAATTTAATTATACACTTTCAGTAAATTAGTCAGCAACATTTGCAATTATTGAGCTGAAAACCTATTCTGTTTTATGATCTCCACAAGAAGTTTGGTCCTGCGATTATGATCAAACTCAATGGCTATTTGTATGGCAACAATTACTTGAACATGTATTCAACATGTCGAGAGTCACTGTCATATTTTACAGGAAAAATTCTATAAAAAGTTTATGTTTTCTATAAACATTTTATTTCATTATGTTTAAATGCATATATGCATCCATTCTAATTACAATGAGTTTTAATCTTTCTATTTAAAAATAGAATTTGCACATAACCAACATTTTCTTCCTGCATGCATCTTTACTTATAATAAAGACGAAAGTGTGTTGATGTGTGTTAACATTTTATAAGTTAAAACATTTACCCTAGACCACCAAATTTGGCACATATATACTTTTTGAAGGTGAGAATGTGCACTTAGAATTAATTTTTTTTCCAAATTTTTAATTAGACTTTGAAATAAAAACTAAGCAACATTTTAACATTTTTCCCACAATAACTTCCAAAAATATTAGCAGTACAAAAATAATTTTTACATCATTTTAAAATTCTATAAATTATCTTTTCAATTATACCAATAATTTAATAATAATATATTTAAGAATAGTTTCCAACAAAAATATAAAAACACTTTATAATCTGAATTACGATTAATATTAATACAAAAAATAATGAAATGTGCAAAATAGTAAATAAAGCTTCTGCTCTTAACACAGATCATTATTAGCAGAACAAATTGCAGGAAAGTAAGTTACATATTTATATAATTCAAAAAAAGAAACTGTAAATGATTTAAATTTTTATTTAAAATATTATTAGCATGAAGAAAAAATGTTAAAATTTACATTTTTTGGGGGGAGGGGGGTATATTGTTAAAAGGCTAGAAACAGAGTGTAACCATTTATAAATTTAGAAGAGTTCATAGGAAATAAAAGAAATGTGTAGTAAAATGAACAGAATATAAGATTTCTAAAATAATATGAATATCTAACAAATTTGAAGCTTAAAAATATTTTGCTCAAGAAACTTCTAAGACCAAATTATATAAAAGATTTGATTAAAGATTTTTAGCACTCACTAATCCTGCTGAACCAACTGGTCGTTAAAAGCGGCTAGTGTTTAATAATCCCTTAGTAATTTGCTGATTTCACTTTACCACAATGCGACTAGATTTCTATTCCAACTCAATGGTCAAAGAAATTAGATTAGAATATGAAATTTATGAATTATGGAGTATTTTATAAGACAAAAAGTTAGAAATGTGAAGAAGTGTAAATAAATGAAACACACACAACACACATGCACATACATACAATGAAAAAAAAATTATAAATCTCCTTAAAAATAAAATTACGGAAAGGTAAGGAGAGTTAATTTTCAAATAGCAAAACAGTGTTGTAATTAAAAAGTGTCCAGAGAAATTATCGATAAAAGAAATACGTTTCAATTAAATGTGAAAATGTATCAAACTTGAATGTAATAACCTTTAATAGAATTTAAAAATCTATTTCATGCTTACATATAATATATAAACACATTCATAATTGCATTTTAAATAAAAAAAATGTAATCTATAAATATAGTACTAATATGAAAATTATTAGATCTTTATTGCTCAATAATACAAATTCTTTAAACAAAATAATTTCAACAAGCTTACCATGACTGACAGATTTTACTTCCGTTGTTTTAGGAATTTTATAAATGCCATTTTCATCTGCTTCATCCTTTACGCAAGTTCTTCTACTTACACTAGCTTTAAATAATGTGTTTATAAGTGTGGATTTTCCAAGACCACTTCTACCTGAAAAGAATTTTAAATTTGCTCAGAAATAATATTTTAGATCTGTTCAAAATAATCTTTAATCTGAGCATTAAAAGTATAAAACTAAATGTATTATAAAAAGCAAAATTCTTGTTACTCGTAGATATATACGGTTCCAGGTTTACTTGATGATTTTCATATTATGTCAAGATCGCCACGCTCCATTATACATAATGCAATCATCGTGGCAACGTTTATTGTTTGCTGGATGATAAAACCAAAAGACTATAAATATCCACAAATATCAATATCTCTCTACCAACATATCAATAGCCAAAATTTATACAGAATATATCAATATTATATTGAAGAGTTGGTGAAAAATTATAAGTTTCAATATGCATCATGAATTTACACATATTATGCCCACAACCACACTAAGAGAAAAATAGCAATTAAATGCCAGAAAAATATATATTAAGATAAAATAAAAAGTCAGAATTTACTAATCGTTTTTCCTACTATTGTAAATAGGAAAAAAGATTAAAAATTTATCTGCAAAATATATATATTTTTTTTGAAAACCATAAAAATCTAAATGTTATATTTTAATCAATTTTATTCGGATAAATGGGAAAAAAGAGTTAATAATTTATATATTAAAAGATATATCTTAACTCGCACTGTTTTAAAATAAAATTGAGAATTTCCCAGGTGCTCACTTATGCAGGGGAGATTACAGTTTGTATAACGGCAATAATAAAAAATGATTCACATGATTTTAATAAATAAACAAGTTTGTAATAAAGACAGATAAAATTTAATTTTCTAAAATTATAACATTAACTTAAAGGGTGAAGAAATCCGACAGAAAAATGAATTTAACACCAATCCTAGAACAATGCATTGTAAGAAATAAAATAAAAAAAATTGATGAAGTACCATACAAAAAAATACAAACTAATATATTGTTCAAAATAAAAGTTTTTTAAAAAAGAAGTTTAATGAACATCTTTGGCCATCCCAATCACATTCCATTGTATCTCTCCTCCTTCTCCCCCCACACACACTCTCTCTCTTTTTTTTTTTTTTTTTTGCTTTCTCTAACAAGTTAATATCTATTCCAAACTCCAAAACAGATTTCAAATTGCACTCTTCCCCTCCCTCATTCATTAAAATTTGAAATCACATTATTTTGAAGCATTTTTTTTTAAGTTTATTTTCAAAATGATACATGAAATCTAGATGCATTCTTCTGATATTTTTAAATTTCAATGTAAATCTACAAAAAAATCTCAAAAGTAAAAGTTTTTAAAAAATGATTTCTCACTTCAAGCATCTTAACCTTGGTGATTCTGGTTAAAAATAATTTCATTGAAATATATGCTTTATTTTAAAGATATAATGGCTTAATTCTAACATATATTTATTCATCTATAATTCTAAAACTAAAGAATACTATTCATAAATAATCCTTAGCGTACACATAATCACAAGCATAAATGTCATAATTTAAATTTATCCATTTTTAAGATTAATTATTTTCTAACCAACTAAATTCAAACTTCACTTTAATTCCTCATTTGGGTACAATTTTATTCTCATCTTTATCAGAATTTGATTTTGTAACAAGTACCGACAATAAAGTTGCAATATTATGTAGTAATTGTGCACCTAAACAAAAATGCATCTTCAATTAAGTTCAGTAATCTCTTGAAACTACAAAAGCTTTAAATGTACTTCTAGAACCTTTTTTCCTATTTTCTGCCTCACATTGCTATGTGTTAGAATTATGCAAGGTGCATTCTTAGTTAGAATTTTAATAAAGAATGTTTTACAAAATGTTTACTAACAATCAAGCAAACCTGTGGGCCATAAAAATAAGCAAATGCCAAAAATACAGATAAACTAGAGTAGTAAATGGAAATAACTTTCATAAAAAAAAGATTAAGAAATTTAATCAAACTAACAGCATGGATATAAATACTAAGCAAACAAGCTGCTTATTTAACTGATTGTTTGTCTTTAAAATGTAAATTTTAAAACTTTTTAATGGCATGAAAAATATATTACCTATAAAAAATCTCTTATAATATTAATATAAATAATAAAAAAACAAAAAGATTCAACTCACCTACTACAATGATATTGAATTCAAAGCCCTTTTTGAGAACTTTTTTGCGAATTTGTTCTTGCAATGTATCAATACCAACATAACCTGCCACATCTGTTTTTAGATTGCCCCATTGGGTAGTTTCTGTTAGTGTATCAGCCATAACTGTTATGAAAGCATTCACACTCAACTGCCCTATAAAAAACAAAACCTGAATTATTTTTTTAGAATAGAAAATATTTTAAAGGGAAAAAAAAATCCATTCAATCATTTTCATTTAGTTATTTCATTTTAAATGTCGAAAATCTTTAACAAATATATTATTAATGACATTGATTTTTGTTTTTTTAAACACAGTTATATATTTCTCAAAGAATGTATCAAGGTATTTCATAACATTATATTTCCTTGCATACAAAAATCACACAATGTTAATTTAGGAATATTAAACATAAATTATAATTTAAAAACATTTTACTGTTACCTTCTAAAATTTACTAATTTTAAATGCATTTCATTTAAAAATATCAAGTTCAAGTTATTCATATTTTGAATGAATTATATCTAAATTTCAATAATTTCAAAGTTAAAGTAGGATATTTTAAATGCAATATTTAAATTTCAGTGAGAAATTTTCCTGCATTGCAACTTCAAAAACAAATTATGAAAGCAAATTAAATATATTAAAATAAAATCATTCTACAATATTTCTATGCTAGACATAACTGAAAACTGTAGTCTATAGCAATAATAATATTTAAAATTAATTCATATGCATCAAATGTAATATTATATGGTTGTAAATATCAATCACGGTATATTAATTAATAAATTTACACAAATTAACTTTTGAAATAAGGTAAAACGTTCAACAATCTTCAAAAAGAAAATTTATTGAAAAATCCGATTAGACAATAATAATAAAACAAACATATTTGGAATGTAAATAGAAAAAAAAAATTAATTACTCGAAGAATTAGAAGAAAAAGATATTTTTCTTCGCGATATAAATAATTAAGTATCCAAAAATAAAAGAAAAATATGCAACAGACATGACAGTAACAAGCTAATTAAAGAACCCTTTATGAATTATCACAAAAATGAACAAAAATTGAAACAAATTACCAGTGACAAACGCATGTTTTTGATTTCGCAAATGAAAAAATTTTCTGAAATCTAAAAAAATCTGTTTTATCAACAAGACGAAAATTACTGCAAGATAAAACGAAGCGAGAAAAAAATTAAACATTGTTTCTACTGGAAATATGATTAAACATCATTTATATATCTAGAGGAAACAAAACGAATCATCATTTTATTTTACACAGTGACAGTTGAATTCACAAAGTAAAAGATAATAATAACCTTACATTTCTTTTGATAAATAAAAACAACTTACTTTTTAAAGTAGTAACATATCCAAAAGGAATGCGACCAGATATTCACATTTATTAACTCGGGAGCATAAAAACTGATGAAAATTTCATTTAAATATTTAGTAGAATCGTTTAAAATTATAAATTAGGCGATATACGTGCACGAAGCTCTCAACACGCCGTGCAACTGATCGAAATGCCGGTCGAAAACTTAGCCGCGGTGAATCATACCAACAGTTAATTCATTCTACGCTACTCTTGCATTTATGATAAGACCGCGGCGGCCACAAACTTCGCAGTTGAGTACCACAACCAGATCACATCACTGGCGAGAACCCAGGAAAAAAAAATTATTTCTTGGTTGTGTGAAATCCGGTTTCTATACCGGGTTTCTCTAGTAGCTTTCTATGTAGCGTTCCATTTGTATTGGGAAATGAAATTTAAAATCGCTTTCCTCTGCGTGACTATGGCAGCTCTGTTAAATATTATTTGGATAGAGAAACGGAAAATATGTTTTGTCTATAAAACTCTTCGACTTATTAGTTGAAAATATATCTGATAAATTTATATAATAAGTAAATAAGCAAATGAATTTTTTTAATAAAATATTCATATGCCAATTAGTGATTTTTTTTTATTTTAAAATAATTTTCTCCTAATTTATTTGAAGAATAAAATTTATTTCTTTTATTCTATGAAACATAAATAAATAAAAACTGCTGTTATTCTCGTTACTTTTTAATGATCTAGACAGTTACAACAAAAGTGCAGAATAAATGATTTCGAGCTGAAAATTATTTTATCAATTAATAATTAAAAAAATGACTAAAGAAAGGCATTTTATTTTTAGTTTTATTCAAATATTTATCATATAATAAAGATAATATAAACTGCTTTATAAATTATTTTTGGTACTTAAATATTAATTTATTTTATAATAATTATTTTTATGAAAATCTGTCATTCATTTTGTCTTAAAAAGCATTATTTATCAAAAAAAAAAAAACGTTTAATATTTTATAATGAATTAAAGTGCAATAGATTTTTCAATGGGCCATAAAAAAGGCTTTTAAATTAATTAGTTTTTACTTTTATACAAATATAAATTTCAGCATGTTAAAAAAATGTGTGCTAGATTTTAAGTAACATTTCTCTTATTACATTTTATCACTAATTACCACAATTTGGGGAAATTTTAATAGTAACTAATTCTCTAATACACATTTTGAAATATAACTTTTTTTGCAAATTACAGAAGAAACATTCTAATGCTATATATTTCCGAAATTAGTTATTACTAGTTGTTTCCAGTACAAGAGATCAGAATTGATTCAATTTATTATGGCAAACTATATACATTGAAGTCGGTGGCGGAATGCCAAAGACCGACAGGTTGAATTTTGATGATGTGAATATTTTAGATGAAATGAATGCGAGAAATATAGAATCTATTTGTAAAATATTTTTAGTTAAAAAATAAATAAAGTTGTGCAAAAAAAAGAAAGAAAGAAAAATTTTGAATGAAGAGTATCTTACTTCTACATTTTAAGACACTTTAACATCAGCTTATAATATGAAGAATGAATAAACTACTCAGAAGAAAAAAAGAAGAAAAGAAGAAAGAAAGTACTCTTATAGCAAGCGATGAATTTAATTTTCTTTAGATCCTTCGCTAAATATTTGCCAGGGCACCCACACTGCTCAGTTACATCCTATATTTATAAAACGGAACTATTTTCCGGATTGCAATTAATGTGTCCATTTATCATCTTAAGCATTTATGTTGCAAAAAGTTGTATAGTTTGAGATTTATTAGTCAAAGAAATTGCTACCTTGTTTTCTAAGTTTTTATTATGATAAATATTTATAGATGGCACACTATTTGTTCATTGTGACATGTGCGATGAAATCAACTGTTTTAAAAAAATTCAAGTTATTCTTCAATAACTTAGGAAAATATCTTTGCACATGAACCTCTTTTTCCATTACTTTAAATTTAAAGCAACAGCTTTTTAATGATAACAATTTCAACCCCGGACATTTTTTTTCCTTATTTTAAAATAATTTTAACAAATATTTTTAAATATATATTCCCAATAACACTTTTCATTGTTTTACTTATTAGATTTGTACTTATGCGAATTACGACGATATTAAAATCTTTTAATGTGTTCATGTTTTCGTTGCTGGATAAATATGAATAAGGTTTAAAAATAAAATACAGGCAAAAGAATTTAGCAAAAAACATTATCATCCTACGATGTTTTGCACTAGAGTTGCGCATCTTCTTAATTTTTTTTTAAAGAAAGACAGAGATTTTTTTTTTTATTTTAATAATATGTTAAATATTTTAGATCTAAATTTTAAGTGCGTCAGCATAATTATAAAAACGGAAAGGTTTCCGGCTACAATGCTGATGTTTCTTTAATATTTATATCTAATACTTTTTTATTACTCATTTTCAAACTCAGAAACTGAAATAGATTTCTAATGATTTTAAATTCAAACGATTTCATTTCATACTAAAAAGTAGCGAAATGCATGTCATGAAATATATTTTCCATCCATATAAACTCCTTTAAAATCCCCAAATGAGTTTTTCATTTTGGTGTTTCTTTTTTCGTTTTCACCTCCCTTTGACCAGGAAGTCACCCAATCCAATCGCTCAATAACTCCTGTCACTGCTAATTTAGACTAGAAATAAACAGTCTGGTGTGGAGACAGTTTTTTTTTTTTCCCTCCTTTTCTTTCATTTTTTCTTCTTCTTTTTTCCCCATTATTTCTTTTTAAAATGAATAAAGACGGCTCATTAAATGCTGCTCGTAAGAGATGTTTCTCACGCATTAAAACACAGTTGAAACATATTATTTAAAGAAAATAAACACTGATTTGTATAAGAAACAGAAGCATCATTAAAATATTTTGAGAACAATGTTATGAATCAAAAAAGAAGCAGTATTAAACATTATAACAATATTTGATCTTTATTTAATACTACAAATAACAGCTTCATTGAACTTAGGATAATTTGAAATTTTTAGAACTTATTAAAAAAAAAATACTTTTCAAGGCTTTAAAATGTCAGCGTCAGTCATCTTCCCAAAACTTTCTCGGATATTCTCTATTAAAGGTGTTACCTCCCCCTACCTTACCCTACGTAAAATTGTGGACATTGGCCAAGCGTGTATGTCTCGAGTGCTCAGATTTTTATTTTCAGAGTTACACATACGAGAGTTAGTTGTGTGCCTCATAATTTAGTAAAGAAAACCGATACTTGTGTATTAATTTTACTGCATTGACGAATAAAAGTTAGGGAATATTGATCTTTTGCGTGAATCCAGCATTTTTACTGAATCTAAATTGTGATCTTCAGCAATTTTTTGCAGGGAGAGGTCGATTAATCACTGTTTTGTGATTAAAACAGGAAGACCAAAAGAACCAATATATATTTGGACATTTTTTTTTATGGATTGAAATTAAAATCTGCTGCAACTGTATAACTACAATTGTAGCCACAAGATCACTCACCAAATTACATTTATATAAGTCATTAGATTGTTTAATTATAGCGTTTAAATGCACGAGAAAGTAAACTGACAGATGGTCAATACTTTGACGAATTTGGTTCCAAATCGGATACGGATCTACACTGAACACAGCTAAACCTATGTCTAAATTTTACGTTTTATAATTGTCGTATTCACTTGCTCTCAGACAATCAGACAAAAAGACTTTCTCAAAATGGATTTCGTTCAAAAAAGTTCACAAAATTCCGCAAATTCAGTGTAAAAACAATATACGAAATTTCACCTGTTAAGCTGAAAGTGTTCATGAGTTATCAAGCTGGCAGACAGCCAGATATAATTCCAGGAATGTGTTTTTTGGACTTAGGGGAGGGGATGCAAAAAATGGAGATTCGCTAAAATATAATTTCGATTTTATTTATTTATATATTTCGGCAATTACAGTAACTTTTATTAGTATACTTTATATATACGAGGAAGAAAAATTAACGTAAAAACGGTTGATAATAGCGCTTTTTGATTAAATCAAATTTAATTGTGAATTTTTTTTAAAATCGTTAATAACAACTAAAGAAGAATTATTTCTTAATATTATTAATTCTTATAATAATTATTTTTGATTAATTTATCAGTCAATAAACTCGATGGAAAACAATTTATTCCTAGAATAAATCTAAAATTAAATATTTTTATTTATTATTATTATTTGGTATTCTATTTATCGGATAGCAATTGTTATATTGTAGCAATAATAATAAGAAGAATGAATTTCATGTATTATAATCAGAGCAGCAAATGATATTTCTGATTTACATTTTTATATGTTTTTGTAATTAACTAAAGTAATTCGTTAATTCTACCGGAAAAAGAACAAGAAAAATTTTGTCTATTTACCTAAATTTGTTACAAATTAGTAAAAACGATGACTACGAGAAAATGGAAGGAAAAGGAGAGGGAGTTGTCTTTCCTTTTTAAGGTCATATTAAATATATATATATACACACACACACAAAATAAGAAGTTGCAAAAAAACTTTATAATATGTGTAAGAATATTGATTTATTAGGAATATATTTTGTCTAAATCATTTGAATTATAGGGGGAAAAAAACTTTTTTTTTCTATAATTAACTTTTTTTTCCTATAATAAAACTATCATACAAAACAATCATCACAGAGATATTTTCTTAAAAATGATGTATTGACAAAATTTTATTCTACACTAGCTGCCTTTGGCGACCAGCCGGTTCGCCAGTATTACCGCTCTCTACAATTTTCAATTAAATATTTTAAGTAACTGGTCTTTTAAATGATTCTCAAACAAAACATTTTTAATCTTCAAATTTGATAGCCATACCAAACTTATACTGTTTAGATCGTTTCGTTCAATTTACTATATATAGTTTGTTAATTTGTTGTCATTTCCGGCAAAATTTTAACTTTAATTTAAAATGCAAATGATGAAATTGCAATTAATATTAAGATATTTTTTAATAAAACCAAGCGTTTTATTTTATTTATCATCTTTATTGCTATTTATTTATTACTATTATTATTGAATATGAGTATTGCAAACAGAATATCTCGGTATTTAAGTCTTATGTGAACTACAAAATATTTTTGATAATTTATGTAATATCTCAAAGAATAATTCAACAAAAATTTCTCAGATTTAGCATAAAATTCAGTTTTTAGTTTTGCTTTCAAAAGAATTGAAATGAAATACATAATAATATTTTGTTCCAGCCTGTAAATATATTTCAAAAATTATGAAATCTAAATTTAATGCAGTAAGGTATCATATTCTGAGAAATATTCTGGACTCACCAAATTTTAAATAAATGAATGAATGTTTCTATTTTCCACAATCAACTAAGACTTATTTATGAAGTTTCGAATGTTAAAAATTTAGAAAAACTCAACATTTTCATAATCTTAGTTCAATTAATCTTGAGAAACCTACGTACTGATTGGCGTATTTTCTTTGAAACGATCGATGGAAAATCTAAAATTATCCTTTTTTTATTGAATAGTGATATTCAAATTTTCATATATCAGTCAGTTTAAGTGATTGATTTAGTTGATTGGAAATTAACTCTTTTTATTTAAAATATTAGTGTTTCAAGAACATTTTTTTATTCGTGATTTCCACAGCAGAAGCTTTATGTAAAATCAAAAATTCGTTATTTATTAGAGCATTTATTGAATTAAGTTACATAAAATATAATCATTTTCTATTTAAACCATTTTAGTAAATCTGTTGTGTTCGTGCGTCAACAAAAATAGAATGCAGACAAACTTATTATGAAACTAAATCTTATTACATTATAGATAATATTATCAAATTTACATCAACTTATTTTCATTCAAAATTCTAGCATCGTTTTTAAACAACAAATTAAAAGTTCCAAAAATATCACTGTTGCCAATCTGAATTTCACAACTATTTACAAAATAAAATTTATAATTATTAAAATAATCGTTTGCTACTTTTAAATAAAATATTTACGATTTATGTCGCAACAGTTCTGTGTCTTACTAAAGGTTTACAAATCAGCTGTGTGGCCATGATTTGAATGGATATCCTGTTCATATTAAACAAAACTTGCCTTAAAATATAACTGATTTATTGTATTAATAACATAGAGAGTGTAAAAGATCATAAAATAATTTTTCTTGAATTTATTTTTTAGAAAAAATAATATTTCATATTTGTTTCATTTCCTACAGACACGTGCCGAAAATTATATTTTTGCAGATTTCATTTCCAAAAAGATTTAATTTATTTTTAATTGGAGCTTTAATCAATGTGATGGCAACACTTTGAAAAAAGCTAATTTTTTCCCATGAATGCGAAACGTGCTTAATTTTAATTTTTATTTTTTACGAAAAAAATTATTGAAAAACATAGTTAAAATATTTATTTAAAAATTCATTAAAAATAGAAATTTAATTTTAAGATTAAAACATTAGTATCAATTAAAAGATAAATTTTTGATCTTTAACTTCATGTAAAAATCTTTTTTGTGCGGTAATATGTTCGGAAGTTATAGCAGAAACACGTCAAAATTTCGCTTAATTTTTAAATAAATAAAATTCTAGTTAAAAATTCGAAAAAATAATCCCCAGGTGCACATTCCCGGCCTCCAAGGTATACACGTGCCAAATTTGGTAGCTGTAGGTTGAATGGTCTGGCCTGTAGAGCGCCAACATACACACACACACACACACACACACACACACACATTGAGCTTTATTATAAGTATATAGATAGATTTTTATTATAATTATAGAAGGATAAAATAACAGAACTAAAATTATTTATTATTTTTTGAAATGTAACAAATAAATATCCGTATCTTGAAATTAAAATAGTATAATTCAATTATTATTATTTTTTAATCATTCTTTTTTGAAATCTTTATTTCATCTTATTATACACATAAATAAATAATTATTTCTATGAAATAATCATGAATAAAATGTTTTTTTTTTCAGCAGTATTAAATTAAAACACAAACATAACAAATAAATTAAACAATTTTTTTATGTTGTATCCGACAATTATTGTTATTTTTAAAGATCATTCTAAATTAATCAAAAATATTTGTTTAACAAAAAAAAAAGATACCTCACTTCGATTTATAAGCTACTGCTGAGCAATTACTCCATTAAAAAATTCTAACCCTATAAAAATGTAACAATTTTTCCCAAATATATTGTGGAAAAAAAAAACTTTTTGTAAACAATTATATATATAATTGACAAATATTTTCAGAAATAGTTGATTATAATAAAAAATGTCTTTTAAAAAAATAATGTAAAAATTTGTATACCGGATTTTATTCATTTAGTTCTCTTTGTTTCTTAATTATGGTGTTAACTTATATTGGAACAAATGGACACACAGACTTCCTCTGAATACATTTTGCTCAAAATGTGATAGAAATCTTCAAATATACCGTACAAATAGACCGAATAGAATAGATAAATAGACTAAAAATAGGCCGTATACCCAATTTAATATGTTTAATTCAAAGCATTTTTTTAGTTATCTGTTAGAGACAGACAAACAAACAAATAGAAAGGCATACTGCTAAAAATGTGTTTTTCGAACTCTGAGATGCAAAAATCTCAATTTCAAAAGTCTCATTTTTTGGTAGAAATATGAAAATTTGGTGTAAAGACCGTATATCAAATTTTAAACATCTAGCTCAAACTATTTTTGAGTTATTCTTCGTAACAGACAGATAGACGGACATTTTCTAAAAATGTGTTTTTCGAACTCCGGGAGGTCTAAAACGTGGAGATTAGTCCAAATCTCGAATTCGAATTTTTTGACGATTACAATACTTTTTCGAATACAAAAAAATAATATCCAAAAGTAAAATATCAGCACTTTCAGAACTTCACTGAAACCATATTATCATATTTTTTCATTCCAAAAACATTAAAAAAGAAGAAGAAAAAGGAAAGGAGGAGATATACAAAGTTACAATAAAAACAAAGGCTATACCAAAAATAGTAAACTTAAAAGGTTAGTACAACTCACCTCTGCCAGCGAGTATTTCAGCTTTCTTTAAGATTTTTTCCCTTTCATGGTTGTTGAGTGAAATGCCGAGAGCTTTCCTGACTACGGATATAACATTTTGACAATCAATGTAGCCTCTTCCTTCCGTATCTGCTTCCAGGAAACTGTCTTTCAAAACTAGAGAAATGAACGAATTGTCAATTAGTTGGCGTAGTTGAAGTACATGCACATGAAACATGTTTACAAACGTTTGCTTCATTATTCGGTATTTCCAGTTGTATTTGATAAATGCTTCTTACCATTTTATATTTTGCATGTTTTTTTACAAATGTAAGTGCTGTTATTTGTCAGGATTTTGCATAGGATTAGTGTCACTTTGTATGATATTTCAGTAGTGATGTTACTTCATAGCTTTTAAAATAGTTCTATCATTTTGTCATCTGATTAATCAAATGTAGAATAACCAAATATTATTTGTCAACGGATTCTAAAACCCTCCACGCTTTTTTGCGCATGTTTTAGGATGGGTTTAATTCCTTAAAATAGGGGTGACAGAAAAGATGAAATGTTTACATTTAACAATAAAGTAAATTCTTATTACACGTGGATTCAATTAAAGTAATGCGGTCAAAAATGACACGATACTCATCTACATGCGAAAAAATATTGAACGATAAGTATCTAATAAGGCGGAAATCAAGGTCAAAGAATGATGAAGAATTTCGAAAATTCAGCTCATCCCTCAGTGAAATATAATAGTCGAAAAGTGGTCTTCTCAGGATATTGAAATTAACAATATCTTCCATCGTTTATAATTTGTTTTCGAAAAGAAAAAAAATATATATGCTATTGCTTATCTTTTAGCTAATTTGATAGAAGAGAAAAGATTTTTCACACGAAAATCTTTTTCAGTTTCCACCTAACAGTCTAAAATCATCAAAAAAAAGGGATATAAAAAATTATTATCAGATTATTATCAAATTATTATCAAATTATTATCAAATTATCAGATATTAAATTATTATAGTAATGCATTATTTTAGATGTAACGATTTTTTCAATACAATAATGCACATAATTATAAACTATTTTTTTAAAAAAAATAACCAATTAATAGTTAATTTATGAAAACTAAAAAAATATATAAAACTGGAGAAAAATTAAAATGATATCTACGATCGCAAATTTCAAGTTATCATGTGAGGACATTATTATTTTTTAAGTCAATATTTGTCTTCATTAATTTAAGTCATTAACCAGTTGAAACCGGTTTGAAACAATCACGAGACTTCTCTCTCTCTCTCTCTCTGTATATATATATATATATATATATATATATATATATATATATATATATTGATAATTTTTTTAAACTTTCATTTTCAATTTTTCTAGCTGGAAAACAAAATTTTGGAGCTCGACCGATTTTGAGCTGAAATAACAAATAACAGCTATGATGTCATAGCTCTACGCCAGCCTTTTAAAAACGCATCTGCTGTCAAAGAAGCATACATAATAATAATGCAATACTGGTAAAAGCAGGTAGCAAATATATATGCGATTAAAAGATGGTGATGAAAATTGCCATTTATGCTTTATTTATTGCCTACGCGATTTCTAGTTTCAATATCCATTGCCTGCGCGATTTCGAGATTGTAACTTCATACCCCGTGTGACTTTATTTTAAATGCACAATTAAAGTTGCTATTCGCACTTCAGTTAATTAAATGTGTAGTACATAAAAGGAAGCATAGATTAAAATCGTTACTTAAAGGATTTATAGAGAATATGTTTTAAAGCGTTTAAGAAATTAAATTGTTCCTAAAAAGTCAGAACATAATATTTTTGAGATGATTCTAATAAATATTGGTTGATCGAAATAAAAAAGGTCAATAAACCTACATTTATTTTGTTTTATAATAACAAATATAATAATAATAATATATTAATTAATGATGTTTAACAAGCTTGTATAAACATGCTTTTAATATAAGAGATTTTCAGAAATTAGGATGTCAGAAACGTGGAAATTCGCCAAAATTTCGAGATTGAATTTTTTTTTTGAGCACATATAAAATGGATGTTAAATCCGTGTACTGAATTTTAACCATCTAGCTCTCTTCGTTTTGTAGTTATCGTGTAACCGTATATTCGAACAGCCGGGTAGAATCCATTCAGACTTCTAAATGAATTTGCTGAAAATCGGATAGAAATCTAAAATTTAGGAGTTAACGATTATATACCAAATTTTATCCATTTATCTCATAGTGTTTTTAAATTATTTTTGTCACAGGCAGACATTTTTCTTCTTTTTTTTTTTTAAAAAAAACCTCGGGCAGATCTAAAATGTGGTGATTCGTCACAATCCCGAGTTCGAATTTTGACGATTTCAATAATTCCTCTATATTTCGTACACGTGAAAATAAAAATAATCACATTAGGTATTAATGATTCTAAAAATTAAGGAAAGAAGGAGTGATAAAAATTATTCTAATAGGGTTGTGACATCGAAAGATAGGTACACCACATTAAAAATTATGATTTTTATGTAAGAGAAATGTAAGAATCATTTGTATGCAAGAAGAGTTTCTTTTTCCAATGCCTTAAATAAAAATAAGAATCCAATTCAGAGAGTTATAAGAAAATATCTAATGGCTGAAAAAGCAATATAGATTTTTTTTTCTGTAAAAATGTACCATGTACGCCAGATGTTTCCTATTATTTATCATAAAGTCAGAGTTCTTAAACGGAACTTCTGTATCGGCTTGTCGATCTTTTGAATATAAAAAAAATAATACTGCTGTTCTAATTTTAGAGGATGCACTCGTTCTTGATCTCAAACAAAAAAATGCACGCGGCTTCTTTGCTTAGCCAACTAGAGTAAAACAACACGCCTGTGGTGGTCGGTTTCCGTTCCTGAGCCAGCCATATCTGCAACAAGATAAAGTGATTTCCGCTTTTGACGCGGAAATGGTTACGTTTTACAAACACAAAAATCAACCAGAACATTGATTCTGCTTTTCTGCCCATTTTACCAACCGTTTCATCGTTTCACAGTCTGCTGCTCATATGTTTTTGAAAGAAAGAGCGTTCGGCCGAGACAAAATACTGCGAAAAACAGAGTATCGTGTTTGCTTTTTCCACAGATCAGAAACTCTACCTTTACGGATTACTGCAGTCACAGTTACTAATATCGACAGAGCAAGTGAAAGTAAAAACAGATTTATTTATATTTCTTTGGAATCTCAAACACTAAAACCAGCGGGAGTGGTCACCTCAAAACTTTCTCGCCTCCTCTCCAATAAAGTTTTATTCCAGAGATTGGCACAAAAATTATAATGAAATATTAAAATTTGGCGGGAATTTATCATTTTTACTAATTTATCGAGTGATCTTTGACGAGTTATTTGGCGATTAACCCCTTGCATGCGTTAATAGTATCCATAAATCGAATTTGTGTTTTAAACGCGTTTTTCTTCAGAATAAATTTTATAACATTGGCTTGGAAAATATCATCTTATTATCTGCAAATATTTAAATAATGAATTAAAATTTTCTTCTGAATATATATATATATATATATATATATATATATTACCTATAATGATTAAAAGTATCTTATGAAATGAATATTACGTAAGTGATTATACATATTCTACAAGAATAAAACTTGTAAAAAAGGAAACATTGTAACATTTAATCTCGAGATGTAAATAATTCGCTGGTAGATTTTCTAATGTTAATATAATTAACAAATTCTAAGGAATAGTAATAAAACTTTATAATAATCAAAGTAGTAAAATTCTTTCAAAATAATTTTTATAACTTTGTCTTGGAAAAAATTATCTTATTATTCAGAAATGTTTTAAATGATAAATTAAAATTTTCTTCTGAATATATATTTACTGCGTATAATGATTAAAAATATCTTACGAAACGAATATTACCTAAGCTATTATATTCCACAGAAATAAAACATACAAAAAGGAAACCACTGGAGCGTTTAATTTCCAGTTGTCAATAATTCGCTGGTAGAATGCAGACGATTTTCTAGTGTTAACATAATTTACAAATTCCGAGGAATACTAATAATGCTTTATGGCAATCAGAACAGTAATAATTTTTATAATATAGGCTTGGAAAATATTATCTTATCATCCGGAAATGTTTTAAATTATAACTTAAAATTTTCTTCTGAATATATAGTAATGTTTAAAAATATCTTATGAAATGAATATTAAGCAAGTGATTACTTTCCACAGGAGTAGAACTTTCAGAGAGAGAAATACTATAATGTTCATTTCTAGATGTCAATAATACTCTGGTGAATTTTTCCCGACTGACCTTAAAACAAGAATGATTGCGAAATTAGAACAATTTGTGATTCTCATTACTGTCACGAAGATAAACAGTTTTGAACATTTTTTTTCGGCCGCAACTCATTTGCTGACATATACGCAGCTGTGCAGTTATCTATCACCCACAGCGCTCAATTACACATTTCATTAAAACATTTAATTTTTTTTAAAAAAAATAGCTTAAGCATCTGAAACTAGATCTTAACTAGCTCGTTTCCAGTGTTTAAAAGAAGTTTTATCGAAAAACAAATAAATACGCCCATAGAAAAGGGCAGAAGTCATCTTCAAAAACGAATACTTACGAGATCAAAGGTTAAAATACGATAATGTCAACTTAATTGCTTTCTACTGATTACTTATTCTTATATAAAGTGATCAGAACTTACAGATAAAGAAAACACTGCAATTCTAAGTCTTGTTTCTTTGTCCTAGATTGAGAAAAATAGCGGGGATTTGTGCTGGTGACAGAAATTTTTCTAATGCGATATAGTGAAGTTTTCCTTACTTCTCAATTCTTCCCCCTCCCCCCCTCGAGCTCTTTTTTGTGATTGGTGGAGGAGGGGATAAGAATACGATGTATACGCTTTGATGAAAAATTAATCGAATCAAAGTAAATATTTAAGGATACTTCCGTAACGTTAGGCATCAAAACAGAAAAATTAAAACATAATAAATAAAATTTAAAAAATATTATCTATATATAAAAAAAATATTTTAATACACCGTAAAAATATAACATTGAGAATAAACAATTAGATAGTGTTTTAAATTGAAAAATATTGAATGGCGTATGAGAATTAAATACAATTTATATTTCAAGAAATTCTCATAATTTTTCTTGCAATAACTTAATTGTTTTAATATTTTCCACTGTGTTGTTTAATAATTTATAAAAAACCATGTAGAAAAAGAATAATTTTCTTTTTTACGTTCGCTTGTTTCTTTTCTTTTTCTTTTTAAAAAGAGGATGTTTCTGATTCGTATATTCTTCCTGAAATACACCAGACGATAAATTTGAATGCAAATTGCATTCGAACCTTCTGAAAAGCTAACGACTGAATAAACTAATTATGTTGATATTTTACGACATTCGCACATCTGCAGTGTTGTCAGAAAACTTTCTAATAAATGTCAGAAGATAAAAAATCGAATACGACACACAATTTCGGAAGGAGAACTATTTTTTCTGGGAAGAATTCGTAATTCAATCAATGGGTGTGACTCAGTTTGGAATATATCTTCACAATAAATCACGATTATATTTTATCCCACAGACGGTTCGAAGGTCGGAGACGCCCTGTTATCGTCTGCTCGGGAAAATTACTACCTTTTCTTCCGAACTGCTTGTTTTGTTCTTAAATTGCATTCTTTTCGAAGGCGATGTAGAAGCCCCATAAAAATAAATAAATATCTTATCTTGTAATGAATAAATAAATATCTTATCATTTGATGACTGACTACACATTTATTATTTCCGAAGCAGAATAGAAAAACCCTGAAGAAAAATAATAATTTAATATGCCCTAGAGAAAAAAGGGCGTACGTGAAGGAAGGGCAATAGAACCAAATGTTTTAGAATGTGCTAGAGATACCCGTTATTTAATATCTGCTCATGATTTTTAGCAAATAGTTTTAGAGATATTTAGGAAGTACAGGGTATCTTAAAACAATACCCATACTTTGTATATATATAAAATAATAAATCATTACCTACAAATCTGAAATTATTGAACTCAAACATCAAGGATAACTAGTTATCAGAAATTTCAAAATTCTAATAAATCAATGTAATAGTTTTCTACAGTTTTTGTGCCCTAACGACACATTGAGGAAAGAAAAAAAAATTTAAGCAGCATTTATGATGACAGTTAATAGGCAACTGATAATTTTTATCAAACAATGAGACACAATGTAAACTTATCATCGGGGCATTAACACAGCATTAACATAACATTATTATTAGGGATTGCAATATCGGACCAAAAGTTCAATACCGGTATTCGGTATTTTTTTAGATCTTAATACCGGTATTAGAAATTTTAGAAAAAGAAAGAAAACATAGCTGTTTCTTTGTTTTATTTGCCAGTTTTATTAGAGAGTGTAAATATCACAAAAATAAATTTGTAACTTATAAATTATAACAGTATATAAAGAAGCACAAAAAAGGGTAAATAACACAATTCAGTCTGTGGTACCATTACAAATTTTTGAAATGTGATTTTAAAAAACATGATGCATCAATTGTACTGTAATTAAGCCTGAAAAGTAATTTTGTGCAAAAATTATCAGCTGTCCAAAACGCTCTTTCGACATCTACGCTAGTTGGCGGTACTGTTAGCAATACGCGATATACTTATTCCAAGTATTTACCCCTAAATCCCTCATCTTCAAATACATCGATTTCTCGTCGGATGGTTTTTGGATACAGCTGATTTCTGTATTGTATTTTGGTTTGTTGAATTTTTTTTATTTATCGCTAATTTTTGTTCAAGAGACAATTCCTTTTCACTATCGACATTAGTGTCATCATAATCTTCGATAACTCTACAGAACTTTTTTGAATGTGGATAGGTTTGTAGGTAAAAAAATTTAAGAAAATTTACTATAAACTTAATCAGATTTGAATTGGTTAATCTCTTTTTTTTTCTTTTTCATTTTCATTTTTTGAAATCATTATAATTATGTAAATAACGCAAGACATATTTTATTTCGGTATGCCTTCCTTCTGTGCGATTTTTCAATGCAATATATAATTCTTCAGATAGTGATGTGTGCTGTTCCTTCAGTGACTGCAACATGATATTTATTGCTGCATTAGCTGTTAATAAATTAAAATCTCTTCGACATAATGCCTCAACAGCCAGTTTTATTGGAAGTAGAGCTGATACAGTTCTCGATATTAAGTCGAATTCACTATCTGAAAAATTAATTTGCAGGTTTAAGTCGATTATTGCTTTTTGGATTGGATTTCTCAGTTTCAAAAATCGTTCCATCATTTGAAGTAAAATGTTCCAACGTGTTTTAAAATCTAATATTAGCATATATTCTGTTTTATTTTCAGTTAGTATATATTTTTGTAATTTTGTATTTTTTGTAGGGGAACGTTTAAATATCTTAAAAATTTTTCGAACTTATATAGGAAGCAATTATATATAGGAATTATGATGGATTAATATTTCATCCTCATTAGCAATACCTTTTTCAACAATTACATTGTCATTATTTTCATTGTTAATATCACTCTCACTCTCAACCGTATTTTGTCGAATTAAACCCATCCTAACGCATGCGCAAAAGCACGGAGGGTTTTACAATCCGTTGTCAAACAATATTTAATCATTTCTCTTGTTTGTACGATGCAACTTTATATTCAAAGTTTAATTAATTTCGCCTGTTAGGGAGACATAAAAAAAATGTATACTATTTTGCTATGTTGGCGATCCCTGAACATGTAGTTAAGACAACTTAAAAAATTTCTAATAAATACCGAAAAAACGGTATTTAAACTTGTGAATACCGGTATTAAAAAATTGTACAAATGGCTCAAAATACCGGTATTCGGTATCCGGGTATTGCAATTCCTAATTATTATCGGGGCATTAATATTAATTATTTAGTAGTACAAAGAAAAACTGAGACATCCCGATCAGTTTTTTTGTTCTGACAAAATCAAACACTCGGGAATATCCTGGTTAATCCGACATCTGATAATTATAGAACAATTCCATATAGAATCATTTCATAACCGATTCCAAGCATTTCTGGCAAATAAAACCACGGTTATTGATTTATTTCAAACAAATAATTCAAGCTTTCAGAATGTTCAAGTAATTCAGAAGCAAAACAATAACGTTGTTAATTTTTAGTCACATATTCCGGCATGATAAACTGATGAAATGTTCGTTTTATGGATAGGTGTTTTTCAAATTAATTAACAAATAAAATAAGACCAGTTTTTACTCAATATCTGTTATTACTGCATTAAATTATTTTCACGTTTTTATCTTTTTAATATTATGAATTATTTATTCATGGCTCGTCTTATAAACAGTGCAACGATTACGACTATATTCTTTCTTTTTATTTTGGTTCGATTATTAACTTTTCTGAATTAAACCAGGCTTCTTTCAATCAGAAGTTCAGAATAACCAGTTAAACATAGATATCAGGGTGCAGGAGAGGACTTCTGACTAAGGTAGCTAGCTGCTCATGGCCACTGGACTGAGAAGGAATCGCACATATGAGAATTAAAAGAGTTATTAGCCAGCTGTCTTAGAAAGAAATTTATAAAAATATAATTTATGAAGATAATATTAAGATTCTTGTCATTAAATTCACTTAGAACAATATTTATAAACATCGAACTTTTATTTAAATATTACTGCCTACATGGATACATCTCAGCCATGAGTCATCTAAAATAATAATAAAGATGAGCGTGTGCATGGCGCTCTTCAGGTAATATCGTTTGACTTACGGCTGCCAAATTTGACACATAAATACTTTATACTATAGAAATGTGTACTTCGGAGAGATTTTTTTTTTTGAAATTTAATTTCAATTAATCAAAAAAATTAAGTTAAATTTTGGCGTTTCTAAAAATATTATTGCACAAAAATACATTTTACACGGTTTCAAAATTAAAAAAATATATATTTTTGGTGATACCAATTTAATAGTACGCGAATTTTTATTAAATTTTGGCAAATAAAAAAAGCATTTTTTTTTTTGCTTGGTTTCCAATAACAAATTACGTTGTTCTCTGGAATCCAAAACATTTTGATCATTTCATCAAATACTTAATGGTATGATTTTCCTCCAATGTTGAAAGCTACAAAAGACGGGTTCTGTTTAATATCTACAATATTCTGTTTACGAGGCAAATAAAAAAATTGAAATTACAATATCGCGAAATTTAGTCGACAGCTGAACTACACATTTATGTTTTTTAATAGCGCTATGATATTATGAGATTGTCTAAATTAAAAAGAATTCATGTACACGATAAACAGAATTTAATTAAGACAGTAAAATAACACGGCTTTGATGTCTGTAAATTTGTTGGAATCCTATAAGCATAAAATTATAAAAACAATTTATCAGAAATCACATACAACCAATATTCCCGGCGAATTAGCTGGTCACCTGAGGCGACTAGAAATAGATAAATAAAAACACATTCACAAAGTTAATACAGTAAAAGTTATTAACTTCAAATAAATCATTTCAATGTTCAGGAATTAGATAAAAAAATTTATTGAAATGGGGAAATAAATAAATAATAATCAGTTTAATAAAAGAAGTGCACTGTCTTGGGCAACAAACTATTTAAGATATAAGATAAATAAACCCCGACCAAGTCAAAGGCCAAAAGGGGGGGGGGATACTAGATGACGTCACCACAAAGACCCCACCTCACCAACAATTTAAATTCGCCTCCGGGAGAGTTTTTAAAAATATTTACATTAATGAACAATAAGTTTCAGGGTGAAAATCAAAAATTGACTAACCGCAAACTCGCATTAAATAAAGAAAAGTGCAAGCATTGATATTAGATAAAGGCATTCAAAATGTGGTCAGGTCTCGTCAGGAATTCAAATATGTGGATAAGTCAATAGTTCAGAGCGATCGGATTTCCAAAGGAGTATTCAAGATGATGTCATAATCTAGTGATAAATTTCAATGAGCACGAAAACTAACATCCTAGCAGACACCCACTTTTAGTTTAACTTACTTTTATCAATGTCTTGTTTAAAAATAACACAAAAGGTATTTTGAAACTAACTTTGTCTTTATGAACTATAATCAGATGACGAGTATGATACCTGAAATAGCATCTCATTTCCAAATTTCCAAGTGCATGGCTTCATCTACAATGTCACTTATTAGTATTTAGCATTTACCAGGGCACAATAGATATTTAATGTAATTAGACTCTGAATTTGAAATGTAAAACAACCTATTATAAGCAGACCTCTGCAGCCCCAGATCATCATGTTATTTTAGGAAAAAGGAATGTCAAATCAGAACAAAGATCGAATTTAATAATTCAAGACGTCTGGTCACTAAATTTTCGCAGAATATGGTGATTCATTTCAATCTAAGAAAGAATCTACCATACATTCATGCTAGTACACAGTACTTAACATTTAAACAAACCAATTTCCATTTTTGCCTTTGCTATTTTAATTTTTAATGCACTATATATATTCTAGCGAAAGCATACTTCTATAGAAATCCATTTAAGTATAAGGAAATTTGAAAAGGACTTAAAGCTAATTTCAGTTTTCAAATACTTTTATTTAACTTGCCTTGTTTTCATGCTTATTAAGATGGAATTTTGTAACCGATTTCCCGCTTACTTCCTTATGTGCTAGAATTTTGAAATTTTGTACACTTACGTGTACTTAATGACAATATATCATTTAGATATTTTCAGAATGTAGTTGTCAATTGATTAAATGATTTAATTAATTTTTGATTCCCTCTCAGAGTCGCCATCTAGAAGTGAAATTGAGAAAAAGTGATTTTAAGATTCCGCAACATTTAAAATAATTAATTAAAAATCAAAGAACAGAGATTAGAAGAAAATGATTAAATTAAAAAATTCTACATTTAAATACACTAATAAAAAGAGGGTTTTAATATATGATTTATTTTTCTTAAATTTATTTTAAATATCAGCTTTTTATTATTATTATTATTATTATTCAACAACATAGGAGATTTTGCATTCAAAAAATATTTACGGGCCGAACTTACGACATTTCTGCAACTTAATCCTATGCCCGTCAGATTCAGTGTTTTCTTTTCTTTTCTTTTTTTCAGCGCAGATGAAATATTTCTACCCAGCTGCATCGGTGCGGTTACCGGGTGGGGCATGTTGTGATGTCACATATTTCCACGCGATTAGTTGGAATCGAGCAAAAATAAAGTTCTCATCAACACTGGACAAGCCCAAACGGAAACAAAGCTATAGTAAACCAGCAGCAGTGGTCTTCCCAAAACGTACTCGCATACTCTTTAATAAACTACATTACGCCTTACATCGCATTGGCGTACAATGGTTACGAAATATTAACTTTGGCGTGAATTGATCTTTTTTACTGAGTTTAGTTATATTAACGTCCCGTTTGAAGCAACACTAGGGCTATTTAGGGACGGACCTCGTCATTTTGAACCGCGGTCAGATGACGAGGACGACATATGAGCTGGCACCCCCCTCTCCACACCACATCATACCACACCAGCGGGAGGACGTTTGGTCAGGACGGATTTAACGTGCAACAGACCCCCTTACACGACGGTTCTTCGGTGGAATCGGGCCTCGAATCTGAAACCCTCCGGTTCCGAAGACGAGACCTTACCACCAGTGCGATTTTTGGCGGGTTATTAAGCTTTTATTCTCTGACATGCGGTTAATAGTATCCGGAAATCGAATTTGTGTTTTAAACATATTTTTCTCAAACGACTGCACTTATAGTTAAAAAATCTTATACCAAATTACATATATCTAAGTCATTGCGTTTTTGAATTATCGCATTTAAATGTTTCTTAAAGTACAGACCGACAGACAGTCAATCCGTTGTTGGACTTGGCACAAAATTGACAGGTGTCTAAGCCGTAGATGTTAAATCTGCGCACCAAATGTTATCTATCTAGCTCTTTTCGTTTTGTAATTATGGTGATAACTTATATTCGAACATCAGTACGGACGGACTTTCTCAGAACAGATTTTATTCAAAATTTGATAGAAAGCTGCAAATTTGGTGCAAAGACTGTATACCGAATTTCAACCGTTTATCTCAAAGCATTTTTGAATCATTTTCTAAACATATCTTTTTCAAATTCAGGGAGTTTCAAAACGTGGAGATTCATCAAAATTCCGAGTTCGAATTTTTCGAAGATTACTATATTTTCTCTTTACTACATATACGAGAAAGTAAAAAAACCCTAAACAGTGGAAGATGAACAGCGGAAATTTCAATTCTGTATTGCGAATAGTTACACATTATTCCATAGTAAATGCAAGCATTATTATACATAATTATAACAGCATTTTTAACATAAAACAATGAAAAAATTCATGATTAAAAAACAAAATAGGTAAAGAGAACGATCTTTTGATTTAGTTTAGTTTAGTTATATTAACGTCCCGTTTGAATCAACATTTGGGCTATTTTGGGACGGACCTCGTCATTTTGAACCGCGGTCAGATGACGAGGACGACACCTGAGCTGGCACCCCCTCTCCACATCACACCACACCAGCGGGAGGACGTTTCGTCACGACGGATTTAACGTGCAACAGACCCCCTTAGACGACGGTTCTTCAGTTGTGTAGGATTTCAGGGTCTCGAACCTGAAATCCTACGGTTCACAAGCCGAGACCTTACTACCAGGCCACCGCGGCCCTCTTTTGATTTAGGATCATCACAAGTTTGATATCACACTCCAGCAAATATACTTTGAGTATGTTAAATCTATTGCCTTGGAACAAATGGCCACAAGTTTGTGTGGCATGGAAGTTTGTCATGCCACATTTCCATGTGGTGGAATCAATATACCATTCGGTGTGATCATGATTTATTACAGGTGATTACAGGAATCTAAAAACGTCGCAAATTGGGAGATCTTCATCTGGAAACATTGAAAATTTTGTAAAATGCATCTATTGCATTGAAATTTCTTTGAATCCAATTTTTTTCTGGTACGTTATAAGACATGACACTAGTTCGATTGAATACGATATACAGAGCTTCAATTGTATTTTCACAATGAAGCGCGCTTCACTTCATCCAAAAGCAATGTGAATCCCATATTTTGAAATTCACCTCATATATCAACAGAGTTCAAAATAAGCAATTTTGCATTCAATTCCCAAATTAATTTACTTGAAATTTTTCATTTTGTTTTTTTATCCTTAGATATTTTTTGGTGCAGAGTAATCCCAGAGAAACAAAAAAAAAAAAAAAAAAATCAATTAATTTTAATAAATTAATTCCTTTATTTTATCATTATAAATTTTTAATTTCTGTCTCCAACTGTCATCTATTGAATCCTTCGTATTGTTGTTGATATCGCCAGGATTTTTGGTTGGCTTATGTCTAATAGCGCAAGAGCAAAAAATCGCTACACTATGCCAAAAATATGGCAAAATTGAATGGAAAAGTCAAGTCAACCATCTAACTCTCCTACCCGCCCGAAGGCACACGGATTTAAACCATAAAATTGAATGACCGGACAGCCGCTACAGCAATTTGCGGGAACTGTGGTTGAGTCCTAAGGGCCATCACCGGCCACGGTACAACCCTTCCCGAAGGAAGTATGTCCCGTCATCGATGGGAGGAGTCAGATCGTCCACCTATTAGTGTTCCCACCAGGGTGGCGAGATCCAACCACCATGTCGGTAGCATCTCATCCTCATTTCGAGGGGGTAAATTGAATGAAAAAAAATAACTAGGAATTGGGCACCACTACCAATGATAGATGTACCGTCATTATATAAGATCGCATTGATTTATCTAGCTTGTTGAGCATTTAAATTAATTTATTATTTAACCATTTGTTATCTATTCGCATGTGTATGAAATTATGAATATACAAACTGTCAGCTATAAGCCGCGTTCCTACGACCTGTGCGCCTGCAGACGTGGCACACTTTCCCCGTTTTCCCCTCTCTTGCAGTTTTCCGGGGTTCTTTGATATCTGTCCAGTTTATGCGGAAAACTCCGGATTGCGTCCACAGATATCCAAGAATCCCGGGAAACCTCAAGAGAGGGGAAAGCGGGGAAAGTGTGCCACGTCTGCAGGCGCACAGGTCGTAGGAACGCTGCTATATCGGGATGTAATTTAAAATGCTTCACAAATTTTGACAACGGCAACAGATCAGCAATTCTAGTGACAAACCACATGTCAGATTTCATTTATAATAAACCAAAACGCTAATCTCGGAAAATATTTCTAAATTTTACTCTTTTTGAGTCGAATGTTAATATATTCAGGAACTTTATCCTTATAGAAAATATTCCTGCTTTCATTTTATTTACAATTTTCACAATGACTTGATGAAATTCCGTGTTCTCAACATATAATGATCATTTCATCTGTATATTTACTCAGCTTCAGAGCTGCTGCTATGTTCTAAAAGAATAGGAGGAAAAAAGGATTAAAGGAACAGATCACTGTTCCGGATTTTCAAGGCTCTTTTAGACAAAACCATGAAAATCAAAGCAGACGATTTGTTTTGACGAATACGAGAAATAAAATTAAAAAAAAAAGCGATAAAAAGAATGCAATGATTTGATAAATTCGAGAAGATTCGAAGCTTTCAGATTTTCGAAGAAGATTAAAAACTTTAGATCGGAAAAATTGTGGCGTGATGATCTTTTAAGATTGATTCGTCTGACTTGATTGCACCAACCGTAGCATAATGATTTCGGCAACGCACAGTTCGAAGAAAAATTTTTTCTTTAAAACAATATAATGCCAAAAAAATTTTTATGTCTTGTTAAAATTTAAAAATAATTTCTTGTTTTTGATTTTTAAGCTATTTTTTTAAGCCTATATTAATTCACTCACTCAAACAGTCTAGTGTTTTAAAAATCAACGGTAGTTATTTTCTAAATTCAATTTTTAAATATTCTCAAAAAAATCTGTCTTAATTATAAAGCAACGAAAACGGGCGCACCAAAAAGATAATTAATATCATCGCAACAGGCATGCACATAAAGCATTTATCAAAACAATTAAAAACATTGTAGTAAAATATGCTTTACTAACTTATTAACTGCCTTAAATTATTTTTTAAACTTTATCAAAATTAGAGAAAATTTACAAACAAATAAAATTGTCATAATTTTAAAAAAAAAAACTAAACCGTAGATTTCAATCAAATTTTGTGCAAAATCTATTGAGATGAAATCTGCCTATCCAGGTTGTTCGAATAACCACAAACACAATTTTTAATTAAATCAATTAAAATGAATAGAACTAGATAAAATTCTGTATAGAGATTTAACATCTACATTTAAAAATCTAATAAATTTTGGGTCTAATCCAATAAGGGATTGAAAGTCTTTCAGAAGAGATAATAAATACGGTAACTCCAAAATACAACGACTTAAATATATCAAATTTAGTATCTGATTTTGGGATTACAATTGTAATTCTTTGCCAAATTTTTGTTCCAATCGGTTTGGAAATGATTTCGGAGTCTTCGATTTTCGGAGTCTTTATTTTGTTAAACCAATCCAAACCAACCAAAAAAAAAATGGGACTTTAAAAGTTTCAATGAAATCAAATGAAATAATTATATTTCTAAATCACAAACAGTCTTAAAAAAGCTTATTAATGTATTGTCACCAAAAAAAGAATGGTCTGTACAATTGTAACCATAGCAACCAATACTGCTTTACTTTTATTCCTTTTTATTTAATTAGAATTCTTTCATATTTATTTAAGAAAAGAATTTGAAACCAATTTTTCAATCACACCAGGATGTGTTAGAGCTGTAAAATTTTGGCAATTTGTATGTCTCAAAGACACTGCAAAATTTAATATTTTCAGAACTTAATCATCAGTTAATTTATTAATAGAATTTCGATTACAGCCTCGTAGCGCCAGCTAATTGAGAATATATTAAAAAATTAATTTCAAGATTTTCTAATGTTTATAACCGCGAATAACTAAAAAATTGAAAATAATTCCATTAAAAAAAATCCTACTTTTTGGTACATTAATAAAAACATAATTAAAAATGGTGTCATTTGAAATCAAAATGATTAATAAATTTATTCACACATGGACACGATTGTTCAGTAATTATTTTTTTCGCTAAATCAGAGTAGCGTTTATCTGTTTAAAAAGCATTTTTATTTTAGTAATAAAATAGTGCATTTAAAAGTTTTCATTAGAATAACTGCATTAATCATTTTGTTTCAACTAGAAACCTATTTTAAATTAAATACTTTTAGGAGAACAATGAAAATTTTTTCAGTAAAAACAATGGAAATTTTCGGAAACGTCTTTTCCCTACTCTCTTATTATTATTAATTTTTCGCGGAAAATTAAACTCATTAACTATAAAATTATCTCGATTAAAGTTAATTTAAAAACCGCATGATGCATTGAAAGAGGCGAAACAAAACAAAAACCTAAAGATAATATTCATAAATAAATTAAATTAACAACGAATGTCAAGAGGCCGCGGTGTCAACAAAATCTTTCTAACATTCTTTTATGTTTTTCATGTAAATTACAGTGATTTTATCACTTTTCATTAACGTTCTTCTGGTCAAATGTCGATCTCATTTCGGTAATTATATTTCTTTATTAATTATTCGAAATTATTTCTTCACATCTTTCTCAAGACTTTTTTGTTTTTGTTAGTTTCTTTAGTGTTGAAAGAAAAATCTTATATAAAATTACGAGGTCCTTTCCAAAATAACCCTCGTGTTGCTTTAAAAAAAAAAGAGACGTTAATGTAACTAAAACTAAACTAATCCAAATCAATTTGTACTTTCTCGTATATGTAGTATTGAGAAAGTACAGTAACCATCAAAACATTCAAACTCGAGATTTTAATGAATCTCCACGTTTTAGGCCTTCCTGAGTTCGAAAAATATATTTTTGGAAAATGTACATCCCTCTGTCTGCGACAGAAATAATTCAAAAGCGCTTTGATCTAGACAGATGATGTTTGATATACGAACTTTACACCAAACTTGCGGATTTCCATCAAATTTTGAGTAAAATCCATTCGGAGGAAGTCTGTCTGTCCGGCTATTTGAATATAAATTAGCATAATAATTACAAAGCGAAGAGAGCTAGATAGATAAAATTCGGTACACAGATTTAACATCTATGGTGTAGACATCTATCAAAATTTGAGCCAAAACCAACGAAGAGTTGGCTGTCTGTCGGTCTGCACTCTCAGAAACCTGTAAACGTGATAATTGTAAGACGCAGAGATTTAAATATATCAAATTTTGTATGGGATTTTGTGACTACAATTGTAGTGTTGTGTCAGATTTTGGGTTAAACCGGCCGAGAAAAACGCGTCTAAAACAGAAATAATTTTTTCGGATACTATTAACTGTATGCCAAGGATTAATCGCCAAATAACTTGCCAATGATTACATGACAGATGCAGTAAAAATGCTATATTGACGTCAAAAGCTACTGTTTTGTAACTATTGTACTCCAGTGCTAAGTAAGGCGTGTTGTTTGGGATAACGACTTTATTAAAGTGTATGCGAGATAGTTTTGGGGAGACCATTTAAAATTTGTGATTTGATGTCGTATAAATAATAAAAACAACTGGATTATTTTCTGTCTTGGAAAAAAGTTGGCGATTTTGACACCAAAGCTTTTATAGATTTCTTATTTTAGCATTCAAAATTCAGCTATCCAGGTGCGCGCAGTAAATCTCATTATGTTTCTGGTGAGAAGAAAAATAAAAAAATAAAAATTCCCAAAATTTTGTTGCCAATAAAATTTTTAACACAAGTTCTCTTGCCCCCCCCCCCCCCGACAGGAAGGACACATCATTCCTTACAGGTAGAACAGAACGTCCGCATCCCCTTGCCATCACCCCAACTAATCGTCTACTCTGTAGATCGTTTTGAACAATTCTTGTATCATACAGATCAAATCACGTAATTTACGGGTGGTATCCAACTTATCCTGATAAAAAAAAAAGCAGAAGCTTATCTTTAGAATAATATTTTATTCAACAATCTGACCTACTGACTGTTTGAGTATGCTTTATTATTTGCAAAAATATAAACAATAAAATGTGTGTATATTTATCTATAAGTACATATTTCTACACAATTCCCATTTGTATTTATGCTGCACTTTATGTAAGAATCAGCAGGAGTATTCTTTTCAAAAACTTTCTAACATATTCTCTAATAAAAGTGTTATCGCCTCTCCGCCACCCCACTCCCAAAATTGTCATAGACTTAAGGCAAAATTTTGAATACCAGTGCTCAGATTATTATTTTCACGCATGAGACTTGTGTGCTTTATAGTACAGAAAAGAAGGCAGTTATTTGTGCACATTGATAAACAACGGTTGTGAATGATCTATCTTTTACATGAATCCAGCGTTTTCACTAAATGTGCTATATATGATGATTAATTACTGATATGCGATACTAAATACATAGGTGCTAAATAATCCAATGTGCAATTTGTATGCATTTTTTTTCCGACTAATTAAAGTCAAAATTCTTCATAGAAATAGAAAGTAGACTTCATAGAAGGCATAGATGTGTATTCACAAAATCACATCCCAAATTTATTATTTAAATCAGTGCCTTTTTGAGCAATTGCGTTTACATGTATAAAAAAGTATAGACGGACAGACAGTGAACGCCTAGACGAATTTGATTCCAAATTTTATAGGAACTACATTTTAGATGCTAAACCTGCTTAACTTTATCGAGTTGCAATTGTATTCATAAAATCGCATTCCAAATTTCATTTATTTAAATCTTTGAATATTTTTGAGTAGTGGCATTTACATATATAGGAGAGTGTAACAGACAGACAGACGGTGAACATCTAGGCGAATTTGGTTCCAAATCTGACAGGGACATTTTAGATGCTAAACCTGCTTATAAAATTTGATGCATTTAGCCATTTTCGTTTTCTAGCTACCATGTTCACTCGAAATCGGACAATAAAAAAAATAATAATAACAAAAAGATTTGAAATGTTTAAGACTATATATAACTATCTTTATATATTCTGATGATGATTAGGTGTGTCATAAAAGTGGCGTTATACTGGTAAAAAGCTCATAATTAAATTTTTAAAAATAGAATTTATATAGCCATCAAAGGACTAGTTATTCAAAAAAATCTTTCATATGTATGTGTACTAGATGCAAAAGAAGCTAAAAACATCCAATGACAAAATTTAAAAAAAGCCGGAATAAAAAAATACAGGAGCAGGCATAAAAAGAAAAAGCAGATAAGGTCTAAATGACTCTAGCAGCAGAGCAATCATAATATTCCACAGTAACAGTATCATTGAAACATAATTAGTAAATAATAAAATTTACCAAAAATAGGTAGTTTAAACTTTGAAACAGAAAAATAAAAGTAAAATTAAAAGACAAATTTTAAGCAAAGAGAAAAATATAAATAAATTAATGGAAAAAAATAAGTAAATAAATGAAATTAATTAATTAATTAATTAATCTTATATATAGCTATATATAGGATTTATCTATAAATTATCTTAGTACATAATTTAGTTCTAAATATGAGAAATATCTACACATTTTGAGACAAGACCACATAATAAATTACATCCTTTATTGAATTATGGTATTCACAGTAAAATATAATTCCAAAAATGTGTTTTTCGGACTCCGGGAGATTTGAAATGTGAATCTTCGTCGAAATGTTGATTTTTTTTTTCATGATTTCTTTTAACTTTGTTTTTGTACTCTTCGTATATAAAGAAATTAATACTCCCAAAACTGAAAAATCAAGAAAATTTCGGAATTCATTACAAAACAGAATAAGTGCTGCTGCGAGACATGGTGCCAAGCCGATAAACGTAATCTGATACAGACACGAGTAATTGTGACAGAAATCAGTAAACATCAGATTAAAAATCCGATAGAAAGAAATTTAACTGCAGAGCACGTTCGGCAGAAACCGTAAAAAGAAAGGAGATTAACTTCAGTAGGATATTAATTCATATAAAAATTCACTTAGTGTCAGAATAACATTCTCAAATTGATATTATCCGATACAGGGATTTAATATTTTGACTAAATTTCATCACAGTTTCAACCCCTCACTTTCAATGAATTTCAGAAATTTAATTGATTGACAACCAAAAAAAAAATACAGAAAAAATCCCTGGTTTGAATCCCTGCCCAAAGGTGACCCTTGATAAAGTCTTAAGGCCGGATTCTTCATTTCTTCTTTTTATTTCATTTAATTCATTTTTGCTTTTAGACTTAATATATATTAATTTCTAATTTACATATATTTATTAATCTTTAAGGTTTATATTTTCATATTAAATAGAAATGCCTCGTTTTATTTTAATCTTGTCTATATGTCAAATAGGTTTAGAAACACTCATCTATTTTTAAGAACTTAAAACATACTTGTAAATAAATAAGTAAGTATAAAATATTTAAGAATCTTCAGTAACTAAAAATATTTGATTCAATTATAAGACAAATACAACTACCGCAATGGAATCAACTCGAATTCACGTAATATGAGTCAAATATGTTGTAGCAATTTAATTTTGGAAACATATCACACCTTCAAAAAGGGACAAAAAGTGACGTCACAGTGTAAGACATTTTGCTGTTAAATATTAGATGACGTATGCATATATATTCACACATTTTTATATCATGTTTGTTAAGAGCACCGGCTGTGAATTCGTAGTTACAGCGGATAAATTAGGGCTTCGCCAAATATACCAGAACGTCGAATGAAATATCTTTGATTAAATATCACAGCAATGGTATGGTGTGGTCGATTGCAGAGTTGAGTGCCGTTTCAGAAGGTGTTCTTGACAAAAAAAATTATAAATTCCATTCCTAGCAGCTTAATCCAATCAAATAAATCAATTGATGTTTCAAAACGGGTAGTTGAACAAGCTAGAGGGAGTGGTCTCTCAAAGATTCCTTGCATGCTCTCTCATAAAATGAGCCCCCCCCCCCCCCGAAAAAAAATATGAGCCTTGGAAAGGCTATGAATGCCTTACATGGCATTAGCGTACAATAGTTAATAGTTTCGATATATTAACCTTTGGCATGAGTTTAGCATTTTTTTAAATATATCATGTGATCTTTGGCGAGTTTTTTTGGCGATCAATACCTGGCATGCGGTTAATAGTGACCGAAAATCGAATTTGTGCTTTATACGCATTTTTTTCCAATAGGTTGAAACCAAAATTTGACACAGAACTACAAATCATTATATCAAATTCGACATATTTAAGTTATCGCGTTAATAGTTATGAAAGTCAGAATGATAGATATTCAAACCCCAGTTGTATCTGGCGCCAAATCTGACATAAATCTGTGGATGAAATTTTATTCTCCAGTTTTCATCGTTTTGTAGCAATCTTGTTAACATATATACAGACAGATTTCCTCCGAATAGAGTTTGCTCAAAATCTATTACAAATTTTGTGTAAGGATCATATACCAAACTTCATCTGTCTAGCCCAAATCGTTTCTGAGTTATGTTTACCATAAACATACATTTTACAAAAATGTGTTTTTCAAACTCAGGGAGGTCTGAAACGTGGAGATTCATCAAAACCTTATAATAATCTGACCTTATAATAATAAGCCAGTTAACAGCTACGCTACCCGAGCAATTGCTTTTGTATTGTGGTCATGTTACTCAGCAGCGAACCGCAAGATCCCAGGTTCTATCCCCGCTCATGCCCATCTGCCACAAATGCTTCAAAACGGGTCGTTAATTTGAAACATCAAATGAATCATCCTAATATCAAACACTTTCCTTTTCATCTCAAATGATATAACAATACTCATAAGTATATAGTATTTGCATAATGTATAATGATTCTATAATAAATAACAATAGCATTATTACAAAGAGTGATCGCGGCTGATCTTCGACCTGACATACGAGTGCAATTATTGAGAGGGAGAAAAGTATGAAACGGACAGAGGCTCGTAGAAAAATTATTGCTTTGTAATAAATACCATTATGTTGAATTCGGCTCAATCCTCACTTCTCATTCATGAAATATCTGCAATTGCGTATTATGAAGAAATGAAAAGAAGCTAGATCCGGAAAAGTTCCTATCGTCCCCTAATTTATCCAATAGACGAGTCCGATATCACGCAATTCTTATGTCATATCCGTCAATTCATCAGAGTCAAGTTGCAATCTTTATATTACTCGCTGAATTACAATGGAAATGTGACAATTTATTTCTAGATTCAGCATTCGTTTGCCTCTGAAGTCATCTTGTTTAACTTTCCCAGCGGAGTGATGTCACTGACTGTTGTTTTTTTCTTTTCAGCTACGGTTACGTTTTCGTCAGAGTTTTGAAAAACAACTCAAAAGGCATTTCAAGGATACATTCTTCGGCACTTAGTCTTGATGTCTTAAAGAACGGAGGTGGAGGTGGTGGTAGACTGAATGTATTTTAAATGAACATCAATTGCAGGGGTAATTTTCATTAGGTAATTAGGTCAACTGAAGGGGTAATTTTCATTTCATTCAGGTATGTATGTACCAGTGACATAATTACATAAATAGTAGATTATATTAGGAGATATTTATGTTTTTCCTAATATCGCTTCAACTAATTTTAATCACAATTATGTAGAAACAATTGATCATTAAATGCCAAAAGAACTTTTAAGATTTCTTAAATAAAAAATAAAATATTCAAGAACATTTTAATTTATAAAGTAGTGTTTGAATATCTGACTTTTATAATAAAAGTTTAATTAACTCGTCTAAATTATGCAAAACTCTGCAGAGATGACAGGAAAGTTACTAAAAAGTAATAGGTAGTTATAGGTAGGGCTGTGCCGATTTTCGATTTATCGAAAACAAATTGATTTTTTGACGCCAGTTTAAAAAAAAATATCGATATATCGAAATTATGATCATGAATAATAGTTCACGATAAATCGCGATACAATAAATCGATATTCACAATTAATTTCTGTTTTCTATTTCGTTTTGTTATTGGTTAGAGTTTACTTTTGTTGCTCGTCATTCTTTTTAACATTCATACAGAATTTTTGTTAATTTTCCTGTAAATACTATCATATTCCATAATATTAAAATACTTGTTTTAAACGCAATGTTATAAATTGTAACATGTAGATATTTCTTTAGCATTGACACATTTTATTAAAAGGGTTTTAACAAAATTATTTTCTAACTATCTTTATTCAAAAGAAGAAAAATATTTTTATTATATAAATTGAAACTTCCTTTTATCTGGAGTCGTTCTGATCAATCAATATGTTATTACCTCTAGATAATAATTAATAGAGGAAATGTTATTTATAACTTATAATAATTATAAATAAATAATAATATCACGATATATCGAAAAATATCGATATGTGCTGAACGATATATCGCGATGATGAAGTTCCGTCATCGCCCAGCCCTAGTTAAAGGTATAGCAGAACAAAATCGAAACTAGGCAATTTATGCATATATGATACTTAAATATAAATACATTTCTTTAATAGGTAGATTAAAATATATAAAAGAATTATAAAATAAAATGGAACGTAATTTTGAAAAGCTAATTTATAGCTTTGGTACTCAGCGAACAACAAATGTATTTGTTGTTAAAATAGCTAATTTTTATGGCCTTACGTATTTTTTAATTTCTCATATAACTGTCAATAGATGGCGGCACCAAAAAAACAAAATTTCGTGACAGCTAAACGATGAAGGGTTTTTATTTTCTGCACGGAAGATTTATTGCTCTATTAAAAGCTCAAAGGAAACAGAATTCGTTTTATTTGATTTTAAAACTCTTATGATTTTTTTCTGAATATATGGCTCTAAAAATATTTACACCCGTGATTTTTTTAAATTCAAAAATAGTTCCCCTTAAATGGTTTTTTTTAAAAATAAATATAATTATAGTTTCAAAAAAGTATGGGGATATCGACAGATATTTCAGTTAGGAGAGTTATATTATAACACATGGAAACAATAAGAATTTATATAATTTTTCTTAGAAAATTTACATCGCTTATAAAAAAGCAATTTGGACAATTATTGGTGTTCATATGGAACTGTACCAACATATATGAACTCCATTATTAGCAGTTGTTAATCCTAAAATATTGTTTAAAAATTTTAAACATAAATAAATAAATAAATAGGTATTTTACTATACACACAGAGAGATAGATGACCAACTTTTTCTTCTAAAATAGTAAATCAACAACTTTGCAAGTACAAAATTTTACAATTTATTAAGTCAAAATTGTGAGTATCTTGCCAGCACAAAATTTTTGAATAACAGAATTTTTGGGAATATAGTGGACTTTTATAGACAACATTCATCATTTGTTTAATATAATTCAATAGTTTAATAATGTACTTAATGAATAGCATCTGAGAATAGAAAGGATCATAAAAACCTATTACCATAACAATAAAGGAAAAAAAATGATGTTACGTTTAAAATTTCAATTTATCCTAACAATATCAAACTATGCAAATTAAAATTACGAAAATAGTCTTGAAAGACGAGTTAAATAATTAAGATCAATAAAAGTGCAATTCTAATTAAATTATAAAAAAAATTGTGTTATCTGATCAAAGACTATTCAAATATCTCTGCGCCTTACTGCAGATATTTTGAAAATACATGCTCATAGGGAGGCCTTCACTGTAAGTGAATATTGTTCGAAAGCAATTGTATGCTGATTTGTGTCTTTTCCCGCCAATATGTGCATTCTTTATTCTATTATTCAAATTTCGAAACTCTAGCACTTTATTTCCAAAGACAGACAGATATAACGCCATAAATGCATTTTTCGAACTCAGGGTGGGAAGCGCAGAGATCCGTCAAAATCTCGTGTTCATATTATTTTTATAGTTACAATACTTTCTCTTTTCTTTGTGCGTTGTAAACGAGAAAATAAAAAGCCATTTTTGAAATTATATCATTTTTTTAACATGTAGGTTACAATAGTTCAAAACCTTTTCAACAAATTAGACCAATAAAATATAACTTTATATATATATATATATATATATATATATATATATATATAAAAGAACGGGGGTGGTATCTTTACGAAAAACTCTATAGATGTGTATCGCATTTTGGGTAGAATGTATTGCTACGAAGAATGTTTGTCCATGAAACAATTAACGTCATTGTCAAAAGGTTAAATTCTCGAAATCTTGCATAACTGTACGTTCTCAATAGGGCTGGTCGATGCCGGAATTTCATCACCGCGATATATCGTCCAACACATATCGATATTTTTCGATATATCGTCATATCATTATTTATTTTTAGCTATTATAAGTTATAAATAGCATTTCTTAACATATTGACTGATCCGAACGATTCCAAATAAAAGGAAGTTTCATTTTATATAATAAAAATATTCGTTTACTTTTGAATAAAATTAGTTAGAAAATAATTTTGTTAAAACCCCTTTAATAAAGTGTATTGATGCCAAAGCAGTGTCTGCATGTTATAATTTATAACGTTGCATTTGAAACAAGTATTTGTATGCATTAGAATATGACATCATTTATAGAAATGTTCATAAAAATTTTGTATGGAGGACAATAAGAATGAAAAGCCACAAAATTAAATCGAAAACGCAAATTAACTGTTAATATCGATTTACTGCATCGCGATTTATCGTGAACTATTATTCATGATTATGATTTCGATAAATCGATATTTTTCGAAAACTGGCATAAAAAAATCAATTTTTTAAAAATATCGATTTTTTTTTTGATAAATGGAAAATTTTCACAGTCTTAGTTCTCAATGACAGTAAATTATTTTAAAATTTTAAGATTTTAATTATCAAACAATTTAATCGGATTTGATTACACCAGTGTCATTATCTGAGAGTGAATTTGATAGAAAAAATCTATTTCAAGATTCTCTAATATTCATAAAAATAAATTATAATTATACTTTTAAAAGCAGAAATAAATTAAATTAAAAAGTACTACCATTTTAGAGCGCTATAAAAGTGCGTTTCTAATAACAGTTTAATATTTAAAAAATTCGTAGGCACATTATTGAGTTTAAGTGAGAAACCAGACCTCAAGAGTAGAAGCAGTCATAGCTAGATTAAACAGTGTAGTATTACATCATCGGCCGGGAGTTCCGAAGTTACCTCAAAGAATGGCAGCACGTAAAAATGCAAAAATGAAAAAAAGTTCAGAAGAACTTTCAGTACTCTTCACAAACACTTAAAAAAACGAGGGCATAATGTATCCCGTCACCCCTCTGCTAAGAACGACCATTTATATTAGAAAGCTGTCACCGACGAAAGAATGTATTGAGCGCAGAAACGTCTCTTTTTGGTCGTTTATCGACCAGCGACAGTCTGGGAGGACCCCCGAAGGTGAAGGGAAAGTCATTCATCCCTGGCAATGCGCTATACAAATGTGTTTGCCCGTTTATTATTATTATTATTTTTTTAGTTAAGTGAATTATGTTTGCTCTTCAAGTGTGACTACACTTGGCGATGTTATAGAAAGTCATTCTAATAAGATTTCAGCAGGGAGGTGAGATCTTAAGAAAAAGAAATCAGAGGATCCCCCCAAAACTTTCTGGTATAAAGATATTATCCCCAAAAATACGTTGCATGGCATTGGTGCACAATAGTTACGAAATATTAACCATTGGCGTGAATATAGCGTTTTTGCACAATCTGTCGTGTCATTCTCGGCGAGTTATTTGGCAATTAATACCTGGCATATGGTTAATAGTACACGAAAACCGAATTTGTGTTTTAGATGCGTTTTTACCAACCTATTAAAGCAAAACTCTAACACGGAACTACAATTATAATCACCAAACTACATTACAAATGTGATATAGTTAAATCATTGCAGTTTTTGAGTTATCGCGTTTACATGCTTCTGAAAGTAAAGACCGACAGAGAGACAGCCACTTCGTGGATTTCGCTCAACATTTGCTGGATGTCTACATAACAGATATTAAATCTGTATACCGAATTTCATCCATATAGCTCTCTTCATTTTGTAACTATCGTGTTAATTTATATTCAAAAAGTAGAGCAGACAGATTTCCTCTGAAGGGATTTTATTCAAAATTTGATTGAAATCTACAAATTTGGTGTAAAGACCGTGTACCAAATTTTATCCATCTAGCTCAAAGCGTTTTCCAATTACCTTTGCTAGAGAGAGACAGATATTAAATCCAAAAAATGTGTTTTTCGAAATCGGGGTGGCCTAAAGTAATTCGCCAAAGTCCAGAGTTCGAATATTTTGTCAATTACAATACAGCTTCTACACTTCGTATACGAGAAAGTTAAAACTTTTAAAGTAATAAATAAAAATATTCCAATTTCTCACTTTTTTTTTTTTTTTTTTGTAAATCACAAAGCATGTCCCTTAACAGCACTATAATTAGATGCAATAAATATATTCATTTCACTCATATTAAAAAAATTAATCTAAATAATAGAAAATACACAAAGTATTTGTAAACAATGAATAATACAGCTAAATAGTAGATAAGAAGTTCTTGTAGATTATAATATTTTCCATCACATGGTAAATTAACAGTTGCCAAACTAAATGGAGAAAAAAGAACCCATTGTGTTCAAAGGCAAAACAGCAAATACTCGTCTCGCCTAAAGTCAGAAATAAAAAGCCTGTCGTAAAAATGCAACTTAATGACCGATATTCAACATTCCTGACAACTCTACGTTTATACTTTTTTTGCCATTTTTCTTTTCTCTGTTCCATTTACGATTCGGAAAAAATGGGCGAGACGAGCAAAGGCGGTGTTTTGAAACGAAATAACTTCCGAGGCCTTAATTGATTCTTATTTTCTCGGAATTGAACAGAAACCAAAGGCCTTTTTCCGAACAGAAGCCAGATCTTGTAACTTAAAAGATAAGAAAAGAAAAAAAAAATATTTCATTTTCATATTTTTTCTTCTTATTTTTTGCGACACGTGTAAATCATTTATTTCATTCGTAATTCATGATTTATCATACCATTCCAGACGATTTAATTTATGTGAATTTATTAAGATATGAATGGCAGCTAAAGGAGTTTTTTTTATTGTTATTGCGAAGATTTAATGAGAAATGATGAAGTGTGAAATATCATTTTTTTTTTACTTTTAATAATGATTAAAAGTAATGTCTTTGTAAATTTACAAAGACATGCAAACGATTTCACTAAATTATTGAATCACAATTCATCAAGTTAATTCAAGCAACTGTTAAAGACGATTATTTCTTTTAAACGTATAAAAGAATGTTCTTTTCTAACAAACGATTTTTCTATTTATTCTGAGACAACTGATTTAAAAAAATTCGAAGCTATCAATGGACAGACGACTTTTAATTCTATAATTTTAGTAAGCGATGAATGGCATCATTACTAGTTTTCTTATGCTTGAGAATAGCGCATAAATTCTTAAAAATGAAGAAATAAACCTTAGTCAACTTTTTATCAGTGGTTTCAATTTTTATCAAATCTTAATAGTGCATTCAATCAACAAATTAAAATATCAATGACTTTTTGGTACTAGTAAGAAGAAGAAGAAGAAAAAAAAAGAACATGATAGGACTAAACTTCATAGACTCAAATTTCAGAATCATTTTTACTTGCATAATAAAACTTGGAACAGCAACTCACTTACCAGCGATAACTGAATCTTGCTGGATTTCAGAACGCTTCGAATTCCGAATGATCAAGTATATTATGGTTTAATCGAAGTGCCGTATGAAATCCTGGAAACATCACGAGTAGTCCAATCACATTCTCACATGAGAAGTGATTTGAAACATCTGCTTTCTCACACGCAGTGCATGCAAAACGAATCCCAACTCGTGTGCACATGCAAATTCAGTATAAATTACTGAGCCGCTTGATTATCGTTTTTTTAGGTAATTGGGTTTTTTTTTAATACATTTCTTTGATACACTGGGTGGCCAATAAAATTACGTGGGAAGTTCTGAACTCTCTGATGATAGAACTGACAGTTCGCGCTACGTAATTGTGAGGCTATGGCTATGACTGACTTTTAAATCTTTCACCGCCTAGTGTTGCATATTTCCATTATTGTAGTAATCATTACAGTAGCATATAACAATTTATAATAATGTTTCTGAAAAGTTTTTATTCTTTTTAATGTTGAAAAATAGAATTTAGGCTCTGACAATGGCAGATTTCTGACAAGGCAGCAGCTATAACGCTCGAAGGGACTCGGGAAGATTAATTTAAAAAATATTATAATATTAAAACTTAAAAGTTTATTTTTATATCTATTTCATTTATTCTCACTCAGATTATTATTAGAATATTTATAAACATCTTGCTTCTATTTTAACAATGGTGTTTTTAAATAAGGAAGCCACGCAGTCACAATTCTTAATAAATAAAAACATATTCATTTTCCACAAAGTAATTAGCTAAAAAATTAAGTTATGAAATTAATTAATTTTAAAAATGTTTTTAAATTTTAAAGCTTTGTTAAGTGCAATCGCACATTATATTTAGTTCATTTATTCTCATTCAGTTATTAGAATATTTATAAACATCAAACATCATCGCCAAGGATGACACGATAGATTCAGAAAAAGTGCTAAATTCATGCCAAAATTAATATTTTTTTTTAACTACTGTACACCAATGCCATGTAAAGCACTCTCTGACATGGCAAGTAAGTATGCGAGAAAGTTTTGGGGAAATAACTCCCCCTGGTTTGTTGTATCAAATAACAAGATAAAAATTTAAAAAAAAGTGCAATCCATATTGATCAAATAGTAGCCTAATTAGTCAATAATCTTGGCGAACAAAAAGATCGCCAAAGGCGACTAGTATAAAAGATCGCTCACATTACATGTTTTAACATCTTTTATATTCTTTTAATCAATTATTTTATGCCCCACCCTCCTCTGTATATTAGCAATATAACAGAAAAGAAAGCAAAATATATGGAAAAAAAATTTCTTTGCGAAATTAATGATAAATATTCCTCAATTAACTTACAATAAAATGAGATTTCCAAACGCACAATGTATGCCAATAATATACCAAAGATTACCAAATAAAAGATTATTTAGCAAGGAAAAAATGTTTGCTATTAAAAATCGTCAACAAAATAATTCTAAACATCTAAAAAAAACTTTATATTCTTTACAATGAATATTAATACATCTATGCATCAAATGTGATATTTTCGATTTTTTTTCTATCGTAACTATTTTATGTTTTATCGCTATCATAATAACAGAAGTCTGAAAACAACTAATGATTAAAATAGTTGTCGTTCCTATATAGTATCGCACACTCTCTCAACTGATAATTTTAAAAAATGATGTGTTGTTTTTTTTCTGTTTCAGCTTATTATTGGGGCATGGTTCAAGAAACAGCATATCATACATTTAAAGAATAGAACACTAAAAATACTGAAACTAAAAACCAGACAAAACTCCATATATTTATACGAAGAAGGTAAGAGGATTCAACTCAGCCCAACGCTCATGATTAAGAGGTGCATAAATAACATCCTAATCAGTTATAAATGGAACTAGGACGAAAGAATTCGGTATTATAAATTACCCCACGAAAGAAAAACAAATTCTACAGCTGGTGCACCTGAGATGCCGCCACCCGGCGCTCACGAAACTCCTATTTCGAGCACATCCCCTTCCCCATAACACATGATGGTACAAACGTTTGGTTTCACCTTCATTTTTAATTTGGAGGAAATAATTGAAACAGAAGTCACGGAAAATGAGAGAAAAGAAAATATTTATATACATATTTTTTTCTTTTCCGAAATCCTTAAAAAATCAGAATGAAATGAAAATCCATAAGTGATAATTGTCTTCACATTAGCAGATTTTTTAGGGAACTTTCCACTTTCTCGTATTCGTCGACAATAATTTCGAAGTATAAGGACGAGAGTCATGCAGAAATTTTAGACATCTTACCGTTGATTGATTGAGACCAAAATTACATAAAGACCCAGTTAAGATCAATTGTTAAGATCAAATGTCGAATCTCATTTATTCAGCTCCTTCGATGTGAGTTATCCAGCACTCATACAGACGGTTGGGCAAGCAGACAATCTACCCTTAAATTTATTCAGCACCTTCGGTGAGAGTCATCCAGTACTCATACAGACGGTTGGACAAACAGACAATCTACCCTTAAATTCATTCCGCTCCTT
>JAPMOR010120826.1:121080-146339 GCA_026543865.1 Argiope aurantia | reverse complement strand
TTGAAATAAAATAGAAACGAATCCAGAATAAGTTTTCATTCTGGAGCAACTAATGAAATTTTGAAATAGTTTGGTATTTGAAGTAAAATAGAGACAAATCCAGAATAATTTTTGTTCATTCATTGCATACACTGCAAATTCAAAACAATTCGATGTATTAAATAAAACTGAAAGAAAAACTGAAGTGCTTTTTGTATATTCCCAAATACATTATGAAAATTCGGAATAATCTGATACAGTTAATTGAAACAAATTCCCCTCTTTCCCATTCCTAGATATCTAGTCACATTACCTGAAGTTACTTAAATAGAACAATTTTTTCTCTAAAGTCGAAGAAGCCCTTTACGATAAGCATAATCCAATTAGCAGCACTTCCGCCTATCGGATATTAACTAAGTGGTGGAATGCGGTACTTGCGGTTTTGTTCAGCTCACAACTTTCGCTCTAATAGAATTAGTCTTATGAATTTAGATGAACTTTAACAAGAATTCCATTGAAGTCGCCGCATTTTCCAGGAATGTAGGCGCCAATTTTTTTAGCCTGCAGCAAAGTCAGGGAGAATAACGAATTAGTGAAGTACCAATAAAAAAGACCCCCCCCCCAAAAAAAACGAAAAAAAAATTAGTTATTAGAATATTAATAATTAAGACAGTTCGTAAGATTTTTAATTATGTTCTTTTACTTAATTTGACTAGTTTCATATTTGTAAAATTGAAAATTTATAAATGATTTTTTCCTTCACCGCTTGAAGTGATAGAGTTTTAAAATTCTATGTAAGTGCATGTTATGGATGATAATATATTATTTTAATATTTTCAGGACTTAATTATCAATTCATTTAACCCTTAAATGCACGATTATTTGTTTTGAATTAAAAAAATAATTTATTATAGAAAAATAATCATAAGTTATGTAAAAAAAAAAAAAAAAATCCAGGCAATAATATGGCACATTTATTTTGAAAAAAGTTTTATGTATACTTTTGGCAACATATAGCACTTCCCAAAAATATAGATTGCGTCTAATATAATTTTCAAATACAACATAAAACATTGATAGCTTACCTAACAACAGATGAGAAGTAATTGTTTAACAATTAAACATATCACTCCTTTATAGGGAACTCGACAATAGAAATTATCGAGAAAACACTGAACTTCATCACCCACCACATGTTAGTAGAAAAAAAAAAAAAAAAAACCGATTTAATTTACCCGCCAAATGTAATGTTTTTTTCTTTCACTCATGATTTATTGTCTGTGGTTATCAACGTGCGTTCGATAACGGACACACTCAGGTTTTTGAATGAAATTAAGTGTAACTGGATGTAGACAATTGTCAACAATACACATTTAAGGATTAAGGATCAGATTTTGATTCCATGTCAGTTACAAGACTTGGTAAAAGATTTTTAAAAAAGTTATTTCAAGATTTTATACTATTTATAATAATGAATTATGAATTAAAATTTGAAAAAGTGAGAAAAAAATTCTTTTTTCTTAATACACTAATAAATATGGAATTGAAAAAATTGTTTTATTAGATTTCTAATTTCTAAAAGTCATATCATTTTTTTTTGTTAAGCTAAAATGAGTAGCTTATATACATCAGTAAAGAGCATCCTAAAACTCAATCACTCCATTCAGGGAACTAGCTTGGGATCAGGGTCAGTTTAGAAATGTTCACATCTTATTTTAAACAAAGAATGGGTTATTTGTTGACGGGTAAGAACGTTATTCTGACTCATCAACAAATAGCGGGAAAGACACCTGATCCGGTATCCTCTTTTCCAAACTTCCATGCCACACCAGTTAGAAACTGGTGAATGTTAAAAAACCAGATAAATTACATAAATAAAATTACAAAAAATAACAAATGAAAAACACCAACAAATTATTAATTATTTTTAAAATAAAAAGAATTAAAAGAAAAAAAGGACCATAAATATCTGATGAAATATATAACAAATCATAGCAAATTATTTCTTGCTACTTGGAATATAATACTATCAAAATGATAAAAACACAAATGGGAGGAAACAACTGCGAGACTAAGCATTAAAAGATAAAGCACCAAGATAGGATTATTTCAAATACACTGTTTCGTTAAAAGATGGATTCTTAATTAATTTTATTCTTGTCCTACTCAATATAGTCTCACACAGCCATATTCTCAAATCATATCCGCATTAAAGAATTTTTCATTAATAATCTTAGTCTTAAGTTAGCTTTAGAGTCAAACGACCCAAATTAACTTTATAATATTTATAGGATCTATTTTAGGCTTAACATTTTATTGCATTTGTTTATAATACTAATAGTTTAACGCCCCAACAAGCGAAAATGGCATTGGAATAATTTCGTATTAAGGGTTTACACATTAAGATTCCATTATGATCGCGCATGCGCAAAAGAAAGATTGCGCATGCGCAGAAGAAAGATTGCGCATGCGCTGAAAGAGTGGACAATAGCAAAAGCTTGTTTCAACTGGATTAGTACTTGCTACTGTACAGTTTCTGCGCGTGCGTGGTCTTACTGGGAGGATTGTAGCTGGCCGAATGTCAACTCTACTTTATGATAAAAATTGACAGTTATTCATTGTGAAAATCAACTGTTCACGAGAAAGACATTTCCAAGCAATCCTTGAGCATGCTTCATGGTCGAAATTTACAAAATTAGGTCCGAATAAAGAAAGATATTATCTCATTTCTGAAACTGCTTAAATAAAATAAAAAGGCTCCTTTCACAAGTTCTGTATTCATGAAAGATATTAAATATTGGTAATATCTTCCTTAACGTAAGAGTCTATAAATTTGGAGACCGTTATTGGTCGGATTTATTAGTGATAAAAAAAATCCAGAGCCTTGGAGATATATGCATAAATACGAAATATATCATAGAGTTTACAAAAATAAGGATATATTTACATCCATTAATCTTTATCAAATACGATAAATATAGAATGAATATTTTAACTCCAACATTTGAAACCTCACCATTTATAATAAACCTTTGTACGAAGCTGTTAACTGTCAAAGTTTCAAGAGATTAACATGTCATCGAACTTTTAGAATGATTACATTCAACACTTCATCGCTTTTACACTTTCCATGCAGGAAATTGCGACGACATGAATATTATCTGATAAGACGATACTGTGATCTAAAAGAATATGTCTATCTGGGGGAGTCTTAATGCAAAAATGTTTTTGGAATACCAGAAAGGCCGCGTGATTGGCGCAGTTCAGCCAAGGTTGACTCTTGCACCAGTAAAACCCGAAATAAACCAAATCAAAGATCAGAAAAGTTTAATTTCCACAAATTACTCGGAAATCTATTTAGATAATTTTCAACTAGATTAAGCACCTTCGAAATAACAAATTAAAAAAAAACTATCAATTTCGCCGATTTAATGATAGATTTTTTAATAAAAATTTGAATTTAACATAGAATAGGTGGCAATATTTACTAGCCTAAGAATTCCAAAGAAAAATTTACAAAAATATGTTCACATTTTATTGAATACGATTAACTTTTTTTTTTTTAAGTGTTCGTTTCGAACTAAATTGAAGATTACGCAGTAATTTTGTAGAAATTTCTTAGAATAATTATGGTGCTGGCGACATGCTGAGTCAGTTCAAGTCTTCCGAATAGGAAGGGAGTTTAGTACAGAGTCTACAGTGCATTGATATCAAATGTGACTAAATTTCGAAAAATGCAATGAATTAAATAAATGAAATTTGGTATGTGATGTACTAACTATAATTATAGTCCTATGCTAAATTTTGATTCCAATCAATCAGAAGAAAGGAAATCCAAAATACATCATATTCTGGTACTGGTGTCACGTGACATTGGTGAATCATCAAAAAGATCTTCTAATTTCACATCAAAGATCAATCTCTTCTAAATATTTTTAGTCAATAATATGCAGTTAATACATCAGCAAAGGTTTATCTGTTTTATACTACGATACACACAACTCCCATGGTTGAAAATAAAAATCTGAGCACTGATAGTATTTACGGACTAGCTCAAATTTTACTATTTTATGCGGTGGGACAGTGATAACATTTTTATTAGAGTATGCGATTAAGTTAGAGGGAAACCACTCCCATTGGTTACTTGTTGTACTCACATACAGAAATTAAAAAAAAAAATCTTTTTGTTTATGGGTTCGGAGGAGATCCAAAGCGTGGAGCTTCATTAAAATCTCATTACAATTCATGATCAGTACTTTTGATAATTACAGTACATGAAAGTATGCGATGAAAGTTAGAAGGAAACCACACCCATTGGTTATTTGTCGTGCTAATATACAGAAATCCAAACATTATTTCTTTTTGTTTCTGGAGAGATTCTTTTTCTTTTTTGTTTCGGAGGAGATCCAAAACGTGAAATTCATTAAAATCCCGAGGTGGAATTTTTTGATAATTACAGTACATGGTCAGCAATTTTGATTATTACAGTACATAAAAGTATGCGAAAAAAGTTAGAGAGAGGCCACCCCCATTGGCTATTTGTAGTGATATTATACAGAAATCAAACATTATTTCTTTTTTTTTATGGATTCGGTGATTTAAAACGGGGAGATTCATTTAAATCTCGAGGTTGAATTTTTTAATAATTACTGTACTTTCTCTCAATTTAGTACATGATAAAATAAAAGATCGCGTCCCGAGAATTGAGCACGTAAAAGCCGCCCCACCCCCCTGTTTGCTTTGTGGGCCTCTTTCGAATGCCATCGTCCTTTTAACGAGGGGCCCGAATATTCTTGGCACTCACCAGCTCTCTTCGCACATCCGCCGTAAATATTTACGGGACGTTGATCCGCATAATGATAGCGATAATGAAGCGTTCTCGCTCGGCTGTCGACAACACCCAGTGAGGGGTCACGACTCGAGATCTGGCCCGATGAAGTCGCTCTCTCGGTGGAAGGCGCTCGTAAAAATCGGTGGCATGCGGAGATGTATGAATTGGTGTTGAGCCGATGCAGCGAGAATCGGTGTCGATTTGCAAGGTCTGTCTTCTTAAAGAGACTCAATTAGACACTTTTGCGAAATATTCACTTAGGGTTTTGAAATTTTTTATGCATATGTATTAAAAATAAATAAGTCAAATTAATTTTTAAAATATTTTAAAACGATATATATTATTTTAATTTTTTCTACTTTTTTTTTCATTATTACTCAAAGTCAATGTATTTGGAATAGAACTGTGTATAATTTTGTAATTCCAATTAAATACTAATTTTTTAGAAATATTTTTATGCACACTTACTGAATTTGCAAAGGAATTTTATATTTTCTGAACTAAAATTGACTTCTATCTACAACAACAAACAAAAACAAAAACAAAAACAAAAAAAATCGAAAAAAAAATGCAAAATGCTACTGCACCATTTCAAAAATACTGAAATCTAATATCATGTTCAGAAAAGTCATGAAGATGAACTTCTTTTCCTCTTAACCTTCAAATATTTATTTTATTGGACAATACATTTTATAACCATTTTTGCTGAATATAATCATATATTTTGGTGATAAAAGGATAAAAATAAAAATGCACACTTTCGTCCACTTTTGCTCATTTCAAAGTCCACTGTCCCCTTAAAGTGCTTAAAAACACTCACTCACATTATTGTTAGTTTAAAAGATAACCATCCGAAGGGCATCCTCTAAATCTTCTCGTATACTTTCTTATAATGGTGTTATCCCAGATTACGCATTGGCGTACAATATTTACGAAATATTAACATTTAGCACGAATGTAGCATTTTTACTGAATTTATCTCGTGATATTTGGCGAGTTTTTTGGCGAATATTCTCTGGCGCTGTTGATAATATCCGAAAATCGAGTTTGTGAGTTACACACCTTTTTCCCAAACGATTGAAACCAAAATTTGACCAGAATTATATTTGTAGTCACAAAATCACATACCAAATTTAATAAATTTACGTCATAGTGTTTTTGAATTATCACCTTTACGTGTTTCTGAAAGCACAGACAGACAACCAATCACTGGATTTCATTTAAAATTTTATTGGATGTCAATGTAGAGAAGTTAAATGTGCATAACATCTAGCCCCCTTTGCTTCCTAGTTATCCTGTTAACTTATATTCGAACAGGCCTCCTCAAGTCCCGTTCAGACGACTCGTTCCTTTACGGATATGGTCGTAAATCTGCCATCTGACTCATTGTAGGAACAACCCCCACTTCTGGATGTCTATCGGGAGCTTAAATATGCATACATCAAAGAACCCAGGGGAAATCACAAGAAAGGGGAAAGAAGGAAAAATGTGCCTGTCTCAAGACAAGGGAAGTGGGCACAGGGCTTCAGAAAGCCCTTCTAACTTAAATTCGAACAGACAGAACTCTTTTGAGTAGATTTTGCTCAAAATATCATAGAATAAAAACCATATACCAAGTTTAATCTGTCTAGTTCGAAGTATTTTTGAATTATTTTTGGCATAGACAGATTATTATAGATAGATAAACAAACAGATAGGCAGATATTTTTTAAAGATGCGTTTTCTCGAACTCATGGAAGTCTGAAAGGCGGACATTCGTCAAAACCTCGAATTCGAATGTCTACACTAATAGATGTTAAAATCTGCATACCGAATTTTATCCATCTAGCTCACATCATTTTGTAACTATCGTGTTAACTTATATTCGAACAGCCAATAGTCCTCTGAACGGATTTGCACAAATTCTGACGAAAATCTACAAGTTTGATGTATAATATATCGAATTTCATCAGTCTAGCACAAAGTGTTTTTAAGTTATCTTTGTCGCAAACAGACGGACATAATGTCAAAATTGTCATTTTCAAACTCAAGGGATTTAAAGCATGAAGATTCGCAAAATCTCGAATTCGAGTTTTTCGACAATTACTATACTTTCTCTATACTACATATACGAGAAAGTAAAAAAAAAAAAAAAAATGGAAGATGAACAGTGGAAGTTCCAATTTTGTAGTGCTAATAGCTTTTGTTTTAAACAAGACACATTATTTCATAGTAAATGCAAACATTATTATTATGTTGTTGTTACTTATGGCACTTACAAATTTTTTTAAATTTTTTTTTAATTGTAAATAAAAAAATACTGTCCCAAAGTGCACTCACAAAACCCTATTTTAAAATTATCAAGCACATAAATTCGTTGCACCAAATTCCACACAAATTCACGTAATAAAACGAACCAGTTCTTAGCCTTCCCATACGAAAAACAAGCAACTACCATCCTCTGAGTTCATCAAAGCGTCATTCCGTCTGAGACCTCCACCCGAGTCATAACAAGACGCAACTGGTGGCACCATTAATTGCTGCGTCCCCTCCTCCACCCCTTCCATCAAACGATGCCACTTCATCGGAAGGGCATACGATACTTATTGGCCACTCCTCAAGTGAGTCCTCCAGATCTCTAGAACCGTGCAATGCAAGATACGGATCGTGTTGCTGTCTTCCGATGCTAGGGACAAAGTGGTTCTTTGTGAGAATATATTCGTGGGGTTATCAGATGGTACTGCGACTTTTCTCGAGACTATCCTAATTTTTTTTTTTTTTTTGGTTCGAGAGAGTTGATGTCCTTTTTTTCTGCAAGGAAGTATCCAGATTGTCTTTTAAAAAAAAAAATCGGGACGCGATCATGAAAAAAGAAGCATTAGAGCATTCAGAAAAACAAGGAAGAGTTAGCCTTGAATCGCTTCTAGGATGAAAGCAAAGAGTTTAAAAGTATTAATCTGTATCACTAATAATTAAGTGTCTTGATCTATTATCCATGTAATCACGCATTTATCAAGTTACAAAACATAACCGGGTATATATTTGGATTCAAACTACCCCTTCATTTTCTGTTTCAATGAATGGAAACTACACTCTTGATTTAAATCTTAAATGGCACATTTTTACTTTTAGAAATGGTATATTAGAATATAATCGAGTTTTTAGTAATAAACTGATTTAGAACAAATTGAATTTATTTAATTTGTGGTGGAATAAAGATCATTATGATTACTTTGTGGTGGAATTAAGATCATTATGATTACTGCAGTGGAAGCAAGAGGACGTATGTTTTCGGGGACTTTTCTTTAATGATCACATTTCACACAAAACAAACACAAACATAGAAGACAAGACATTAACGTGCGCACATCTCTAACAGAACAGCATCTCATCTCATTATAATTACAAAACAATACACTATGGGATGCATACCTAATCAGGCATCGCCATCTATTATCCAAAAGAGAAGATAGAGTATTGAACTGCTACAAATTTGATTTTTCATAATTTTATTTTTTGATTAATTTTGATTTTTTGATTAATTAATTTTTTGATTAATTTGATTAATTATTTTTTGATTTTTGATTAATTATCATGCATATTTTTTCATCATCGAAACATTTATAATCCCAGAATAATATTTATAATAAGAGTAAATAGATAAAATTTGATTGTTAAAACTCATATTATGGGATCAGTGTTTATTTATTAATATTTTTATGAAGCTTTTTTTTTTTTTTTTTTGTGATTCTCTGTAGATACGAAAAGATAGTGTTTCTAATCATTCTTTTTATTTTTTCTCCATTGCCCGAAATTTGTACTATCTCTGTTTGTTGAAATTTCTTTTATCACTTGCCTCTGAAAAATCTATTCAATCATGCATTTGTTACGTTATTCCTTCATAAGGTTGTTAGGTGTGGAGGTGAAGAACCTTTAATTTCGGGTACTCCGTTAACCACCACCTCAAATCGAAAAATCGAGGCGCCAAAATAACTTAAAATTGGCGTTCAAAAATTGAAAAATTATGGCAAATATATTTTTTAAGGTCCTAGAACTGCTGAAAACTACTGTTACCGATTCTGACTTCTTGGAAGGATTTAAAAAAAAAAAAAAAAAGACTGCCTTATTCCAAATTTGAACTACACATTAGAAATTTTAGAGTAAATAAATTATATTTAATTTAAAAAAGAGTTACTTTATTATTATAGTTAATCATTTACTATCATAGCTAATTTTAAATGAAAGTAAAATGAAATTTTTTTTTCCCAAATTTTGCTCTCACCTGTTGAAATTGTCCTAGCTAGACACCTGTTTAGCTAGGACAATTTCAACATTTTGTCTTCCGAAGAAGAAAATAGTCCTGAATTCAAAAGTGAGGAATGTTTGAATTATATGTTCTGGTTTTAATTCAAACATTCCACACTTTTTTCTTTAATTTTATTTTTATTAGTAAATAATTTATTTAAAAAAACAGACGAACTAAATTTTATTTTTTAAAAATAAACTTCTCAAGAATTCTTTTCCAACACTTAATATATGCAAAATAGGGTTGTGGGGTCGTTAAGGCGTTCAGTAAAAAGTCAAAAATAGTGTAACAGTTATTTATTAATAAGTTACGTTACACACAGACAATTTATATACAAGTTTGGGATAATTTTAAGATACATATATAAGAGCAACAGCTCCGAGATTCGATTCTCGGGTTGGGAAAGGTCGATTCAGCCTTTCATCCCTTCAGTGGGTCGATAAATTGAGGACCAAGCATGCTTGGGAACTAAACACTAGGAGTCACTGGCATATGTCTAAACCGCGTTAGACATATGCCTTGCATCCCAGGGCCCTAGGTCAAGAAAGCACTGACCGAGGGCACTGTAGGCCTTGACCCACATGGGCTGCAAGCCACTGAGTTTAGTTCATATAAGATTCATATAGTTTAGTACACAAACCCGCAACACATGCCATCGCTAGATCCGAATTGAATCATAGCGTCAGACGACTCCAGAAGGCGCTGTCTTTGACGTCGTAATAGTGAGTTATGGTTAGTATTACAAGAGCGGCTGCAGGATTTTCTTATTGTGAATGCCGTAAATTCACCAACTTGAAAGAGGAAAAAGCGAACGTAATACTAAAACATTTTATTAATGTTTCCTTTTATTTTCTAGCATTAATTTTAACTTTCTTTGAAAATTTTATTAATGAACTGTTCATTGACGCTGACTTTTTAAAAATTTATTTATTGCTTCGCTTTCTTACCCAATGTATAGGCCCCACTGGGGAGAGGTACCTCGTAATTGAGGATGAGAAACTTCTGGGATGGTGATTGGTTCTCGTCACCCTTGTGGTTACACGCAAAGGTGGGGGTCTGGCTCCTCCCCATCGATGAGGGGACGTACTTCATTAGGGAAGGATTGTGCCGTGGCCGGTGATGGCCCCTAGGACTCAACCGCAGTTCCTGCCAGTGTTGCTGTCCCGGTGGTCAGGTCATTCCTTTTTATCCGTGTGCCTACGGGCGTGTCGGAGTAGTCAGGCAGAAATTACCCAGTGTATGGATATGGCTGCTTGGGTTTAACAAGTTTCCTACGACGCTCAGAAAATATAGCCGTTATATAAAATCGCTTATTAAAAAAAACCCTATGTCTTTTGTTGTCTTCAGTAATAAAATGACAAGAGCTTTTGGCAATACTTCTTACAAGGACGTTTCGCAATACATACCTGCATGCAAGCCATCCTATCTAAATTTTTACCTGAATGTTTTTTTTTATTTTTTAATATTTTGTAGTTTGTAGCAGAAGCACTATATTTTAAACACCCCTATTGTGGGGACCTAAGATGGATCACCAGTTTCAGTTCAGTGTTGAAGAGTTCTGAAGGAACAGTTTTTAGTTTTTTATTGAACATTTAATTTTTTTTCAAATGAATTTATCAACTTTCAATATTTGAAACGCAACAAATAAACAAAAATAATGAATTACAAATTTGTTGATGAATATTTATAATATCCTGCTCCATAATCCATTCTAATGATGAATTTACATTTTAAAAGAATGGCTTCGAATTTCCCCCATATATTTTGAAGCCTCAAAAGAATTTTAAATAATTCGGAAGTTTTAGTTTCATTAAACTAGCCACTCACGCATGCACCCAAAAATATAAAAATTTTAACAATATATAGTCTAAGAACAAGGATTGTCCCATGCATAAGGCGTTTTAGAGTGTCAATAAATGACGTCATACATGTACAATGACATCATACATATAAGACTACGTAAGAATATTTGAAAATTAAAAAGGAGATAACTTATGAAGAAATTTAATTCTTCACTGTCTCCTCGTCTCAACTGTATCCAACTGCCGACACACTATTACACGATTGGTTACTCCACACACGATACGATGCTGCTTCCACAATAAACACCAGGACTCGCCACAGAGTTCAGTTCAGCAACAGCTTGAGCTCCACACAACATTGGTTCTTCGTCGGATTATTCCGCCGTGGCTTCATTATCCTCTCAACGACAAGTTTCACGGCTCCACCTCCAATTCCGTTGATAATTGCAGCTTGAGATTGCCGGCATTTTATGATTCCCGGGAGGCCAGCCAAGGAGATTCTGGACCAATCAGGCGTATCTGAGTTTCCATTGGATAAATCGCTAAAACTCTCAAAGTTTCGAATAATATCTATTTTGTCGCCAAATTTGTAGCTAAGTCGCCAGATGGTCGCCAAGCTCTGAGATAATTCACGCGTTACCCGATCAGCACTCAACAGACTTGATAGTAAAACTGTCTATCCAGGTCTGTTTGAACTAGCAATGTACACTTTAGATGTAAGATTAGATTTAGATCATTCTCTACCAATAATACTCATAGACATTCAAATAATAACTAATATGATTCAAACAAACAATGCGCCACTAAAAGAAAAAAAAATTCAATGCCAAATACAAAATAAAAATGATTTTAAAAGAAAATATTAGTAATCAACTTTCAATGAATCAGCATAAATAAAAAATAATAAAAATTGCAGACATCAGTTCATCAACTTTTGCTACAATCCAAGATAAATAAAACGTATGCGAAATGTGAAGTTAATGATCCATGATTGATTTTTATTTAGACTTTGGTTTATTCGCACTTTGATATACCAGTCATTTAAAAAAAAAATATTTTTTTAATTTTTAATTGTTGAAAGCTGAAACTCAAATAGGGATTTGAGCTCTGATAGTGACTCAGATTAAAAGAATGATACTATTTTTAACTGCGTTTAGCGTTACAGATTTCGCTGGATATTTTATAAATAGATGTATCAAAACCATAGAAATATGTAAAGAGCAAAGTTAGATATTGTTTACTTTCATACCATGAGTTCTAGCTGTCTTTTCAACTGGTGTTTTCCCTGGTGCTATTTGGTCTTTTCTAATTCAATCTGTCGCTTTACTTGAGTCTCTGGTCAGGGACCGTAGTTTCGCGAGATGTATTAAAACATTATTGGCCTAATCTGTTAATGTCCAAATTAATTCAAGGCATAAATTACAGAAATTATTTTTAAAATTATGTTAGAAAAAACTGTGAAATTAAAATAAGTGTGAAATAAAAATGCCATAGCTAAAAATTATTAAAAAAATTCATACCAAATATTGGTAGAAAGTAATTTTAAAACAGTTTTTAATAAACATGTAGTAGTTAAGCATCAATAAAATTCACTTTCGTTTTCGCTTTTTCGTTGCAAAAAACGAAAAGCGTTTAAAAACGTTTTTGGCAATAGGTTGAAATTAATAAAAGGGGAAACAATTTTGAAGACACTTTGCTAGTGAAACACATCAAATTAGAATTAGAAGCTTAAAAATTAAGTTAGAAGCTTAGAAATCTAATTAGAAGTTTAGAAATCTAATTAGAAGCTTAGAAATCCATGTTTATTTTTTACACACAGCAAAAAAAGAAACAATAGATTGCGATTGACTTAGTCTTGGAAGTGAAATTTTAAATGTCTTCAAATGACAATGCTTATTATTAACAGGTTAATTCTTTTGGATGAGATGTTAGAAAATATCGCACCCTTTTCGTAGTCGCGTATACATGGTAAAATATGTTTTAACTCACTTGAAAAAGTTGTTTACAGTCACAATGTTTAATATTTTATTTAAAGTTTTTCATTCAGTTGGCAATGATATTTTCAACGGTACATGCGTAAATAAGTGAAAAATAATTTATACAAATCAAAACGCACCAGTAAGTAAGGCTGGGCGATGACCGAATTTCATCATTGCGATATATCGTCCAACACATATCGATATTTTTCGATATATCGTGACATTATCTATTTTTAGCTATTATAAGTTATAAATAGCATCTCTTAACACATTAATTGATCAGAACGACTCCAAATAAAAGGAAATTTAAATTTATATAATAAAAATATTTGCTTTTTTAAAAATGTAAATAGTTCGAAAATAATTGTTGTTAAATAATGGTTAAAATAAAACTTCTTTAATAAAGTGTGTCAGTATAACCCCCCCCCCTCTTGAATAATAAACCCCTTTAATAAAGTTCGAGATGCGAATAAAATTGTGGATTCAATCTGAATTAATCCTTTTCGCTTTAATTTCTGAAGATGAATATTTAGCGATTAAATAATGGACAGCTTGCAACCTTCTGATAACCGCAATTATTTTCCCATAATGGAATCATTCAGTCAGGGAACAGAAAACAATTTATTCCAAAATGACAAGCTTAAAGCAAGTATTTTTATATATTAGAATATGACAGTATTTATCGAAATATAAACAAAAATTCTTTATGAAGGCCAATAAGAATGGAGAGCAACAAAAACGAAATCGAAAACGCAATTAATTGTGAATATCGATTTATATATCGCGATTCATCGTGAACTATTATTCATGATCATGATTTCGATAAATAGATATTTTTTGATAACTGGCATCAAAAAATCGTTTTTAAAAAAAAATATCGTGTTTTTTTTTTTTTTTTGATAAATTGAAAATTTGTGTGCGCTGCTATGATTAAGGCTGGCGCATTGTATGGTTCAATGAATTTTTGTCATTTATAACAGTTTGTCTTGTTTTAATTATAAATGAATAAATTGTTTCATAATAAAAGAAAATTCATTTAATATTTCATACTAATTTCGAAGCAGAGAAGTGGTGGGATTATCTAACCCATCCTGTAAAAAAAAGGACTAACAAAAATTTTTTTTTCTCATTTTGAGTAATGTTTTATGTTAAAGAATCGAAATGAATGTTGTTGTTTTTTTTCCATTTTTTATATGAAAAATTCTGCGCGGGAATGCTTTTTATTTTCCTTAAAATCGTTCGACTAAAAGGGTTAAAGTTATTATTTCACTGCTTTCAAGGACAGTCGAAGTAAAATGTCCTTACACTTGTGTAACAAATTGCGAAAATTAAGAGAGTTGTTGGCAACTGTAACACCATCGTCATCAATTAACGGCGGTTTAAAATTATGAGATCTGTCTACAAGTTTTCTTAGAGTAACTTCAAATTGAGGCGCCAATTTAATTAATCGAAAACTGCATGCATCATTTGTCTGCCCCAAATTTAGATTCGAGAACAGTGGTGATACATACGCAATACGAAATGGAAGCTCTCATAACTTTTTACCATGTTTAAATTTTATAACATATTTATTGAAATTTGTAAGATGTGTTCAAATCCATCAACTATTTTAAATGATTTTCTTTTTCCAACAAGAAAAGCTGCATAACTTTATTTGGAAAAGAAAAAGACTTCCTGCAGAGCTCGTTTCAATCTTCCACCGATTTCCTGTATTGTACATGCTCTGTAACAATGCGCGCTCACCCCCACATACATTATCTTCACACCAAACTTCTAGGACAAGAGAGTACTGCAAAATACTACAAAAATAAGAAAGTGGGTTTTAAAAGGTGAAAAAGACATTTTAAAACTTTTTCCACTATAGAAAGTTTTTAATCCAGCCTAAAACTTACAAAAAAAATGAAGAATAATCCATTATGAGATAAAGCACTGAGCAAGAAAATGTTTCATACAAATATATGCGGAAAAAAATCGCTACTTTGTAATGAGATTAAGCATACATTTCATGGTGTTTGTTTCTTATTATTATTCAGTACGTGAGCAAATTTTTAAAAATGGGAATAAGGACTGCAAACAAACAAACAAAAAAAATGTATTTTAAAATTCAATTTCTAATTAAAATTAATAATAGCATTTCTGGAATTTCCTCAGTCAAACTTGCAAACATCGCATCAAAAATTTAATAATCCTTTTCATTACTTAATTATTAAATGGTTCAATATCAGTTAAATGGGGAACACAGTTAACACAGATATAACCACATCGTAATATAATACTTTCAGTTAGAATACTCAAGTGGCTCCAGTGTCACTACTGGAATCTACCCGTGTCTAGGGAGTAAGTACTCTCCCCAAAACTTCCTCGCACACTCCTTAATAACGGCGTTATCCTACACAACTCCTCAAAAATAAGTGGACCTTGGGTAACGCAAAATCTTACATGGAATTGGCGGAGAAATATTAATTGTATGCATGAATTTAGCAATGTTACTTAATCTATCATCTGATTCTTGGCGAGTATTTTTGGTGATTGATCCCTGGCATGCGGTTAATTGTATCGGAAAATCGAATTTGCGTTTTAGAACGCTTTTTATTCAACTGATTCAAACAAAAATTTGATACAGGTGTCGTCCTCGTCATCTGACCGCTGTTCAAAATTACGAGGTCCGTCCCAAAATAGCCCTCGTGTTGCTTCAAACGGGACGTTAATATAACTAAACTAAACTAAACTAGACACAAAATTACGCAAAACTTGTAGTCACAAATTCCATACAAAATTGATACATTTAAGTCACTGCGTTTTTGAATTAAGTTTACATGTTTCTGAAAGTACAGACCGACAGACAGTCAACCCGTTGTTGGATTTGGCCCAAAATTTGACAAGCATCTACAAAAGATGTTAAATATTTATATCAAATTTCATCTATCTAGCTCTCTTTGTTTTATACTTATTAAGTTAACTTATATTCGAACAGAACAGATTTTGCTCATAATTCGTCAGAAATTTAAAAATTTGGTGTAAAGACTATATACTAAATTTTATTTATCTAGTTCAAAATATTTTTGAGTTATTTTTGTCACAGACAGACAGACGAACATTTTATTTAAATGTGTTTTTCGGACTCAAGGTGGTCTGAGACGTAGAGATTCGTCGAAATCTCAAGTTCGAATGTTTCGATGTTTACAATCCTTTCTTGATACTTCGTATACGAGAAACGAAAAATATGATTGTAACCATCATTGCTACAACCATTCTGCAAACTTTTCACAAATTTCATAAAAGCAGATAATGAAATGCCATCCCAAAAATTGGAACTGGAATTGTACGCACCTCGAACGAGATATGATAATGTAAATTACCAGTAACTCTAGCATAACATTAAAAAAGAACTCTATCCCATGGAATTTTTTTCTGGCAAACGAGGCACATGTCCGCTGAGAGGATGATTTGTACCATCCGCTGCACCGGGCTCAGAGGGGTCGGTGTGCCCGCGATCTAAAAATACAGATGTCTGCTGCTCTGCCTGTTCAGAATGCGTCAGCGGCATATCCTGTTTACCCTGCGCGGAGACCTGAGGAAAATATATATATGTATTTTCATTGTCACGCCCACGAGGGTTCTCATGTAAGAAAAACTAAACGAGTTACTTTTTGTAATTACCCGGATGAGCTCAGAAGTGGGAACACTGGCAGTTCTTAAAGTCATTCCTTTTTTTTTTTTCTTTTTTTTCTTCAAAAATATGTATTTATTAATTCGTTTTCATATATGTCTGTTTGTTTGTTGGCTACAAATTTTCAATCGAAATTAACAATTACAAAAACACTATTTTTATGACGTTAGGAGTCTGTATACTATAAATCTATTATGGAGCCAGGAGAAACTCTTTTATACTTAATTTAATTTTTTGAAAAGCGCTCCAAAAGAGTTATATTTTTGAATTTCTGTATTAAAAAAATCGGATAAACATATTCTGATGTATTCAGATGATGATTAGGTGTTTACCAAAAGTGGCGTTACACCGGTAAACAGCTCTTAATTAAAATAAAATAAAAATTAATTTTAAATAGCTATCAAAGGACTATAGCTATTTAAAAAAAACATAAAAACAGTATATAACATATATGAACCATATATGAAATACAACATAATGAAAAACATATATGAAACATATATAGGATAAACATATATGAAACCAAAATATAGCACTTAAATAATAATAGTTTTTTTAAATTATAATTGAAAAAAAAATGTCTTTCTTTGGCTAAAAAGAGGTATAAAGGGAAAAAAAACACTTTTAATTTAAAAGTGTATCAATGATTTGTTTCTGAACTAAAAAATAATTTAAATTTCTATCCATTCTTTAAATATTGAGGTAAGACTAATAAACAACAAGAAATTTTCAATCGTTTTTGAAGCCTTAAAACAACTATAGAATATTTCTAAACGAACAGATTACTTATTCTTTAGTTCAAAAACTGCAGAACATATTGAGAAACAATTATAACAAATTTGAACATACGCGTTTGATTTTAATTTATGAGGTTCTTCGTAAAAAAAAATTCTATGAAAAGACTAGATTTTAGAAAATAGCATTCAAAGATGTAAAACTGAATTAAAACGTATTTAAATGTAAATACGTTTAAAATCAAAGCAACGGCTGAAGATTCCCCGTGTACATGGTGGCTGGTGCACATATATATCTGTCTCGGCCGCGAAGTCCTCTAAGTAGAAGCAATACCATTGAGGGGTACTGGATCAGAGGTGAGTGTTCTCTGATTCATATCTAAGTTACGATCTGTGGAAGAGTGAATGAAATGTATGAATGAAGTCCGTCCCATGAAAAGGGCTAGGACGCACGAGTAGCTAAAACGTACTCTTGATCCTAGATGGCGCCAGTGGAACAAGAGACGCTAAAACTCAGCTTAAAATCGCCGATTTCGTCAGTGGACTTGTCTATGACAAGTGCCATAAGCAACAACAACACCACTAATTGTGGTAAAAATAACTTGTGGATTTAAATACAAAGGGGACATAAGAAATCTGAGAAGAAAACAATAAGTGTTGTAAAAATACGGGGGTAAAAATTAAAGAAGGAAACATAAAAACGAAATAATGTTGTATTAATATGAATGTTATACATGAAAAGTGGGGACTCGTGTATTGTAACTTATTGTATACCACAATTATTTAATACTTAGTAACATAAGGTGCACAATTTTGTCTTTTTTCTATATTTCCTAATTTTTTAAATAAATTTTGAATTATATTATTAATAATTAAATTGAATTACATACGATATTTTTTTGGAGTTGAAATAGATAAATTTTTAATAAATTTAATTTAATTTTTGTATAATTTATAAGACGTCATAATTGTTTTCTCAAACTTTAAAATGAATAAAAATAAATTAGATCCAAGATGCAAAGATGAACAAAAGAGTTTCAAATATATAATCAAAAGATCAATTTCTTCAGTATAAAATAGCAATAATTAAAACAAACTGAAACCAAAAAAAGAGCTGAAAACTTTTACCGGGAAAACAAGCACAATAATGTTGGGTTCTGAGACCTGATTGTATGCAACTAAATTCCCCAACAAATAAAAATAAAATAATTATAATAAAAAAATTAAACAGAAATAAAGCATGAAGCCGAAATTATTTATATATATATTTTTTTTTCATTGATATCAGATTCCACTGGCAACATTTTATTTTTATTTGTGGGCAATCTTCTTCGCACGATGGGTCACGGCGAGACGTGATTGAAGAATTCAGTTGGTTATTTTTTTTTTCATACACTTTTTTACTTTGCACGCACATCTGTTTATTCAACCGAACTTATCACCATAAAAATTTGAAACAAAACGCATTCAGTTCGTGAGACAAAAATCAGTAGTAAATAACTTTTTGAAACACAGGGAATAGTAATCAAACGGGATAAATTTTCTGGAGTTGCGGTTTGTTCACGCATTTACGAAAAATCGTTCCAATTGAGGTTAATTAATGAAAGAGGCGGAAATAATATTGTGAGATTTTATTTTTCAACAGAAAAATACACCGACAAAAAAAAAATTAAAGGAACAACTATAAAACGTTCATGAACCTTAAATGATTTTGAATTTCAGAGAAAAAATTTTCACAAGACCCTTTTATTTATTTTTTATTTGGGCCGCGGTGGCCTGGTGGTAAAGTCGCGGCTCCGGAACCGGAGGGTTTTAGGTTCGAGACCCGATTCCACCGAAGAACCGTCGTGTAAGGGGGTCTGTTGCACGTTAAATCCGTCCTGACCAAACGTCCTCCCGCTGGTGTGGTGTGGAGAGGGGGGTGGGGGAATGCCAGCTCATGTGTCGTCCTCGTCATCTGACCGCGGTTCAAAATGACGAGGTCCGTCCCAAAATAGCCCTAGTGTTGCTTCAAACGGGACGTTAATATAACTAAACTTATTTTTTATTTTTTGTCTAACATATCTCCGAAATACAGAATTGCCCGTCTCTGCAAATATGTGTGTGTGTGTGTGTGTGTGTGTAACACAATTTTTTTTAAGTAGATTCCTGGTCGCAGAGAGAGATGGCACTTCATTTTTATTCTCTCCACGGTGGCATGATTTATTTACGACTGGTCTGTTTACCATGCGGCACAAAAGCAGAAGGTAAAAGAGAGGGAAAATAGTTTTTCCAGTGCTTATATACAATGAGATTTTGAAAGAGTTTTCCCTACACGCGTCGACCCAGGCAAGGAAACCATAGGGATCTTTTAGAAAAAATTTTTTAGATCAGTAATTTTTATCCCTTCGCTCGAAGTGTGGGAACTAGTCGATTTTTATTTGATTCAGCAATTTTTGAATCCGTGTTGAATTAATTAAATAGAAAAAAAATGGAATGGGATCAGGAAATAAGAGAATATTTTAAAATGAAGTTGATATGTGCTAAATTAAACTGGAAACTAGGAAATTAATTAAGTTTAAATTATATATATATATATATATATATATATACAATAAGATCTTTTCATTTTCTTGCCTACTATATGTCCAAAATACAGAATTATCCGTTTATGTTCCGCTTTGCAGCAATTCCCTTTGAAGATGTTTTCAGGCTTATTGTTAGTATTTTGATCTCCCCAACTTGTAAAGAATCTGGAATACTCCCCCAACAAAAACGAACCTTAACACTAGTATAATACGGGTAGGTACAAACAAGTATAAATCGTAGCACTAGTTAAGTTGTATGTAGTTGGTGCAATTCAAGATGTCCTGAACTGCACCATCAATTTCGTTCAAAATGGGATAGAAATCTATAAATTTGGTTGTAATTCCATGTATCAAATTTCAGCCAACTAACTCAAGACATTTTTAAGGTATCGCGCTCACAGACTGACTGGCAGGCAAATAAACAGGCAGGCCCAATGCTAAAAAATATGTTCCTAAAATGTTCGTTAAAATTTCGATTTTCGTTAAAATCTCGAATTTTTTGGCGATAACAATATTTTCTCTATATTTCGTATATGAGGAAGTAAAAATGATAAATCAAAATGAGCAGATTACCATGTTATCAAGGGAACGTGATATATTTTTTTCTAAAGTGTGCAATAAATAATCATTTTTTATTATTTCTCATGTACATTCCGATAATGTACATGAGATTTGCGACTGAAATTCTCGTTGGTGAAACTCGGACATTCAGATCTGAAATATTGTCAATAAGATAACATTTGTGCTGATTGGAATCTAGTGCTTATGCTTCTAGTAATTTAATAATATGTATTAAGATCAATAATTTTTCCTAAAAATGCTTTTCTTCGGATAAACAAGAATAGGAATGGAGAAATTAAAAAAAAAAAAAAAATTACCGTCTTCGACCTGTTCAGGCAGCACCACATGGTGATCCTGAAAAGAAAGAGAGAAGAAATTAACTATCAAAACCATTGCCCTATTATGATTCTTGCATATGCATATGAAATGATATAAACCATTTGTAATACAAAGAGAGTAAAATCAGTCATAGATTCTAAGACTTGTTTTATCTCCATTAAATCCATAGCAAATATATTTAAATATAATCCGATGCAGTTTTTTTTTTTCACGAACCAAGCAATGCTTCAATTTTTATCCACATAATTAAAAAGGAAGGAGCTAGATAGATTAATTCTTCATCCCAATATATTTCGTATATTCCATTCAGAGATATTTGCTTGTTCAGAAGTAATTTGCTTTTTTTATTTTCTCGAATACAAATTGAAGAGTTAATGCAATCGTTAAATGATAGTTATTCATTTCCTTTAATTAAAAAAGAAAATGAATGCCTTCATTTTCTCCTTTTTTTTATTCCCCTTTTTTCATTTTATGCAATTTAAAATAAGTTTAATGTTTATTTCTAATTTGATTCCTAAAATACAGCATGGTAATGCTGAAAGAGGAATTAGCGGGAATGCCTCCCTCCCCCCCAAAAAAATGCTTTCTCGCATATTCTCTATATAAAGGTTTTATCCCAGAGAATGCCTTGCATGGAATTGGCGTAGTACAAATAGTTAGTAATAATTGGCGAAATATTAACCTTTGGTGTGAATTTAGCAATTATATTGAATCTATCATATGATCCTTGGCGAGTTTTTTGGCAATTAATAACTAGTATGCGCTTAATAGTATCCGAACATCGAATTTATGTTCCCAACCGATTGAAACAATAATTTGACACAAAACCACATCTGTAATCACAAAATCCCATACCAAATTTAATACATTTCACTTTTTGAGTTGTTGAGTTAACGAGTTTATATGTTTCTGAAAGTACGGACCAACAGACAGCCATTTTTTTCGATTTGATTCAACATTTGTTAAATGCATTCTATATACATTTAATACGCATTTTTCTTTCTCTGTTCGTTTTGTACTTATCGCGTTAATTTCTATTTGAACAGTCGTACAGACAGACGTCCTCTGAACAAATTTTGATCAAAATTTAATAAAACTCTACATATTTGGCGTAAATATCGTATGCCAAATTTCATCCGTCTAGCTCAAAGTATTTTTATGTTACCTGTGTCACAGACAGACAGACAGACATTTTCTAAAAATGTGTTTTTCGAACACAGGGAGGTTTAAAACCTTGCCTATTCGTCAAAATCTTGAGTTCGAATTTTTTTGATGAAATACAATATTTTTTCTATACAACGCATACGAGAAAATAAAAAGCAGAATATTACAAATTGTTGTGGCGGAGTATTCCAAAACTGTTCTGCTAAACGGTGTTCGAAGTAACGATGACCACGCACATAAAGATAACAGAATTAATAAGTAATTGTGATTCATAATTGCGGTTTTCAGCAGCAAACACAAGAATAACAATCTTTATTGTAACAACAATCAAGAAAACAAATCAAGTTTAAATTTAAAGTGAGAAAAACGAGCCTAACATTTCTTTTAATACCGGAAAAAGATCAAAGGGAGAAGATCTCACCCCAATATTTTCTTGCATACTATCTTATAAAGATGTTATCCAAGAGAACGGTTTGAATGGTGTTCGCTTAAAATAGTTACAAAACATTAACCTTTCGCATGAATTTAGCCTTTTTACTAAATCTATCGAATGATCCCTGGCGGGAATTTTGGCGATTAATCCCTCCAATTGGATTAAGAGTATCCGAAAATCGAATTAGTATTAAGGCTATTTTTTCTCCAACCGATAGAAACCAAAATTTGTAGTCACTCTTGTAGTCACAAAACCATTTACCAAATTTGATACATTTAAGTCAAAGCATTTTTGAGTTATCGCATTTAAAGGATTCTGAAAGTACAGACCGACAGATGGTCAACCCCTCATTGGATTTGGCTCAAAATTTAGTAGGTCTCTACGATATAGATTGTGGTGAAGCTTATAAGCCAGCTAACAACTACTGGGCATGAGTAATTACTTTTGTCTTGTGGTCTTGTTACTCGGCTGCGAACCACAAAGTCCCAGGTTCTATTCTAGCCAACTCGACTTCCACAAGATGTTAAATTGGTGTATTGAATTTTATCTATTGTACAAAATCTGCAAACTTGGTGTAAAGACATTATATAAAATTTCATTCGTCTGGCTCAAGGTATTTTTAAGCTATCTTTGTCAAAGACAGACAGACATTTTCTAAAAATGTTTTTTCAAACTCAGGGAGGTCTGAAGCTTAGAGATTCGTCAAAGTCGCGAATTTGAATTTTTTTTTTTTTTTTTTTTTTAGTATTGTATTTTCTATACATTACGTATACGAGAAATTAATAATGAGATTATAGTACTGAATATAATAGGAGTATTTAAATACATTCCCTATTTAAAAGTAAAATCGTTAACAGCATCATGCGAGTACACTTTATATGGGTAAAATGACCAGATGTCCAACATAGTCTTGGATTTCGATTATCTTCAAAGGATTAAAAAAGTATCACTGATGTGTTGCTAATTTGAATTAAAAGTCAAGCAAGTTAATAATTGATGTTAAAAAGTGTATTAGATTTAATGTTTAAAAAGGACGCGTTGGCTTTTTTCGATTCTGGGTCACAAAAATTTTAAATTTTTAACTCAATTGTATTAAAGATTTGTCGCGTACGTGGGTCCGGTGAATAAAAAAGTTAACATGGACCAGACGTTCACCAGCTGGTACTGCACGGAACATTAGAGGGAGTTTAGGTTAATTTTCATTATATAGTCGCAGTTCAAAATTAAACGATACGTCACAAAATAATACTATTGTTGTTTCAAAATAAGATGTTTTTACAATTAAACTAAACTAATTTTTAACCTGAGGAAGTGGTCTTTCCAAAACCTTCCCGCATATTTTCTAATAAACTCGTCTCGCCAGAGAACGCTGTACATGGCACTGGCGTACAATAGCTGCGAAATATTAACTTTTGTCGTGAATTTACCATTTTTACTGAATCTATTGTGTGATCTTCGGCGAACGTTTTGGCAATTAATCCACGGCATACGTTTAATAGTATCCAAAAATCCAATTTTCGTTTTAGACACGTTTTTCTCAACCGATTGAAACATAAAACTGCATTTGTAGTCATAAAACCCCATACCAAATTTGATATATTTCATTTGAATTATCGCGTTTACATGTTTCTGGAAGTACGTCATCTGAGTTGGCTCAAAATTCCACAGGTGTCTACATCTGTGTACTGGATTCTATCTATCTAGCTCTTTTCGTTTTATAATTACCGAATTAACTTATGTCTGACCAGCTGCACAGACAAACTTCCACAGAACAGATTTGCTCAAAATCTGATAAAATTTCATAAATTCGTGGTGAAGATCATACACCAATTTTCATTCGTCTAGCTCAAAGCGTTTTGCAAATATCTTTTTCAAACTCGGGGTGAACGGAAAAAAATGAAGATTTCGTCAAAATCTCGAGTTCAATTTTTTTGGGTGATTATTACACTTTTTTTATACTACTTATACGAGAAAACCAAAAAATTAATTTTCAAATCAAAGTAAGATTGAGATTATCCCTTTTTTTCCACTTTTGCTTCGCATATAAAATGGTCATACATCTCGGAAAATATGCGATTTCTAGCTCTTTGAATCCGAATTTCTATTGAATCGTTGAAAAGTTTTTCTACCTTTTTCGCTTTTGTCACGAAACTGTTTGATAAATGCAGATCTAATCAATGAATGCGAGAACCATTCACCCTTCAATTATTCCGAGCATGTTTAAACGAGGATAACAGAGCATCCTTCTGCTTGATAATCTCGAATTGAGAATTTCAGATTAAAACTGTTTTTCACATAGTTTCAATTACATATTCCAGATAATACCACTTTTTATTTACCTGTAAATAGTTCATGCTAAAAATTATATTACTTACACAGAACATTTCAAAAAGTTAGCTTCTGAGTTTTTACTTTATTAATTTATTTACGGCTTCATTTACCAGCGTCCTGGCATAGGGATAGCGCGTCTTCCCCGTGGTCAGGGCGTCTGGGGTTCAAATCCCGTTTAAGTGTATGTGATGCCTGAAGTAGTTAAGTCGTACTGTTGGCCATAGTTGGCGCTACTGAACAAAGAATAGACGCTCACTCGGCTTAAATCGCTGTCAGATAACTGTCAACGGGCTTGTAAAATGCCATAAGTCACAACAGTTTTATTTATTTATTTAAATCTGTACAATAATTTCTCCTACCCAAAGCATCGCCGTGAATTGAAACTCTGGTTCGTGCCCCCTACCCCATCTCTTTTTTTTTTTTTACTTTCCCGCATTCGAAGTATACAAAAAATATTGTAATCGTTAAGAAATTCAACTCGAGATTTTGACTAATTTCCATATTTTAGATCTCCGTAAGTTCGAAAAATACATTATTGGAAATTGTCTCTTTGTTCGTCTGTCTGGGACAACTCAAAGACGTTT
>JAPMOR010120826.1:109249-121070 GCA_026543865.1 Argiope aurantia | reverse complement strand
ACAATCAAAAATATAATGATTTAAATATATTAAATTTGGTACATGACTGTGTGACTGCAGTTGTAATTTTGTTCTAAATTTGGTTCCAGAAGATTGGGGAAATAGGCGCCTAAAACAGAACAAATTCACCTTTATTAGAAAGTATGCGAGAAAGTTTGGGAGATACCACACCCGTTCTTTGCTTTTTTTTTTTTTTTTTCGAGTCAACCCTACGTTTAGAAGATATATCTGGCCTCCGATGCCATTGAGAAATAATGCTCTTTATTTCGGAGACCTCGACCTGACTCATAATACCGCATTCCCTAAATCATGAATCCACGTCAGCTATCCAGTTCTATCCGTCCGTCTCATTATTACATTGCCCCGGACACTTTGTTCCATCGCATTTCAATCAAATCTGTCTCCAGAAATCTCTTTCAGGAGTGTCCAAGACAATGAGGAAGGGAAAAAAGAAAACCACACAAAACCACCGACTGCCTCATCTATTGTGAGGGTGAGCCGGCGAAGTAATGTACCTCTTAGTGAGCCGTGACCTCCAGAGGTGGTTCCAACCTTGGAATGTTCCTTGACTTTCGAATGTTATTGCTCTCACACTGAGTTTCATAACAGTTGCCACTACAGCAACCCCGGGAGCCATCGCGGCCCAACACGGGGTGGGCGGCGGCCTATGATAGGACCTGCTGCAAGAATTGATATGTATGACAGCCTCTCTAGGTGTTTGGGACGTGATGCAGAAGATATCAAGGGGAAGGTCTCGTGGTTTATGGGGGACTTGCGTGAGAATGAAAGCATTAAGGGCCCGAGTGTCGTACGCCTTATCAAAGGAGATAGAAAAATTTCACGTTGCAAATGTTTTTCTTTTTAATAAAACGTGCTGTGGTTTTAGATTAAAGGAACTGGAACGTTCTCGATAATGAAATTTGCTGAAATTTCAGTTGTATATAAAGGGGGATTTTTTTGGAAGTAAAATTTAATATGTGTCAAATTTTATAACATATAGAATGTATGTTTTATTTTAATTATAAAATAGTAGAAAAATATTTGTTCCTTAAAGTATTTGTTTTTTTTTAATGGCAAATCGAATACGGGTTGTGATGCGATGGTTTTTAAATTGATAATCATAATTCGATGTGCTCAGAAAAATAATTCTGCGAAAAATCATTCCAAAATTAGAATTAGCATAGGTTTAATAATTACAGAAAACAACTTTCATATACATATGCTATTATTAAAAATCTAAAAAAAAATAATAAATGTCGTATAATTAGAAAAATCCAAAAAATATTTGATATTATGTATGATAAATAACCTCTAAAAATTAATACTATATAAAATATATAAAAAAATGTTTAACAGATGTGCAGTATTTAAATCAAATAGGTCGGTCACAGAGGAGTAACCTTATTGGTTCGATTATTTTGTAACCGGAAGTACGGTGTACTTCCGGATCAATTGTAATTGGTTGTTGTTTAGTTGAACTTGTATATTAATTGATTGTGTTTTTAAATGAGAAGAACTTACACCAGCTCGTTGTGTGCTATACATGCTACAAGATGCAGAAGCTTTAGCTCATTAAAGAATTTATTTTTAAATCTCCTCTTTGGTGTTTGCACTATGCTGATAAATATATCTTGTTATCGCGATAAAAGTGTTCATAAATATTACTATATAAATTTTCATACGATTATAGTGAATAGACAGCGTTCTATATTTTGAATTTCAAAGTCAGAAAAAAAAATGTTTCAGGAAAAAAAGGGGGAAAAAACCCCTGTTTTTATCATATGACGGTGTCCTGGAATAGGAGACACCCGTGATCTGGGTGTCTTGGGTTCGAGTCCCGTTTCGGGGATGTTTGTTCTTTATCAGTTCTATCTGTGAGATGTGCGAATGGGCCCACTGTAAAAAGGGGCTGTGGAACCGAATGTGATGCGTGAGTAGTAAAATCGTACTCTTGGCCCTAGTTGGCGCTACTGAAACAAGAGACGCTCCCTCTCGGCTTAAAATCGCTGGCGTCGAATCAACGGGCTTGTCCATGGCAAGTGCCATCAGAAACAACAACGATAATTTATAAACTTTTAACTTTTCAAAATTATACAAATTATAAATCACTGCAATCAGCAAAACGTCCCCTATTTGATTAGACTGTGGCGCTTTGTTATGAGCGAGGATAGAACCTGAGAACTTGTGGTTCGCAGCCACACAAGTTAACAAGACCACAAGACAAAAGTAATTACTCGTGTCTCGTAGCTGTTAGCTGCCTTATAAGGTACACCACAAGACTAAGACTAAAAAAATGAAATTTTTGAAGATATGAATGTCCCCAATTCCAAATGAATGGTGACACATTAAAGAATTCTCTTACTAGAACCATTTCTTGATTTTAATGGAATATGTTTAACAATGGTTATATAAATTAAAATTTCCACGCCATTGCGTCAAGTGAGGCGTCATGAGCAGTAGCTGATTTCCAAATAGCCAGATTAGGCAACTACCTAGACCCACTAAGCCGACAAGAAACCGCAAGCAGTAAATTAAAATCTTTATTTTAGTTGCCAAATAAGTAAATTTGTAAATATATATATATAAATTTTATAAACGATAAGATAATATTAAATCTTTATCAAGTGTAATCAGTCAAATTCCTACATATCTTAATGCAATAATTTCGTTATTAGAATATTTATCAAATCGAATTTATCAAAGAATAGTAAATATTCCAACGGCAAACGTTAAATGCGCATCGCCATTTCAATATTGAAATCCATTTCACATGTTGCAGGAGGAAAAGGGACGTAACATTAGAGCACAGCGGAAGATAACAGACAATCAATGATAAGCGCAGATATATTTGTCGTATAACTTGATGCCTCAAGAAATAATAAAACAGAAATGCAGTATCTAGATGCGGAAAATCCTGTTAGTGGAGGAAAGTGATGCATGGTTCGACTGAAATAAATGTTTTTTTTGGGTAAAGTGAGCTTTGCATTTTCAAGCAAGAAGGGATGAATGTTACCACATTTTCACTCGTATGCGAATAAGTATAGAGAAAGTATGACCAAAAAATTCGAACTCGAGATTTTGAAGAATCTCTATGTTTCAAACTTTCCTGAGTCCGAAAGACATATATTTGGCATTATGTCTGCCTACGAACGCGATATGTAAAACCGCATCACTAATCCAGCTATACAGATGAAATTTGGCACAGGATCTTTACACCAAAATTGTAGATTTCCATCAAATTTTGTGTAAAATCTGTTTTGAGAAAATTTGTCTTTTCGAATACAAGTTTAAAAGATAACTGCAGAACGTGCAGAGCTTGATAGATAAAATTTGGCACAGAGATTTAACATCTAAAATATAGATATTAATAAAATTTGGAACTAACTCCATCAAATTGTTGACCGGCTGTAATTCTGCACTTTTGCATGCTTATAAACGCGATAATTCAAAAGCGTAATAATTTAAGTAAATGAAATTTGGTTTTTAATTTCAGCATTTAAAAAATAACATCTAAAAATAGAAACTAGGATGCAATGCAAACTTTGAACCAAATTAGTCAAAAACCATTCATTTGTCAGTACTTTCACAAGCATATAAAGAGATAACTTAAATATGCCATTTTATGACTTCAATTATAATCTGTGTTGAATTTCGGTTTCAACCGATCGGGTAAAAGACATTTAAAATACATATTCGACTTTCAGGTGCTTGTGTATAAACCTCAAGCCAGCGATTCATCGCCAAAGATGGAATGCAATTAAGCTCTTTCATACCTATTGTTCGCCAAATAATAATTCTGCCAATTAATAATACAAAAGTACATTTATTAAAAGTATGGGAGATAATCCAGAGAAGACCACTTCCGCTGGGTTTTTTAAATAATACATGATGTTTGGAAATGAGCGAACAATATTGCTTTAAAGATTTATTTCATCATTGGCGACGTTTCACGAAATGTTTATCTGAATACGTTTTATTGAGGGTTATTAGTCAAATTAGTATGAGATTGTGTTACATAATAAATTTTTAGTACCATTCTAATGTTTTTTTTTATTATTATTGCTATTGTTTTATAAATGAGCCACAAGTGTCTTGGAGGATGGACGTGATGCGGAAGACACCCGACTGTTAAATATTCGCATCTGATGAAAGAACATAAAAATACGTAGGCACGAAGAACGCATCGATTAGAATGTTGTGTTCTTTATTGAATCAGATAAAAGTATGTTGCTTGTTTTTAGTTAATAAGACGTGCCAAATTCAGAGATTCATGCTATCCAAGATTTAAATATATTTTGAGCAGTTTTTGCAGAAACAAAACTTTTTTCTGCAAAATACGATGTTAATGAAGAATAGTAAATAGTAAAAGCTGTCTCAAAATCAACGCAAAATTTGAATTTGCCATTATTTGTGAAGTAAAGTGTTGGCAATCTAATTAAAAAATAACCATTTGATAGTTGATAGTTTAGGGTTCGTAAAAATAGAGCGTTACAGTATAGAACAACACGTTAACGTACAATTTGAATTAAATAAAAAACATGGATTTTTTTTCCTTTAAACAGTTATCCTTTTATTGAATCGTAAAGTACGCAGGATAGGGTTATGTATGGAATAACATATAGGGCAAATGGCATCCACGGCTTTACTCTTTTGTCGAAATTTTCCATGAACATTCAGCGTGACCATTTTTCTGAATTTCATTGATGCAATGTTGAATTGCATGCGAGCTTGTGGGCTTGTAAGCATGAATCTTTGACTTCAAACAATCCCATAAAAAAAAACCAGTGGCGTTAAATCACACTATCTAGGAGGTCAAATCTCAAATTTTTGAACTGTGGCCACCAAACTTTCATTATTTTAAAAATATTTTTCAACAATGAAAACACGTTGATCTATCGTGTAAAGCTCCATTTTTACTAACCGTATACTATCATCTGCCAAATAGCTTTTTAATAGGGTTGTCAACACTTAACTGCACGAATGGTGCCAAATTCAAATCTTGCGTCAATTTTGGGACAGCCTGTATAATTAATGATTTAATGCTTTTTCTCTACGTGCTTGTCATTTCTTCTTTGTCACTTTTTTCCCGACTTTATTTTTTTTCTCCCAAGTACAAAGCTTCTGGTATAGTGGTTGGTTCTCGCCACCCTTGTGAATATACTAAAAGGTGGTTAGGGCATATCTCCTTATTGGAAGGGTTGTACCGTGGCCGTTAATGGCCCTTAGGTCTTAAACACAGTTCCCGCCAGTGTTTCTGTTGCGGGGTCCGGTCATTCAGATTTTTCTGTGTGCCTCAGGGTGGGTCTAAGTAGCCGTTTAAGTGTCACTATAAAGTATCGGCTTCGGGGCTACCTTTGAAATCCCATATTAACAAAGTTCACGATTCGGTACACACAGAAACAGATTTTATACCCCTGTGCAGTGTATAAAGTATCTATGGAGTGTTCTATTAATAAGTTCGAGAAATAAATTTTACATTTCAACACATTTTTTAAGTTAATCAACTTATTAATTTTGTCACGAAATGTGAAAATTAACCAATTTTGTTATGGTTGAGTTTCTATTTTGATGAAATGAAACTGTATGCTACTAATAACTACATACATCAACATACATAAATAACTACATACATCAACACATAATTATATTTAAACAGATGGTTGCAGTTTATAATTACTGAAATAACTAAATGAGCACGACGAAACGAATAGGAACTAGATAAATAATACATGAAAAAGAGTTACAGCTATCCGAATGCAGCGGAACCTCGTTTTACAAATATAATTCGTTCCCAAATCTTTCTCATACTCCGAAATATTCGTTAAGAGAAATAATCTTTTCCCATGGGAATCCACATAAAATATAACAATGCATTTCATTCTGAAAAAAAAAATACTGAAACAAATTTATAATAATGGAATTTATTATTTATAATACATACTTTTATTTACAAGAAAATTGTCTCAAGACAGTTATATTTGGCTACGCTTCAAAAATTGGCGAAAATGAGACACGGCCTTATCGTTAAATGAATGTTAAGCATGCATAACTATTGTCTAAAGCCCCGTTCCCTTACTGATATGATCGTAAATCTGGCATCTGACCCATTGCAGGACCACTCCCGCCAGTGGACGTCGATCGGAAGCTTCCAACAAATTGTCGGTAAAATTAACAGACATCAAAGAAACAAGAAAAAACAGCAGAGAGGGGAAAGAGTGCAAACTGTGCCTATCTCAAGACGCGCACGAGTCGTCGGAACGGGGCTTTATCTAGATGATGATTCTCAACATACAATCCAATAATTTCCCACACTTTCAGCAGCTTCCTTTTTTCACTGGAAGGTTGTTGCTCTGGTGCGTCCATTATTTCTTCCTATCTTGATCAAATCCCCTCCTCAGCTTTTTGCTGTGACACAGAATACAGTTTCAATCGCTCTTCTACAGTTCAGGCTAAGTTCTCCTACCAGCTCATCGATGTCGTGCTATCACTCTATAATCTTGGCTAGAGACAAAATCTTATCGATTACGATTCCATAGGCAATTGTTTAAACACCTCGGAGTCGCGATCGACAACGCTATCCGGGAAAAACTTCCATGTAGATATAACTGTTTCTTTCAAACTCTTTATACACAAATTGATGAAAGCCAATTCAGCATGTAACGTCACAAACTCTGCAAATAACGCGTGTTAAGTGATTCCTTTTTTTTTAACATTTTGTTACATTACATATTATTCCAATTTCTTGTTAAGCGACGTGTGATTGTATTTTATAATTCATAAAAAAATTTTACATATTGATTTATATGGCAGCTAAGCTAATAACATTTTTTCAATCGACCTTTCTATGGTTGCATCTCTGTTTAATGACCATAGGCAGTTACAAAGTCTGAAATTCGCCACTGAGCACACATTAAATATGATAAATAGATTGTCCATCATGCGGAAGTTTGGACTCGTCATCAGACCACATCTATATCTATATCTATACTTATAATAAAGCTCAATGTGTGTGAGTGTGTGTGTTGGCGCTCTACAGACCAGACCATTCAACCTACAGCTACCAAATTTGGCACGTGTATACCTTGGAGGCCGGGAATGTGCACCTGGGGGTTATTTTTTCGAATTTTTAACTGGAATTTTATTTATTTAAAAATTAAGCGAAATTTTGACGTGTTTCTGCTATAACTGCCGAAAATATTACCGCACAAAAAAGATTTTTACATGAAGTTAAAGATAAAAAATTTATCTTTTAAATGATACTACTGTTTTAATCTTTAAATTAAATTTCTATTTTTAATGAATTTTTAAATAAATATTTTAACTATGTTTTTCAATAATTTTTTTCGTCAAAAATAAAAAATGAGGATTAAGCACGTTTCGCATTCATGAGAAAAAAATAGCTTTTTTCAAAGTGCTGCCATCACATTGATTAAAGCTCTAACTGAAAATAAATTAAATCTTTTTGGAAATGAAATCTGCAAAAATATAATTTTTGGTACGTGTCTGTAGGAAATGAAACAAATATAAAATATTATTTTTTCTAAAAAATAAATTCAAGAAAAATTATTTTATGATCTTTTACACTCTCTATACAGGGTGTTTATTTAGTCCCGGATCCATTTTGATGTTTTATGACTCATAAAATGTTGAAGATGTAAACAAACTTATGGCATTTATTGATGGAATAACTCATATATTTTCCTTTTCAGGTTTGAATATTTTTACTTTTGTAAATATCGTCTGCTCGTGTTTTTAATTTCAGATAATTTCATTTTCCAGTCTAAATATCTGTACTTTTCTAAATATCGTCTGCTTATTAATTGCATTTTTCTCTCTTTTGTTTTTGGCAACTATTGAAATGTTATGTTTACTTTTGATGTGTTTGTTCTATGTAGTACTTTTGTATGTGATGTTTTATTCGATCGGATATTAAGGAGAATGCATACACCACAAGAGAAAGCACAGATTTTATGGTGGTCATAGAGTTAATTTCCAATCAACTAAATCACTGACTTTTAAGAGTTAATTTCAAATCACTTAAACTGACTGATTTATGAAGATTTGAATATCACTATTCAATAAAAAAAAGGATAATTTTAGATTTTTCATCGATCGTTTCAAAGAAAATACGCCAATAAGCGCGCAGGTTTCTCAAGATTAATTGGCCTAAGATTATGAAAATGGTGAGTTTTTCTAAATTTTTAACATTTAAAACTTCATAAATAAGTCTCAGTTGATCGTGGAAAATAGAAACATTCATTCATTTATTTAAAATTTGGTGTGTCCAGAATATTTATCAGAATATGATACCTTACTGCATTAAATTTAGACTTCATAATTTTTGAAATATATTTATAAGCAGGAACAAAATATTATTATTGATTTCATTTCAATCTTATTGAAAGCAAAACTAAAAACTGTATTTTATACTGAATCTCAGAAATTTTTGTTGATTTATTGTTTGAGATATTACATAAACTATGAAAAATATTTTGTAGTTAACATAAGACTTAAATACCGAGCGATTCTGTTTGCAATACTCATATTCAATAATAATAATAATTAATAAATAACAATAAGGATGATTAATAAAATAAAACGCTTGGTTTTATTAAAAAATATCTTAATATTAATTGCAATTTCGTCATTTACATTTTTAATTAAAGTTGAAGTTTTACCGGAAATGGCAACAAATTAGCAAAATATATATAGTAAATTGAACGAAACGATCTAAACAGTATAAGTTTGGTATGACTATCAAAATTTGAAGATTAAAAATGTTTTGTTTGAGAATCCTTTAAGAGACCAGTTACTTAAAATATTTAATTGAAAATTGTAGCGAGCGGTAATACTGGCGAACCGGCTGGTCGCCAAAGGCGGCTAGTTTAGAAATAAAACAAGCTTTGAACCAAAAAAAAAAATTAACTTTATAAAATAATCAGTTGAACCAACATGTCTACATAAATTAAAACGAAAAGCTCCATTCCAAAAACGTCCTCATTTTGTTTTAAAACCAGGGCTATTTATCAATGTTAAGTTCTATTAACTAATGAACTAAAATAAAAAACAATTAAAATTCGACAAATCTTATTCCAAATTCAACTGCAAAGCTATGTTTTTTCGGCGATTAATCTTAATTTTTAATTCTATAAACGCTCATATTTAGTAAAAGTTGGCAATAACTTAGCTTCCTATATCAATTTAGAGGGAATTAATCTATTTGCCACCTGTTTGAATAATATTTATAAAAAAACAAAACATTTGAAGTTTTTTCTTCTAAATTTTATCTCTGACATGAAACATTCCACGCTTGCTCCTTCTTAGGAACAAATATAGCAACTGCAGCATTTCAGATAATTTTACTTGTTCTGAAACCCTACAGAATCCGATGAGAAGAACACGTAACCAACAAATGCAGTAGAAGGAAAATATACAGACAACAAAGCGCGCTCATTACCCGGGGAGGTACAATGATCTTTCCTTTCATTTTGCTTCCCACAAAGAATTTGGAAACGAAGGAAAGTGTATAATGTTTCGAAATCGCACAATACGCACTTGTGTACAGTTTTGAAATACAAAGATTTACCATGCGAAGATGCTTATCTTTACATAGATAAAATTTCAGAGAATCGGAAGAGTGAGTTACAGTGGAGAAGTGAAGCGTCCATAAGGAAGATATTATTATTGACCGGGCATTCAAAATTGTTTTAAGAGGAAACAATGGCAGAGTTAGACATTTTATGACTTTAGAAAATTTATATTGTGAGGCTCTTCTTTTAATGAACTAATTATTTCAATTTTATATTTTAGCACACTTTAAACTTAATCAACATATTAATTAGCCATTAATTTTTAATTCCATCGAAATTCTAGTAATTTTTTTGGAAATATTATTTATTTATTTGCTAAAACTCATTATTGCGTGGTATATTCATATTTGCGCACAATTTTAATTGACAGTAGAAACTGGGTATTTATAAGTAGTAGCAAGTAAGTACTAATACATATCCAATCAAGTGCTGTCCCACTGGGGGTGGGACCTCGTAATTGAGGATGCCTTGTCTAAATGCAAAAGTGTCTGAATACTTTTTATCAGATAGTGTATGCTAAATTCATTTCTTAAATCAAGCAAATCTATAAAGACAATATTAATGTACTTACCTGTTTCAATTTGCCAGTGCTAATATTTTTCGCGTATTGCAAGACTTATAAGTCGTGTATTTGGGTTTTAATGTTGTTGGTATTTCTGTGAATATTGAGAGATTATTCCTACTGAAAATTCTGCATTATCTTTGACTCAACCCATCGTCCACGATTGATGGACAACTCGTATTTCAGAATGAGAAGCTTCCGACATGGTGGTTGGTTCTCGTCACCATTGTGGGTACACGAAAAGGTGGGGTTTGATTCTTCCCGTCGATGACGGGACGTACTTCCTTAGCGAAGCGTTGTATCTTTGCCTTTGAGGGTCCGGTCATTCAAGTCGGAATAATCAATTTGCGATTCTTATCAAATGCTGGCTATTTCTTTTCCCATCTTTCTAACAAGATGCGGATTTCTAACAAGATGCGGAAGAACAACTTATCTTTTGATGCTATCTATCTATTGAACCAATTTTTCGTATCTTCGTAAGACTGGAAGCGATGGTCACCCAAACCGATACTTATGGATCGGAACAAATAGTAATCTGATGGAAATATATCTGGTAAATATGTCGAGTGGGGTAAAACATCTCATTTCAGCTTTTCAGGACATTTTTTTTTTTTTACTACACTAACGTTTTGTGGGCAAGTATTGTGAAGTTGAAAAGTTACTTCGCCATGCCTTTGCTCGAATTCTGTCTGTTTTCCTTTAAAGCACAGTTCAGAAACCATCAGTTATGTTCGGTAAAGTTGATGGTTTCATTTGATTGAAACAGCTCATAATACATAATAGCAAGTTGGTCCCTTCAAACACAGAATCATGAATATTCTGTTTCCATCGATATCGATGCATGACCAGACAAACCCCACATTTCTTACGCTAAGGCGTATCCATTTGCATATCCACTGAATATTTTGGCGATCGCTGTACTTTCTCTTAGTATGCTTCATGTATAACAAAGTTTTAAAGACTCAGCAAGTAAGACAACTTTGGGATGTGTTCTAAACATTAAATGGTAGAGCTGTAAGTTGAATCAAAACGAAGCAAAGTAGACCCTAGAATGTCGGACTAGAAACTGCTCGTTTCTAAGTTGGCGAATCATTATAGGAATTAAACCGAACGCTTTCAGCACCTGTTTTCAGTTTTTCTTTTTTTACTTCCTTGTATGCGAAGTAGAGAAAGTATAGTAATCGTCAAAAAAATCGAACACCAGATTTGACGAATCTCCATGTTTTAGACCTTTCCTAGTTCGAAAAGCACATTTTTATAATTATGCCTGTCTGCCTGTCAATCTGGGACAAAAATACCTTAAAAACGCTTAGAGCTAAATGGATGAAATTTGGTGCATGTCACTTACGACCTAATTTGTATATTTCTATCAAATATGCAAATCGCAAAGTTGGTAGATAAAATTTGTTGCACATATTTAGCACCTAAAGTATGGAATATTAACAAATTTTGAACGAAATGCATCATTCGGTTGACTGCCTGTAGGACTGCACTTTTCGCATGCATGCAATCGGAATGACTCAAATCAATGAAATTCGATATGTTATCTTATGATTGCAAACGTAATTCCGTGTCAAATTTTGGTGTCGATCGGTCAAGAAAAATGGCGTCCAAAATACACATTCTCACTAATGGATTCAGTAAAAATGCCAAAGATCTATGCCAAAAC
>JAPMOR010120826.1:71765-96400 GCA_026543865.1 Argiope aurantia | reverse complement strand
GTTTAGTTCAAAGCCTTTTCCTGAGTTATCTTGGTCACAAAATAACTCAGGACACAACGTCAAAAATGTGTTTTTCGAACTCTGGGAGTTCCAAAACGTGGAGATTCGTAAAAATCTCGAATTTGAATTTCTGACGTTTAAGTACTTTCTCTAACTTCATGTATGAGAAAAAGGAGTAAAAAGGAAAATAATCATGCGGAAAAGGGTTTCTTGAATGTAGAGGAATCGTGTTGCACGGCCGTTAAACAACTGCATATCTTTGATGAAGTTTAGTATTAGCACATTGACAAAGAGAACGTTCATATAGTGTTTTGAACCTAATCTCTTGACAATTTTATTTTTACAGGTGGTACCAAGCTCGGCTTCTGGACAACTTTCTAGAGAAAGAGGGTATACTAAAGGTGGTTTTACACTCAGCCAGTTATAAAATTCCAGTAAGGTCGTGCATGCGCAGGAGAAAGATTGCGCATGAGCTGACAGAACTAACAATAGTAAGTGATTGTGTCGACGGGAGAAATACTTGCCAATATACAATTCCTGCGCATGCGTGACATTATTGAAGATGGCTGAATGTAAACCCTACTTAAAAATAACGTGGTTAACCAAACCACCTGCTCATAATCTTATACAGGATTTTCGGGCGCTTTAAGAAGGGCCTTTGTATGGCATGAATTCTCAAAAACATAAAGACAATACCCCAACCCCTGAACACCTCCCCACACCAGCGAATCTACCAACCCAGAACTCACCATCACTGATCGTGGGTATACCACAATATCTTTCGTCTACGTCTACGCATGAATTCTAATCAGGAAGCTGTTTCCGATTACAGAACTCTCCCGGCTTCCGCACTATCCGGCATAGTTTTCTCTTATCGGAAGTAAACGAGGAAGGCAAGGCGTCGCAGTGGCAACATTGCCGAGGCATCGCAAGCGGACGTATGCTACGATTCTCCTACGAGTCGTGTGCAAAATAGAAGCTGTGACATGAAAAGAGCAGCGTACTGCTCGTTGTTCATGGTTTCGTCAGTGTGTAACGGACCTCAATTGTGGCCACTGTTCCTGAATGTTGCCACTGCAAAATACGTACAGTATTCAAAACCTAAAAATCGCAAGTTTTGATTCTTATATTAGGGTTATCTTTTCACATCTGTAATCATTTATGAGTGAAAAATAAAATCAGTTTGAGTCAATTTTCTTAAGAATTAACCCTGCGATTTACGTTAATGTTCTGTTTATGTTTCCTGCATTTAAATTAGGCATTACAGAATTTGTGCTAAAATGTAAACAGTTTGTATCCTTTAACTTACTTTTTCACTAATAAATTCTTGAAACTTACAGTGCAGTATATAAACATATATAAACTACTGGTACAGAGTCTTCTATTTTAACTCGACATGTTACCGGCAACGGCTTCTATGTTTCATTGGCCCGAGGCCGCGTTCATATTCTACGTGGCTTAAGATATATGAAGGGCTTAGCACTCAATAAGAAGTGAGAAAATATGAATTATAACAGTGAGTTTTGGTATAAAACTGATTTGGTCGGCTTTTTTTGTAATCTGGCCTGCCCTTCCACCATATTAGGCCGGATACTTGGGAGTGTGCTGTGTTTTATTTTCATAGGTGACACCGACGTTACGCTTGTGGACGATCTTCTGTTAAAAGTGAATTTACAAAGAATGGTGTGACCAGTTAGATTACCGGCTCATAATCCTACACAGCATGTTTCGGGTGCCCTTGCATAACATTATCTTTCTTCCAGGACCCTTCATGATTCAAAATTCTCGTTGGTAGAACAATGGCATTTATTACCAAATGCGTTTATCAACTCATATCAATTCGCCTCGTATTCAACATGAAGATCCTCGTATTCAATTTAAAAAAAAATACTTAAGGCACAGAGACATTACCACACTTATTATTAATAGATGCAATGGCAGATGTATTATTTTTATCAGTGAAGTGTTGCAACCTGTACTTTATTACAGAGTGATGCCCTTTCGGAATAACTTAAATTTTGCGTTTCTTACTTAATATTATTATTAATCAATAACCCTAGAGTATTCGGCCTAATGTGGTGGAAGAGTAGGCCAAATAATAAAAAAGCCGGATAGGCCGGAGTTCTATAAACTCATTTCTTTGCCCACCAATATCAGAAGACATACCAAAACTCACTGTTATAATAAATATTTTCTCAATTCTTATTAAATACTAAGCCCCCTATTTATCTCAATGCGAACGCAGCAACGGTCCGGTGAATCATAGAAACAGTTGCCAATAATGTCTCGAGTTAAAATAGAAGGCTCTGTACCGGTAGTTTATATATGATCGTATACTGCACAGCACGTTTCAAGAATTTATTAGCGAAAAAGTAAATTAAAGGGTATAAACTGTTCACATTTTAACATAAATTCTGTGATACCCAACTTGAATGCAGGAAACATAAACAAAACAATAAAGCAAATTATAGGCTTAATTCTTAAGAAAACTGACTCAAAATTATTTTATTTTTCACTGATAAATGATTACACAGATATAAAAAGGTAACCCTAAGATAAGAATCAAGGAGCTTTTTTTCCCCAGTCCCCCACTGTACTTTTCCCAAATCCTAACTCCGAAGCTATATTTTTTGCTCTTACACCTAAGTATAGTCGATGTATAGCACGTAATTTTTTCCTTTATTACATGTTTTGAAATCTTCACTGCGGCACACTTTAAAAAAAAAAAACATTAAGCATATCTGAAGAACAATTTACGAATACTGTATGTACTGTACAGTTATAATTAGAAACAGTGGCAACAAATGGGGACCATTACACAATGTTGAAACAATCAACAACGAGCAAAATGCTGCTCTTTTCCTGTCACAACTTGTATTGTGCGCACGACACGTAGGAGGATCGTAGCAGACGCCCGCTTCCAATGGCTTGGCAATGTTGCCAATGCAACACCTTGCCTTCGTCATTTAATTACGATAAAAAGAAACCAGGCCAGATATTACGGAAGCCGGATACTCGGGAGTGTACTGTCCTAAGACATCTTTTTACTATATAAATAATTCGCAAGGTTATCGAATCAGCGAGTGTTGAGTTATTTTTAATGAATTTTATTTTACTGCAGATTAACTACAGATATGGGGTTCACATAAAATTAACTATTTAATAATAAAAAAACACAAAATTTTAAAAAAAGGTACGAACATAAATAAACAGAGCATTGATTAAAAATAAGTGTAAAGCTTCTGCATCGCTCCGTTTATAAACATTCTGTCAGCACGACGATAAACTGCTCATGAAAATTTGATCACACAACCCGCGGGAGTGTCCTTATCTAGACCTACTGTTAAACCTTGTCGAACGCATGGGTTGCGTTTCAAAAACATTAGGCGCAAAGCTAAAAGTGCAACATTCTGCAATGTTTACTTTCTGTGGAAGAAAATGAGTTAGGTATAATCAAACTTAAGAAAATAAGAATAATTTAAATAAACCTAAATACTGTTGCAACTGAAAGGAAAAATGAAATAACTGTTAATTAATTAATAATTTTTATTACAACTTAATAAGTAGTTAGAAGACACATTTTTAAAAAATCATATTTCTTGCTTTGGACAATGATTGGTGCAACTCTTTTAAAAGTTTTGCAGGTAAGGATGGGAGAGTTTTTCTTCTGAGGAAGTGTTATTTTCTTCTTCTTTTTTCATGTGGTTTAATCTCTATTTCAGAATTATGTATTTCCTGTTTCAGTTTATCCGTTGTTTTCACTGTCAGCTGGTGTTAAAATAAAATTCAATTCTTCATTTGCAGACTTCTTTTCTTTGCTGCCAAATACTTTTACGATTTTGTTGGTTTCAATCTCGGTTTATGGAAATCCTTTAAAATTATTGATAACTTCTACCTACTTTCTACAATGTACAACGTATGAATGAAATTCTAGCTTGAATAAATTAAACGGAATGAATAAGAAATCGCGATAACTGCAAAACGAAGGGAGCTAGATCGATAACATTAGATACACCAATTTAACATCTATAAAGTTTACACCTATAAAATCTTGCGCCAAATCCAAGAAGGGGTAAAAATTCCTGTCGGTCTGTACTTTCAGATATATGTAAACACGATAACTCAAAAACACAATGACTTAAATATACAAAATGTGGAGTGTGAGTTTGTGTCTACAAGTGTAGTTCTGTGTCGGATTTTTGTTTCAATCGCTTGGGGGGGGGAACGCATTTAAAACAACTTAAATTTTCGAATACTGTTAACGACATGTTAGGAATCAATCACCAAAAACCTCGCCAAAGATGACACGATAGATTCAGTAAAGATGCGAAATTCAAGCCAAAAATTAATATTTCGTAACTATTTTAAGCGAATGCCATTCAAGAAGTTCTCTGGGGTATCTTTATAAGAGAATATGCGATAAGGTTTTGGGGGAACCATTCTCGCTGGTTTATTTTACTAGTATATAAGTGATGCTTCGATACTATTATTTTGTGCACATGTTTGCAAAAGTTTTCGTTCATAAGTAAGGAATATTACCTTTCTTAGCAAACCAAAAATGGTTCACAAAAGAATAAAGAAATTTTGTAAGATTTTTGTAATTAAAAACTCTCAAAAATACAAATAACTCCTTTGCATGGTTTAAAAACTATTTTAGTTGAATTAATCAGGGAACTTCAATCCAAAATAGTGCTATGGAGATATTTAGGTTTAATAAGTCATTGTTCAGTTGCAAGTATACATCATAAACTTTTATCACTATGTTTGATCATCTCGGTCTACTTCCGTTTGTCCAGCTGAGCCTTATGACTGCTTTCGAAGAAAGTCTGCAGCTTCCAGAGCGACAGATGTTTTAAAACGTCTTGTTCTATGAGCTCACAATTTGCAATGCCTAGGGCCACAAAATGCCTAAATTTGTCATTCTGAAACGAATCTGCTAACTATTGTAAAAAAATGAAATAGAGTGAAAAAGAAATTTAATCTCTGGCCAATAATTACAGGATATTTATTCCATTTACTTTTCATGCTGTATTTTCACTTTCATGTGAGAACATGATGTTGTTTTGGTTAGGGGGCTTTGAAGCACGAAACGCGTAGGTAGCTCTAAATCGCGTAGGTAATGAATAAAGCATAAATGGCAATTTTCATCATCATCTAATCGCATATATTTTTTCTACCTGCTTTTACCAGTATTGCATTATTTATTATGTATGCTTCTTTGAAAGCAGATGCGTTTTTTAAAAGGTTGACCTGCTTTTACCAGTATTGCTTTATTATGGCATATGCTTCTTCGACAACAGATGCGTTTTTAAAAGGTTGACGTAGAGCTATGACCTCACAGCTGTTATATTCATCTCAAAATCGGTCGAGATCCAAAACTTTGTTTGCCAGCTAGAAAAATTGAAAATGAAAGTTTAAAAAAATATCATTACATATATATATATATATATATATATATATATATATATATAGAGAGAGAGAGAGAGAGAGAGAGAGAGAGAGGGGGAGGATAGAGAAGTCTCTTGATTGTTTCAAACCGGTTTAAACTGGTTAATGACTTAAATTAATTAAGACAAATAATGACTTAAAAAATAATAATGTTCTCACATGATAACTTGAAATTTGCGATCATAGATTTCATTTTAATTTTTCTCCAGTTTTTAAAGATTTTTTTATTATTAGTTTTTTTTGTTTTGTTTTTAAGTGATTTATAGAGACTCGCCCTTGGTACATTTGAGACTCCGCCCATAAATATGGAATAGGAACCTCCAGTCAACATGGAGGGGGGGGGGTAAGGAAAAAATATATAAAATGAAAAAAATCCCGAATATCCGTGGAACTGAATACGGCGACAACTGTGAAAGAAAAATCGACGTAATTGGTTTCCCCGAAACTTTCTCGCATACCGTCTAATAAACTTGTCATGCCAGAGAACGCTGTCATGGCATTGGCGTACAATAGTTACGAAACATTAGCCTTTGGCATGAATTTAGCATTTTTTACCGAATTTATCATATCATCCCTTGCAAGTTATTTAACGATTAATACGTTTGCGTTAATAGTATCCAAAAATTGAATTTGTATTTTAGACATGCTTTTCTTAACATATCGAAACAGAAATTTTACACAAAACAACATTTTAACTCACAAAATCCCATGCCAAATTTGATATTTTTAAGTCATTGCGTTTTTGAATTATCGCGTTTAAGTATTTCTGTTCAATTGGATTCACAGGTGTCTACACTATAGATGTTAAATCTGTGTACCTAATTTTACATATCTAGCTCTATTCATTTTCTAATTATCGTGTTATATTATATTTCAACAGCCGGAACTTCCTCTGAACACATTTTACTCAAAATTTGAAAGAAAACTGCAAATTTGGTTTAAAGATCTATACAAAATTTCATCCGTCTGACTCAAACCTCTTTTGGGTTATTTTTGTCACAGACAGGCAGACAAACATTTTCTATTAATGTGTTTTTCGACCTCAAAGAGGTCTAAAATTGAGTGATTCGTCAAGATCTCGAATTCGAATTTTTTTGACGATTGCTATACTTTCTAGAGAAAACATAGCAATCGTCAAAAAATCCGAATTGAAATTTTGGCGAATTTTCAAATTATAGAAGCCCAACCCCGAGTTCGGAATATCTCTGCTTAGCTGTGAACAGTATAACTCAAAAATGTTTATACTTAAATAGATGAAATTTGGTAAATGAACTTTACACCAAATTTGTAGATTTTTATCAAATTTTGAGTGAAATATGTTCAGAGAAAGTCTGTCTGTCCGGCTGTCACGTGTACTCACACGTGAATACGATAACTACAAAATATAAAGAATTGGTGCACAAAATTTGGTACATAGTACATGTAAATCTGTATCAAGTTTTGAATCATATCTGTCTAAGGGTTGACCATTTATCTGTCTATACTTTCTTATTCAGAAAAAGCGTTAAAAAAAGAAGGAAAAAAAAAAGGATTTATATAAATGAAATTTGAAATGCAATGTTGCGACCAAAAATTATAGTTGTAGGTCAAATTCTGGTCCTAATTGGCTAAAAAAAAAAAAAGACGTCCAAAATACATATTTGATTTTCTATTTCTTTCGCATGTCTGCGTTTAATTGCCGAAAAAAATCGCCAAATCTCGCACAAAGAATTTAATAAAAACACGATATCTGCACCATGCAATTAATGTACACGTACTGATTTTCTTTACTATACTTACATACACAAGTTTACACAAGTTTCATGAGTGGGAAAATACACAAGTTTCATGAGTGGGATTCTGAAAATTAAAATCTCAGCACTCTTTACATTCAGGCCCTTGCCAAGGTTCACAGTTTCAGGTTCAGGTAAATTTTTTTTATTTGTAATTTTCTGAACTTTTTTTTCCCAACATTTTATTTAATATAACAAAATTTTTTGAACAACGTTTTGGTATTAACAGCGCGGGCAATCAAGAATCGATAGTATTAAATTTCAGTTTAAGAATTAAACATACATAGCATTTATTATTTAAAAGTGATACCAAATTTGTAACAATATCATGAATATAAATGATAAAAAAAAACACATTAGGCAGCTAATTGCAGAGCCAAATCCACCCACAGATTTTAAACATCCTAAAACAATAATAAAAGCATTTTTAAAAGTTGCTTGTAAAGATTTATATCGAATTTCACTTTGATGCTTCAGATTGAAGCATTTAACTGTCATCCATAACATTCACCAAAAGCTTTTCCATTGTATGATAAAGTGCAGAAGATATATGAGTACATGCCAGGATATCTAGGAGCTTGAGTTGAAGAACATTGATTCATATTATATATTATTTTTATACAAGTCGCGTATCAAATCACGCAGATATATAGACCAATCATTAAAAACGCAAGCAATTAATTTATTTGATTTCATGAGTACCATGAATTTTCAAATTTTTAAATATTTAGTTCAAAAATAATGTTTTAAAAACATTAGTTTTCACAGTTTCACTTATATAAAAATATATGTATTTTCGCTCACGATTTCTTTTCCTAACTTTGTTAGAAATTTAATCCTATATCTGATTAACACCATCTAATTAGATGGATTCAGAGGAAATAATTTTTTTCTATCAATTTTCTTTAAGTTCATTAAAGAACCATGGAAAAAATTCGGGGTAGTTTTAAATAAATCATTTTTTGATAAATTAATACTCATTTAAATTCAATTAAAAAACATACAATTAAAGAGAAATGAACACTGCATTTCATTTGAAAAAAACTTTGCCAAATTTTTTACTTCGAATGCAAAGTATTCTCAAATAACGAAAATTTTCAAAATTCTCAAAGCACTTTTGGGAGCAATCGTATATTTTCTATTACAAGTACCGCATCCAAAGGAATGACGTATGATTTATATTAAATTATTCGATCACAAATAGAATTTTGGTTACAAAATATACTTAAATTAATCATAAATATATATATATATATATTTAATCCATCATCGGAACATAGAACATGTACATAAACATAAATAAATGATTATAAAATATTTCAGTTCAAAGCTATTAATTAATAATTAGTAATATAATTGTTTATAATATGTCTATGAAAATAAACTGATCAAACAACAAACACCTATGAAAAATAAAAGTATAAAGACAATATTTTACTCATACATAAAGAAAATTACTCTTCAACTAGATATACAGTTAGCCTTATAAACAAGAAATTAAAATAGAATAGAGGAAATTATAAATTAAACTGAAGCAGGAATCGTCTGCGTGTGAACATTTCTAGGAAAGTCAAGAATTTTTCTTTATTTATTGATCATAAATCGTCATAATTATTTATTAAAAATCATATCATCATCAAATGCATGTTAGATTTTAATCCAAATGCTAAAAACAGTGCAAACATAAGAGGGTTCACGATTCTTAAATCAACTGACATTTAAGAAATCAGTGAACTGTCATTAACACTGACTGTCATTGAAAAGCGAAACTTCTAAGTAATCTAATTCCATAAAAAACATTTATGAAAGTCAACTGTAATCAATTAATTTCCAAGCATGAAAAAAATTGAGAAAAAAATCACGACCTCACCCATTCACCAAAAAAAAGTCTAAAAATTTGACCTTCCGCTTGTTTATTCTGTACCTCATAATTATATATATATATAAAAGATGGGAACGAATTAATATACACAAAAAATTGAAACACGAATCGTCAGTGAGCAACAAACAGTTCTAATAGAAAAGACAGCGACTGTTTTTTTTTTCTTTTAATTTCAAAAACTTACCTCCACTAAATCCATGTTGGGCTTCATAAGTTTAGTCCGGTTTTGGTTCGTCTGCGAAAAAAGCGAAGCACTGTAAAAGAGCACGTGTTGGTTATCGTTTGTATGCTGTCGACGGGCCGCCTGCCTCAAGTTCGCAACTACGTCATCCGGCCGGCGAAAATCGTCTGCTGCTTCATCAGCGCCGCTCCATGTCGCCGGGAGGTTCGAATTCTTTTTCTTTAATCCACTCGAGTGTTTACATTTGCTGAGTTATCGTTTTAAAGATACTTATCGGAAACCAGATTGAAAAAGACACATCTTGGGAGGAAACAGTGGGCAAGATGGGAGGGAGGGAGATAGAATAAAAAGAAACAAGAACAGTTTTTCTTTTTCGTTCGTATCAGAACGAAATTGGAATTTAAAAAATATAGTTCTTCAACTATTAGTTGGAAACAATTTCTGGCGATTTTTTTTTCATTAATATTTGTCGCTTTTTTTAAAAATAAAATTCGAAATAGTTGGGCAAGTAATTCTGATATTCTTTTCCACTTTTCTTTTTGCTGTCACAGATAATAAATATTGCAAATTATAATTCGAAATCCAGTTACTTATGTCGCGGTAAGAGCACGGTAAGTAGTGACTTCTTTCTCATTTGACACTACCCTCTTCGTCTTCTAAAAACATAGGACTTAATGGGCTGCTAAGAATTCATTGCGTTGGAAAGGTTAAAGGTAAAAAGAAGTTAAAAAAAAGGTGTGAGTGATCTTCCCAAATCTTTCTCGCATATTCTCTAGTAAAGATGCTACCTCCCTCCCCGTATAAAATTGTAGATCTTCGGCAAGGCCGTGATTTCACGGCCAGATTTTATTTTTCAGAGAACCGCATAAGAGAGTTCTATGCTTAATAAAGCATATGCCACTGTAAAGAAAAAAAACAAACAAAAAACATGCCACTGACACGCAGCAATTAACGAAAGAGCTTATAAAAGTGCGAGCATGAATATTTTTTGGCGATTAATTGTTGATGTTTTGACGATCAATCGTCAGTGTTAATTTTGGCGGTAAATCATTGGTATTTTGCCGATAACTCATTAGTTTTATTTTTGGCGGTCAATCGTCGGTATGCAGTTCAAGTACTAAAAAATCGAACGTGTGTTATGGACATCTTTTTTTCCAGCTGACTGAAACCACTTTCAAACCACCTCTTTGTTGGCTTAGACTCAAAATTTGAAAGGCTTCTACATTCTAGATGTTCAATCTAGGTATAGAATTTTATCTGTCTAGCTCTTTTCGTTTTGTAGTTATCGGGTTAAATTATATTCGAACAGAAATATGTTCAGACTACCTTCGAGCGCATTTTGCTCGAAATTCGATAGAAATTTGCAAATGTGGTTTAAAATCCATAAATCAAATTTCATCTGTGTAGCACAAAGCGTTTGTGACTTATCACAGACAGACGGATGGACAGACGGACATAATGCGAAAAATGTGTTTTGCGAACTCGGAGAGATCTAAAATGCGGAGATTTGTCAAATTCTGGAGCTCGAATTTTTTATATTATGATCGAAAGTATTCGATTACACTACTTTCTCGATATTTCGCATACGAGGAAGTAATGATTGTAATGTTTTTCTTTATTTTTATCCAACTGTGATTATATAACCTGTTATAATTTTGAAAATATAAATGTGTAATATCTGGTCACTCATTTATTTTAACTTGTAACTAAACAAAGAAAAATTATTTATTTAAAAAAAGCTCACTTTTGAACACACGGTTTTCTTTTCACTTTCTCATCTACTTAGATAGAATTCAAATTTTATAATGAATCATTGTATATTGAATAAAAACTCGGAATGGATTTTAATTCCACTGATTGAATTTAATATTTTAAACTGATCTGATATGTTGGTTACTAGACAGTACCGAATTTCATTTATCTAAACTGTTGCGTTTTCGAAACGCTATTTTGAGACTACAATGCAGGGTTAAATCTTTTGCTTCAATCAGTTTGGAAAAACGCGTCTAAACGCAAATTCGATTCTTGGACATTATCAACTATTTCCATTCCAGGGATTATTTGCCAAATAACTCGCGAATAATCATGCGTTACATTCAGTAAAAATGCTAAAATCGCGCCAAAGGTCTATATTTTTTAACTATTGTATGCCAATGTTACGTAAAGGATTCTCTAGCGCAACAAATTTATTAGAGAGTATGCGAGAAAGTTTTGCAGAGACTATTCCGGCTGGTTTTATTTTTAACCGATTTTAGTACTTTCTGTTCGAATGTATATAAGAAAATAATGAAATCGGCAGAGTTATTTTTTTAAGTCCATTTGAATCGTTGGATTAGACGGCTCAGGAATTATTAGATCTCAGTTTGTTGCAAAATTTGGAAAAAAATTCTTTAGAAGAAAAAAAAATTATCTATGGAATCTAATTTATATTTTTATATATGTACTTTTTCTAATTTGAACTATTTACTTATTAATATAAAGCGCAAAAAGCATTTGATTCAAATATGAAGTATTTTAGCAGAATAAAAGGTATTATAGAAATGTATCACAATACTAATAAAATTTGGAGGGCAAAATCCTTCAACGACTGTTTTTGTAAACAAAACAAAAAAATAATATAGTGGGTTTTTTTTTTGAATTTTTTAAATTGGTACTCGGGACAATCCGGGACACTTAATTCAAATTCGGAACGAAAAAGTACAAACTATGATTATTCTAAATAATCTAAGCCATCTGGTCCTTTTATTAAAGTAAAAAATTAGTACGACAATAAACATTTTTGATTTTTTAGAAGATTTTAAGATCTAGAAGGTAATAAGAAATAGTGTGATCAAATTAATGGATTAATATTTCCTGATATTTTACAAAAAAGTATTATAAAAAAATATATCATTCTCCCTTACCAAAACCACTTACCGATTGACAGTTACTCCTGATGAAAGTTAACTGCCACATCTCAAAACTTAACGTCTTGCATGGTATTAGAAAAATGCACCGTAGATATTACTCTCCGATGAACAAAAACACAAAGACCAGCGACATTACGACACAAACAGCGGATTAAAAAACAGCTTTTAAAATTGTTTATGACAGTGACGTTGCAATCTAACTTTCCTCTCTTCCTTCCTTTGTACCTGTACTGCTAATTGAAGACAGTTATGAGTTCCGGAAACAACGATTTTCGTGTTTACAATGGACGAAACCTGCTACTATCTGCATGTGATTTTCATATGCACAATGAAATAACCACGATCTATTGAACAATTTGAATTTATTATGAAACAAACTAATTTGAAATCAGAGGAAATGCCGCCCTAAAAAACTTTATTGCATACTCTCTAATAAATATGTTATATCCCACCACCTCTGCGAAAAATTGCAAATCTCGGGTAAAGCAGAGAAAACCTTACATAGCATTGGCGCACAATAACTACAAAATATCAAATTTTGGTTTAAATTTAATCTATTTACAGAATCTATCATGTGATGCTTGGCGTTTTATTTGGCGATTAATCTTTAGCATGCGGTTAATAGTATTTCGAAAATCGAATTTCTGTTTTAGAAATGTTTTTCTAAGTTAATTGAAATAAAAATTTAACACACAACTACACTTATAGTTTCAGAATCCTATAACAAAATATGTATGCTATTTAAATCATAGCATTTTTCAATTATAGCGTTTACATGTTTTTGAAAGTATAGATCAGTAGACGGTTAACTCTTTGTTGAATTTGGTTCAAAATTTGAAAAATATCTACATTTACAGTTGTTAAATATATTTACCGAATTTTATTCATCCGGCTCGCTTGGTTTTGTAGTTATGGGGTTAAATTATATCCTAACAGCCAGACAGACGTATTTCCTCTGAATAGATTTTGGTCAAAAATTGATAGACATGTTTAAATTTATGAATTCAAATGTTATCCATATACCTCAAAGCGCTTTTCAGTATCTTTGTCACAGGCCGATAGACGGACAGACAGACAGACATAATGCCGAAAATGCATTTTTCAAACTCTAGGAGGTCTGGACTGGAAGAATATTCATTAAAATTTTGAGTTCGTATTTTTTAACGATTACGTTACTTTCTTTGCTAAAAAGAAAGAAAGAAACTTAGATTACTGTAAGCCGAGATATATGGGGAAAAAATGCTTATGTTTAGATCGACCTTCCGGTTCTAAATGTGTTGCTTAATATGCGTATATGCATCTCCTTTTTAATTACATAGAGCTATTATGGCATTGATTTTATAATAGTATTGTATTTACGAAAGGAACAACTTCGATGAATATACAGATTTATATCACAGAGAGATATACAGAAAACCAAGTGTTTAAATTTCTTGCGACCAGAATAAGCTGACACTTTTTTTTAATAAACACACATTTATTTACTCAAATTTAGATGTTTTCTTTAAAGCCGTCTTTGTCTTTACTCAACTATTGGACCCCCCGGGAGGCACCTCGAAATGAGGATGAGATGCTTCCGGCTTGGTGGTTGGATCTCGCCACCCTGGAGGGAACACTAATAGGTGGGGGATCTGACTCCTCCCATCGATGAAGGGACGTACTTCCTTCGGGACGTCGTATCGAGATATATTGAACATTGTGTTTTGCTTACTTCTATCTATCAATCCGAATAGTCAGAAATATATTTAATACCAGCAGCTTTTAGCGATCAGCTGTTCACTCGTAGTATTAACTTTTTAGGCTGTTGAGTATTAATGAGGATATTAGGATTTTTAAAATTTTTTTTATCTTGTTATTTGATAAGGTTAAAAGTATGAATTTAATTAAATAAGTCAAAGCAAATTGCAACGTGTACAAATTAAAGATTGAATTTAATAGAAAAAAAAGTGGAGATGAAATGCCTACTTCGGAATTAAAGTCCAAGAAAGCATTTTTTTTTTAAATATTGATTTTACCAATAATAAAAGCACGTGACTGCGTATTTTGATGGATGATTTTAAATTTTATAATATTAAAAATTAACTTTTGTAAATTGTGTATCGCATTAAAAAATTTATTAAAAATAAAAAAAAAGCATTGAATGAAACTCAGCGGAGGATTTTCGACAGGCAAAACTAGGCAGCTGTCTAGGTTGATTACAAAAATGTAATTTGGCTAATTACGAAATAAATATACTTCAAAAAATAACAAATTATATAAATTTAAAATATTGGTAGAGTATTAGCACTTCATCATTTATGGACAGGTTTATTTTCTTTCATTACATTTATTTAATTATTAGAGAATCTGAAGTTTCTGTTTAAATGTAATTGAGAGTTGCCGAGTGATCATGAGACTTAATAAATAAAAATTAAACTAAACTAAATGAGTTAACATGTTAAATAAATTAATAATGCGTTGATATGCGAGATTAAATGCAATTTTTTAAAAGGAGGCATCGTAATGGGCTCTGTCTAGGACCATGAAATGCTTAAATATGTAACTGCTTCCATTTCATTTTTATTAATTATTATGATAGTTGCTCCAGACTGGAATGAAATTATTTGTGACGTCATGGCGACTTATACCCCCCCCCCTTTGAAAAAAGGTATTTTATTTTTTATCAAGGTTATTGATCAAAATACATGGATTTTTTTTTTTTAAATGCAGATATTCATCTTCCATAACAGTATATAAACTGGCACGACTTTTTATTTAAAACTAGAATAATATTTGTGAAGTTAGCAATCTGAACAACAAAATGCTAAGATACAGTGAATTAAATATAATTTGCTGCCCCCCCATTAATTGGTCTGAAATGTATGAAAATTGTTCACTATGTTTACTGTAGGGTGGATGGAAATATTATATTCATTCGTCTTAATAAGCACCACTTTATATCATCTTAATAATCTTGTGGCACCTAAATCTATATCTATACTTATAATAAAGCTCAATGTGTGTGTGTGTGTGTGTTGGCGCTCTACAGACCAGACCATTCAACCTACAGCTACCAAATTTGGCACGTGTATATCTTGGAGGCCGGGAATGTGCACCTGGGGGTTATTTTTTCAAATTTTTAACTAGAATTTAATTTATTTAAAAATTAAGCGAAATTTTGACGTGTTTCTGCTATAACTGCCGAAAATATTACCGCACAAAAAGATTTTTAAATGAAGTTAAAGATAAAAAATTTATCTCTTAAATGATACTACTATTTTAATCTTAAAATTAAATTTCTATTTTTAATGAATTTTTAAATAAATATTTTAACTATGTTTTTCAATAATTTTTTTCGTCAAAAATAAAAATGAGGATTAAGCACGTTTCGCATTCATGAGAAAAAAATAGCTTTTTTCAAAGTGTTGCCATCACATTGATTAAAGCTCTAACTGAAAATAAATTAAATCTTTTTGGAAATGAAATCTGCAAAAATATAATTTTCAGCACGTGTCTGTAGGAAATGAAAAAAATATGAAATATTATTTTTTCTGAAAAATAAATTCAAGAAAAATTATTTTATGATTTTTTACACTCTCTATACAGGGTGTTTATTTAGTCCCGGATCCATTTTGATATTTAATGACTCATAAAAAAATGAAGATGTAAACAAACTTATGGCATTTATTGATGGAATAACTCATATATTTTCCTTTTCAGGTTTGAATATTTTTACTTTTGTCAATATCGTCTGCGCGTGTGGTTAATTTCAGATAATTTCATTTTCCAGTCTAAATATCTGTACTTTTCTAAATATCGTCTGCTTATTAATTGCATTTTTCTCTCTTCTGTTTTTGGCAACTATTGAAATGTTATGTTTACTTTTGATGTGTTTGTTCTATGTAGTACTTTTGTATGTGATGTTTTATTCGAGCGGATATTAAGGAGAATGCATACACCACAAGAGAAAGCACAGATTTTATGGTGGTCATAGAGTTAATTTCCAATTAACTAAATCACTGACTTTTCAGAGTTAATTTCCAATCACTTAAACTGACTGATTTATGAAGATTTGAATATCACTATTCAATAAAAAAAGGATAATTTTAGATTTTACATCGATCGTTTCAAAGAAAATACGCTAATAAGCGCGCAGGTTTCTCAAGATTAATTGGACTAAGATTATGAAAATGGTGAGTTTTTCTAAATTTTTAACATTTCAAACTTCATAAATAAGTCTTAGTTGATAGTGGAAAATAGAAACATTCATTCATTTATTTAAAATTTGGTGTGTCCAGAATATTTATCAGAATATGATACCTTACTGCATTAAATTTAGACTTCATAATTTTTGAAATATATTTATAAGCAGGAACAAAATATTATTATTGATTTCATTTCAATCCTTTTGAAAGCAAAACTAAAAACTGAATTTTATACTGAATCTCAGAAATTTTTGTTGAATTATTGTTTGAGATATTACATAAACTATGAAATATATTTTGTAGCTAACATAAGACTTAAATACCGAGCAATTCTGTTTGCAATACTCATATTCAATAATAATAATAATTAATAAATAACAACAAAGATGATAAATAAAATAAAACGCTTGGTTTTATTAAAAAATATCTTAATATTAATTGCAATTTCGTCATCTACATTTTAAATTAAAGTTGAAGTTTTACCGGAAATGGCAATAAATTAGCAAAATATATATAGTAAATTGAACGAAACGATCTAAACAATATAAGTTTGGTATGACTATCAAAATTTGAAGATTAAAAATGTTTTGTTTGAGAATCCTTTAAGAGACCAGTTACTTAAAATATTTAATTGAAAATTGTAGCTAGCGGTAATACTGACGAACCGGCTGGTCGCCAAAGGCGGCTAGTAATAAATAAATAGTATCGTAATAAACGTCACTTCTGGACAGCATACCTTTGTTAATCTTTTTAAATAAATAATGGAAGTAAATAATCTTTAATAAATAATTCATCCTAATGAATATTTCTTTATGTCACCTAAATAATAAATAAATAATAATATCCTAATAAACGTCACTTTTAGACAGCATAATTTTATTAACTTTTTAAAATAAATAATCTTTAATAAACAGTTTATTCTAAAGAATATTACTTTGTGTCATCTAAAAAATAAATAAATAAATAATATCCAAATAAACACCACTTTTGAACAACATATCCTTGTTAATTTTTTCAGATTTTTTGCTCTATTTCTACCCCAAATCTTTACAATTTTATTTCTTATATGAGCTACCCATATAGTTTTGGTAGCTCATGCATTTCATAAAATTAATTTTGATTGTTTTTAGTTGTAAAAAGTCTCAACAGATGGCAGCAGTAGCAAAGGATTCAAAAAATTTTACAAAATGTAATTCGACTGTAAGCGCTATCCGCCTGCTGCCGGAAGTTGTGAGTTTTTAACATACAGTTGCCGATCTTCCATTTCATCCTTTAAAGCAACATTATTGTATTTTTACACTATAAAAATCCGTATATATAGGAAGCTAACATACGTGGTACAGAAACCGCTGTTATTACTTATCGTCGAATGGCAACAGTCAAATGTAAAATACCTCTGTAGAAACTTTTCAGATTGCTTCACATTTTACAACTGCACTTATTCCAATGCTTCACTTAGCTTTTTATGTAGTAAAATATTATTAGAAATGCTCGAGAGACGGCTCGTCGTGTCATCGGAACATCCAAAACAAAGTAAATTAAAAATAAAAGTCAAAATTAAATCGATCCCAAAATAGTTTTAACCCTCTCTAGATGGGTAAGCGCTAGGAGTCTATAGAAATTGTATATCAAATTTAAAGAAATAAATAAATAAACTATTTTCTTACGAAAATGGTTTTCACACTATTTTAAAATTCAAAATGCTACCTTTTTAATAAATTCAATTTCAACTCCATATATTTTTTTTACTTTTAATAATTAAAAAAAATTATATTTGTTTCACAATCTATAAGAACTTTTTCTGTGTTAAAAAATTCAAACTCATTCATCAAAGCAATCAATTATATGTGCTTTTGCTAATGCTAAATTAAGATTAAAAAACAATCCTTTCTTTAGACAGTAACTCCAGTGAGGACTGACGCTTTTACTCTGTAATTCATACACTTTATAATTTACACGCATTTTTTAGTAGACTAATTCATCAGGTTTTTCTGTCCTGTAAACATATAAGGCGATTTTTTTTTAAAAAAATCATTAAAATGTTATTACCTACATACAAACACACACACACGCACATGTGTGTGTGTGCGTGCGCGCGTGTATGTGTGTGTAAACAAAAAATTTTAAGCAGTTTCATGGCCGAAGAGAGAAGAAGGAGATTTTGAAAATTTTAAAACTTCACTTTATTCCATCCCTGGAGGCATAATTTATGTACATGAAGCGATGATGAAACTGACATCCGTTCACGTCACGATACAAGAAGCGAAGAAGAAATAGAAGCAGAAGAACGAAAGAGACCGAAATATTTTTCCTCAATGATTTTATACTATGAGATTATGATAGGGATTCCTTTAGCACGTGCAGATTTAGGTAAAGGAATTTCTGTATATTTAAAAGAATGTAGTAAACATTAAAGATTTGTGTCCCTTCACTCGGAGCATGAGAGCCTGTTGATTATTATTATTTTTTTTAATACGGACATCTATGGCCGAAACAGTCTGGAGTATGTGTAATATGCATATTTTAATTTCCCATTTCGTTACTTCAAGCTATACTGATGTATTCTCGACTTGGCGTAATGGAAAGATTTTTGTAAACGCTATTTGGTGATATCTCGGCAATAAAGCCGAAAAACAGGCGTTTAGACATTCTAGTAATCAATCTTTCTAAATAATCTGAAACTTTTTGAATATGGGTATTTTAAATCTTTATATACAAATACGATTGGCATATTACGAATGGGGCTGACTTTTATCTCTATTCATTGGAATAATATTGGATAAGAGAACTGCGAGAGTTCCCTAAAATAGGCGTTTTGCTTTCTAGCCATTTGTGTGACTATTTTGGAGAAAACTTATTTAATTCCCATTTATTAATCTCACATTTCATCTTATATTGCTACATTCTCGTATTCTTTGAATTGGAAAGGTATTGGCGAGAACAATAAAAGACAAACTAGGATCAGATACACCGAAGAATAGGTGTTACGAGACTGCCAATTGTAAAAAATAAAGAGCTTTTGCTCCAAATAATTCTCCTGTTGCTTTTTGGTAAAACATTTTTTTAAGAGGGTCCAAGACACAAAAACTTCAAATTTTATTTTATTTATAAACATTTTTTGTTTCTTTTTGCTTAAAATGACGTTCGAATCATATTTCTATCTTAAACAGAACGAGAGATATAGTTATTTTTGTGGTATATTGTTTGAAATCGACTTTTTAATTAGAATTTTAATTAATTAAAAATGAAGCGAAATTGTGTCGTTTTTTTCTGCTATAACTTATAAAAATACCATAGCATAAAAAAAAATTCACATCAAATTAAAGTCCAAAAAATTATATTTTTAATGATACTAATGTTTTAACCTGTAAATTAAATATTTTTCAGGGTGTACATTATACAGAAATTAAATCTTCTGCTAAATTGAGAGATTAAAATAATTATTCATCTACTATTACTCGGGATACAGATTGCAATCTAGGATGAAAAATAAACATAATTTTTCTCGAATTAAATCTCAGAAATCTCATAGAGAATAGATGCAAATAATGCAATCTGTTGATGAGCGCTAATTTCAGAACATTTTAAAGATATTCCTGATTTGTTTATTTATATATTTAATTTTTATTAACTTTGTGAATATACATTTATTTTCATTTATCTATTATGATATCAAAGTTGCCTTTCATCCATGTTTCACAAAATATTATCGAAGCAGATTGCTATTTTTATAAACATTTTAACAGATATTTGAACGTAATAAAACATACAGGAACCGGACAACAATACGGGATAAAATGTTAATTATTATCTTAATTCTTAATCCTTCGAAGAACTTGTATTTTTTAAAAACGTGCTTATTTGACAATTAGGAACATACTTCTTTTAAACCTGCTTGCACCCCCTTCTCTACATAACAGCTCTAAGCAGGTGTCTTCCTTGTTGGAAACCCAGCAGTACACCTAATGTGAGTGCTGGATTTCAATGAGTGTCTAACTCAATGAATTTAAGTGATGACACTTTTCTTAGCAACACAAGTTTATTAAGGATGGATTATTGTGATTGTATCTTATGAATTAAATAATTGGTGGCTATTTATATATGTAAAATTAAATTCCGATTAAAATGTAAGCTCATTTCTCGGCGTTCCCGCCGGTTCTCCCACTAACACACACTTTTACGCTCTCCCGTGCCACTCTTTCTCTCCTTTCACTTCATCTCGCTTCGGACGTGAGGCCAGAACAGCGGCGTGGAGGTTAGAGGCATGACAGTGAATAAAGCTTCAGGATTTGTGGATTATACGACCCAAACCAATTTTTTTACTTAAAATGGATTCGATTCAGAAATTATTTCCTTCCGATAAGAAATTCTTGAGTTCTCCGAAATACAGCCATCAAATCGTCGATCAAGATGAAATGACTACATATAATTTCTATATTTATTGCATCTTTCTATTTTTATTGCATACTAAATGTGAAGCTCTCAGGGTTTTTTTTCCTAGTTTGTACTTGGATAACATGGATGGGATTGGGAGTATACTCACTTTAATCGGACCGCTACGCAGAAGTGGTAGCATTTCTTTATAGTAATCGAAATATCCCGTTTGAAATCGGCCTTCATGGAAGATTTTCCGTGTATCAGGGCTTTATGCATATTAAAACTGTTATTGTGTGCCAAAAATTCCCATATTGAAACAGAATACCAACTCGGACGTATCTTTCTAGCCTCATTTTAAAGTTTCATCTCAAAATAATCCTTGTAGAGCTTCTAAAGGGTCGTTAATCTAACGACCATAAAATCAATGAAGTAATCTGACTTTTGTCATGTGGTTTAAATGATTTTGTATTTAATATAATGCGGAAATTCGTATTTTGCTGTCCTACATCTCATTTCATTGCATTGTAGATAGACGATATTTGTTCTAAAAGATTTGGAATTCAGCATTATGGCATAGAAAAAGTGATATAAAGTAACTGCACTAAAGGTTAGTGATGGAATCCATTCGACAAAGATTCTTAAGTCTTCTAATTATAATTTGTGGCTAGATGTATCAATCTTCATACAGTTAGTCGAGAGAAGGCTGGAATTCATCCATGTTTTCTGAATAAGTGTTGGTTAATAAAAAATCGAAGCATAAATCATTCATCGAGTATTCGAGAATCATTTAAGCAGAATTTATTTCAAAATCTCAAGAAAGCTTTCGATTAGCATCCCGTCAATCCAGCGGTGCTTCGGCTGTGTTCACTGTGCAGTGATGAAACTCGTCAGATTAAATTATTTGCTTTTAAATGTAAGTAGATAGACGTCGTCATAACTACTATTGCAAAAACTGTCACTAAATGAATTTTTCTAATCAGTTCTCAACTTATTTGTGTAACTATTTTTATAAATATTTATCTCCCATTTACTAATGAAGGAAGATTCATTTATTGGTGATCATCTCCGGAGCGACCACTTCTGTTAATTTGTTTGATAAGGCGGTTGGTAAAACCTCTTGAAAATTTTGTTTTGACGAAGTAAAAGCATTGATTTTCTTTGGAGTAAATCTTGAAATAAATAATAGAATAAATGGACAAAGATATTTAAAGGACTTCATTTCAAAATTCCTGATAATTTTTTTAAAAGTGTAAATATCGGAGAAATCGAGAAAAGGTAAACAAACGACATGTCTTACAAGAATATGATGTTGAAATTAAGACACTCATTTTCAGTGAAAAGCTTTTCAACAAAAAGTTATCAATCGTCTCTCATCTGCAATCGAAAAACTTTTCAATTGAATGTGAATCTGATTGACGGACTAGTTTTCGCTTCCACTAAAGACACTTCTGTCTCAAAATACCCCGCGAAAAACTCCGGAAATATGACAAAAAACAATCGAGAAACCTCTAGTCAGGATGACCATAATTTAAAAAATTCGAAAAATAAGAGTAAGCTTTCCGAATCTTCAAGTTTTGTGAAAGAATGTGCCAAAATTGAAAAACTCGAAGAGCTTTCGAACTCGAGAGATGCACCAAGATCTTCCGTTGAAGATGGGAAATCAAACTTGAAAATCCCAGTAAAGAATTCGCATCAAGTTAGAAAACGTAATTCACTGAATCCAGTTCAAACCATCAATCAAAACAGTTCAGAATGCAAATCTTTTCGCTGTGATGTTTGTATGAAATCATTTTCTTCTAAATACAATGTCAAAAGGCACAGCATATCTAGCTTCTTGTGATGTTGTGTCTGTGTTCGCACTGGTCCGTAGAGAAAGCATACGGACTGCTATTTTAGTTTCACTTTTCAAATGATGAAACCCGAATTTCTTGAAAATACGCTCACCAAATTTCATTGTTCCAGCTTGAACCGATGCTGCGTGTTAGTTCTCGCATTGTTTCAAAGCGAAAGCGGATTTCTATTTTAGTTTTACTTTCCGAATGACGAAACCCGTATTTCTTCAAAATACACTTACCAAATTTCATCTAACCAGCTTTCTCCGAAGCAGCATGTTCGTGTTCGCACTGATCCGTAGGGAAAGCATACGGACTTCTATTTTAGCTTTACTTTCCGAATGATGAAACCCGAATTTCTTCAAAATACGCTTACCAAATTTCATCTAAGTAGATTTTTTCGATGCTGCGTGTTCGCTTTCGCATTCTTTTGGAGTGAAAGCATATGAACTTCTATTTAAGTTGTACATTCCGAAAGCTGCAATACGAATTTCTTTAAAATAAGCTTACCAAATTTCATTGCTCCAGCTTGAACCGATGCTGCGTGTTAGTGCTCGCATTGTTTCAGAGCGAAAACTTTTTATTTAAATTTTAAATTCCGAATTCTGACACACGAAATTATTCAAATGGCGAGTGTATTTCTTTGAAATAAGCTCACCAAATTTCATCTGTCTAGTTTCTTGCAATCATGCGAGTTCGCATTGTTTCGGAGGTAAAGCTTACGGATTTCTATCTAAGTTTTACATTCCAAATACTGAAACTCGAGTTTTTTCATAACCTGTTTATCAAATTTCATCTATCTAGCTTCTTGTGATGTTGTGTTTGTATTCGCACTGGTCCGTAGAGAAAGCATACGGTTTTCTATTTTAGTTTTACTTTCCGAATGCTGAAAAACTAATTTCTTCAAAATACGCTTACCAAATTTCAACTGCCTAGCTTCTTTCGAAGCTGCGTATTTGTGCTTGAATTATTTCGGAGAGAGAGCACACGGATTTTCCTTTCAGTTTTTCATTCCGAAAGCTGCAAATCGAATTTCTTCAAAATACGCTTGCCAAATTTCATTTATCTAGCTTCTTCCGACGCTGCGTGTTCGTGTTCGCATTGTTTCAGAGCAAAACCATACGGTCTTCTATTTAAGTTTTACATTTTGAATGCAAAAATACGAATTTCTTCCGAATACGCTTATCAAATTTCATCTATCTAGCTTCTTGCGATGTTGCGTTTGTGTTCGCTTTGGTCCGTAGTGAAAGCATACGGATATCTATTTTCGTTTCACTTTCCGAATGATGAAACCCGAATTTCTTCAAAATACGCTTACCAAATTTCATCTATCTGGCTTTTTCCGATGCTGCATGTTCGTGTTCGCACTAGTCCGTAGGGAAAGTATATGAACTTTTATTTGTTTTACTTTCCGAATGATGAAACCCGAATTTCTTCAAAATACGTTTACCAAATTTCATTTATCTAGCGTTTTCTGGTGCTTAATGTTCGTGTTCGCACTGGACCGTAGGGAAAGCATATGTAATACTATTTTAGTTTTACTTTCCGAATGACGAAACCCGAATTTCTTCAAAATACGCTTACCAAATTTCATCTAATTAGCTTTCACCGCATACAAGATTGTAATTTTTTTTTATTTTTTAACTATTTTTACAATTATTGTAAATGAGAAGTCATTTTATTGTCATTTTTTCTGAAATGCAAAATTTTAAAGCATAAAATAATCCTAAATTCAATTTGTAACATTCTGAAACGTTTTTAAAATCGAGAATTAGCAATGCAATCTGTTTGTTACGAATAAATTAGAAATTCATCTCAAACGCCACAATCCCCCATTTCACGACGATGCCTTGTTTCGGAAACATTTTTATTTCCAGCACTGCGAAGTCTCCATCAACGCTCTGAAGGAGAATTCATTTGAATGGCGCACACGTGCTGCGAAAAAAGGCGCGAACAGCACGGAGCGATTACAATAGCTGTCATATAATAAATACTCTCTTCGAGTGGCTTTTCAGACCAAATGACGTCTGAAACAGTTTTCGAACAAATA
>JAPMOR010120826.1:47625-66765 GCA_026543865.1 Argiope aurantia | reverse complement strand
GATTCGTAGCCCCAAATAATAAAATTCAGCTTTCAGTGTCTTTGTAAGATTTTCTTAAGGGTCTTCAAGAAACATATGAATTGATTTTTCCATGGCTTCTTTTAAAAACGAAATAAAGTACTGAAGGAAGTCCTCGGTTTTCTGTCTGTAGAAATGTCAAGACGAATAAGCAGAAATGCAAGAAGCTAGATGGTTGAAATATGATAAGTGCATTTCGGTAGAAATTTCAACATTTTTAATGAACAACATGAAAACGAAAAAAATATGCTTTCTCTTCGTGCTATTGTAAACATAATGCATGAGCGTAAACGCAAGAAGCTAGATGGATGTAATATCGTAAGAGTATATCCGAACAAGATTTAGTTTCAATATTTTCAATGAAAAATATGAGAACGAAACCAGTGTGATTTTTCTGTTTATTATTGTGAACATAATACATGAGCATTTGCACAAGAAGCTAGATGGATGAAATATGGTAAGTGCATTTCGATAGAAATTTTACTTCAACATTTTTAATGAACAACATGAGAACGAATAAAATGTGCTTTCTCTTCGTATATTGTAAACATAATGCATGAGAGTAAATGGAAGAAGCTAGATGGATGTAATATGGTAAGTGCATTTCTGTAGAAATTTCACTTCAATATTTTCAATGAACTACATGAAAACGAAATCAGTGGGATTTCTCACCGTTCTATTGTTATTTTAAACATAGAATTTTCTGTTTGTTCCCCTAATTTATATTACATGTTTTTTTTAAAAACATATTCATAAATTGATCCATATTAGTAAACAAATTGTTTCAAAGTAATGTAAATGTTACATATATTTAATGTAACCCCCCCCCCAAAAAAAAACAACTACAATTTCGTGACAAAAAAAGTTCTGTTTTGTAGTGATTTTGAAATTGCGGAGAAATCACCTTCGCTCTCCCATATTAAGAAATGCGGGTTAAAGTACATTTTCCTCTGCAGAATATGTTGTATGCATTAATAGACATTTTGTATTTGGATTTCAACAATTTAAAAATCTTGTAGAGATTCCTAGAACTTTCGTAATTGCCAAGGGGAATAAGTTTAAACCGAAATTCGAAATGGAAACAAAGGTAGAGAAAAATGCTCTCCCTTTCTTACCTAAATATTTTATTGTTTTCAAATGAAAAATTCCAACTTAAGCCTAAACCTTTGCATCCATTAGTTAGTTTGGAATACAAAAAAAGGTATTTGAAGATTAAGACTTATATAGAAAAAATATTATGAAATAAGGTTTAAGATATTTTATGTATCATTGAATCTTGGATTCATTGACATATATATATATATATATATATATATATATGTAATAATATCTGTTCTTAAAACATATATATATATATATATGTCAATAAGTAATCTGTTCTTAAAACATATATATATATATATATATGTCAATAAGTAATCTGTTCTTAAAACTTCGATAAATGCTGTCAAAGAGCTGTTTGAATTTTACTTTCTTTCATTAAAAATTCGATTAAAATATGTTCAAATCAATTAATCATTTTTTTATTATTCACATTATAAAAGTATTAGGATTTAATTTATAATTCTGAATATTTTTATAAAGATTAAATTTATTTAAAAAATTCAAATGCTTTCAAACTACAACCTGATATAGGAATTTTTAAAGTATTACTCAATCCTACAAATAATAACGGAAACATAATTAACATTTCAGAGCTTTTTATTTAACTGCGATTTCATTTACAAAAAATAAGTATCAATACAAACAGATCATATAAGTAGTTTGAAATAATACATGAAAACTGCATTTGTAAAATTTATTTTCAAAATCTGTCATGATAAAGTGATCTAGGATATATGACAATGTTCAGCACAGAAGATAACAGACAATCGTTTCCCAGAAGGAAAAATATTAACATTTGAGATGCTCTCTTCACATGACTTGGAAATGTTCATTGATGTGAATGGATGATTTCTATGATTTAACACAAATGATGTCCGACAGCTGAATGTTGGCGACTTTTTTATTCCTCGCGACTCCTCATCGGTTGCTAAAAGAAAAAAAAATTGACTTATCGCCAGATAATATAAACAATATTTGAGAATGTATATATATTGTTATATCGAAAGCACATTCGTTTTTTGGAGCAATGCATTTGTATTCTAGAGAAGAAAATGAAGAAGTGATTAAATACTTTAAATTGATAGTGAATTGTCCTTATGCTATCTGAGATTTATGGAGCTAAGGAGAATTATCACAAATTAGGAATTTTATTTTCAAAATCTGACCCAGAGCTGAAAAAAGTCAATGGAATCAATTTCAAATCCATTTCTGAAACATACAGGAATATATAGTTTAAACAAGAAGAATGCCAATGACTCAAAATGAACAGCTTATTTTTTTCCATTTTGCGCTCGATGTTCAGACTTTCTGTGCTGCAAAAAAAAAATGCATCATCTTTCAGCTGTTGGATGTTTTATTGTAAAATTCAAATTATTCATACACATGCATACTTATTATTGAATGGAACCATAGCCCGAGATACCACTGTAGCAAACCCAGACATGTCAATTCCACTGCATTTTAATATGTCGCTCAAATATTTACAATATATATACATAATATTTATAAAGGTGAACTGAATGATAAATAATTTTCTAAATATACAGCAAAAACAAGAAATTAATCCCATATCTAATGTCATTCTTTAAGGATTTTGGTCTCCAAATAAATCTATTTATTTATTGACTAGTTGTGTTTGACTATCTTCTGGTTCACCGGAAATATAAGTTTTATTCAATTTTTAATAAATATCTTTTACACAACTTGATAGTCATAATTTCTTTAACATCCAGTAATTTAATGTAAGTAATTGATTTAAAAGCAATATTATGTTATTATAGTATTGTAAAAAACGGAACTGCCGGATAATCAGTCTTATAATTATTGTCTGGATAATTGGATACTGGAGCATCATTTTCTGATTCCTGCTGCAAATGGAGCAGTTAACAAACAGCAGATACTTTTATTCCTTTTAACAATGGAAAAAAGTCATGTGATTAAATATTTAAAGAAATAATGGAAACAGTTTGAATATCATTTCAGCAAAGAAATCTATTTTGCAAATTACGTAAAAATATATATATAAAAAAACTGACAAATTCAAGAAATATTTGTAATATATTTAAAGTAATTTCTTTAAAATGGTAATTTTAAATTTTCAAAATGAATTCAGCAAAATGACCCATCATTTTGCATTAAAGTTATGACAATTTGCACAGTTGTAAATGATTGAGTTTTTTTTTTCGCTATCTGTTATGGTTTTTGATTAAATATGTAAATTCTTACAATTCTTTAATTTCTAAGAATACACTTCAAAAGTCGTTTGGTTTAGAATGATATTTTATTGTTCGTTGGTTATAGATAAATAATAGTTTCACATTTGTAGCATTCTTTGTTCGATTACTGTCATTTTTAGACTTTAAAGCACTTAGATAACGATTGAAACGTTATTGTGGTTGTTATTTTTTCACTTACTACAATCAATAATATTTTTAGATAATAATGTAGGAGATAAATAAAATATATGCTCGCAGTAAATAGATTACAAAATTTAAAATTAGAGATGTATTAAAAATAAAGTCACCAAACATGTTTTCTCAGCGTTAACTTGTTCGATTATCGACGAGTTGTTAAAAGAAGTTACTGCTACGAAGCATATAAGAAACAAACGAATGATTTTCCACAGTTGAATTTCAAGAAGTTAGAAGCGTCCGATAATATCTCCATAATATCACAATTCAGGGAAGATAAATGAATAGGCTAGTTAATTCTTTGACATAGCATTCCATTTTGGTTGAAAAGTTATTAAAATGATGGACAAAAGTTTGAACTTTGTCCTAAGCTATATTTACTTATTTATGTGTAACAAAATATAATATTTCATATAATTAAATAGTATTTCTTAATATTTATGAAACGGACTAAAATAATACACATGTATTATTTTTAAACATTTGTACTCGGTAAAAGCATTTACTTGTAATTATAGATGCATATAGATCATGTACTTACAAATTATTACAATCACACACACACACCCACACACACACAAAATAATTTAATGCTACTTACATAAATGAGGCAATACATATCATCATTAACAATACATATCATCATTAACAATACATATCATCATTAACACATTGGTATATATTCCCGATAAGTTAAATTATCTTTCAATTTAAAGTTTTTCTAAAATATTTACAAAGCGCCATACCATGCAGGAACTTCAGACAAACCTTAAATTAGAAAATTGTGATTTCTTGGACATATTGCAATATATTTCTGATGATATATGCCTTTGAATTTTCATTTGAAAAGAGCAGAACAGCACAGACTTCACATGTTTCCTAACGCATTTTGCGTGAATTGATTTGTGTTTGGTGGAAATAAAAGAGCTACACTTTAAAATAATAAAAGTTCATTACTTTAATCAATTATGCATTGACTTTTTGATGATATTTTAAAAATAAATAAATAAATCTTACAATTATCTTCTTCAATCTTATTCTATCATTAAATTTTAAATTGCTATGAATCTGTAGCATCAATGCCTTATCTAGATAGTCTTATAATCGGAAAAAGAGATCTACAGATCTACATAATGGATTCTAAATGTATAATTTAATGAGCCCGGTCTTGGTAATAAAATGAAGACTCTGGAAAATTCAAGAATTACGGCTCTATCCCTAGAAACGGAAATCTGGAGAGTCTCCCAGCGAATTATATGCAGCTTCACTCATTGAACGGATGCAATAAGAACATAAGGTCTGTTCAAACAAATAAATTTCTCTATTGTTCGTTTGCAACGGGGGGGGGAAGCTGATGATCGCTGTGCTATTGAGAGCGTTGTGTTGTTTTTATTGAATTACAGATTTTCTGTCTGTTTGTAAAGTTAATTTCTACAAGTGAAGTTTTTGGTATACATTTTGGCTGTGTTTTTTAACATTATTTTTCAATATCCTTGGACTAATGTGGTGGTTTATATTAGGCAGCATTTAGAATTCATTCATCGTACATTCATGAAAAGATTTTTGTAATAATATTATTAAATATCTTCTAACAATCTTGGTTCAGTCAGATAATAAAACTAATGAAATTATTTCAACACTGAGAGCGGAAGAGCTGCACTTTATGAACAAATGATACAAGGATAATGGTAATGAAAATCAATGGTAACATTAAGTAATTAATAGTTTTCATTCTTTAAACAATGCTTTATGTCAAAAGGAAAAGTCGTAAAGAAATTACTTAACTTTACAAAAAAAAAGATTAAAGACATTTATTAGAAGTATTGTCCGCCTTTTTCAATCCATGGTAAAAATTTATTAAATGCACATTATTTAAATTTTCTGGAAACGATATGAAAATACTTCATAAATGAAAAGCATAAATTTGGATGCGTTTTTTTTGTTAATAGTAGAGTTAAGATTCAAAAGTTTTTGGAATTTAGCTTTTCTAGCCTCAATAAGAAAATAGTTTGAAAATGAAAAATCAACGTCTCGAATTTTCAGTCCCCTTCACTGGGTAGCTCAGATAAGTTGGAGAAGAAATAATGATGTCTGTTTATTAACCCATCTATTCATAATGATTTAGGGAGAAATTGGGAGTTGAAAGTGATCAAACGATGGAATTTCTTCAAGATTTATTAAAAACTGTAAAATATTACAAAGGAAGAGAACAAATCAGAGAAGAAGGTTTGCAGACGCGTCACTTCCGGAGAGGGCAAGAAATCGGTCTTACCTCGGTGGCAGAAAGCAGAGACGAGTCGATCGGAAAGAGTGGGTGGATTGCCTTTTGTGACTGACCACACTAGGTGTATTTGATTCATGGAACTGCGAAGATATATCGCAAGAACGTATTGGATACCTCATCTTTTCTTTGACTAAGCATATTTGTATAGTAAAAAGTAACACATTTCCTGTTATGCCATTTTTAATTATTCATTGCACTCGAATCCTTCCCATGAAATCGGAGTATAAATTTATATATTTTGTTCATCAAATATATGTTGAATTTTATACATGTAAATGTTCAAATATGCATAAGTATGTCGAAAATTTACACATATTCATTATATGCAACTAATTACGTCTACATTTACATATAGATAATGCCAAAATATATAAGGCTAACATTATATTTATTTTGATTGTATATACATATATTTCAATTAATTATTTGTAATATCCTGAAATATAGGCTTTAAAGGAATTTAAAAAAAATATAACAAAAAAAATGCTATCAAATTACAATTTCTATAAACATTTTTTTAAAATTAAAGTAACTATTTCAAATTTCGTGTGGTTTTTCATTCTCTTCAAAAATATTTAAAAAAACTCTTATTATGATTTTATTTATAAACCTGTTAAAAAATTTTAACTTTAGAAAAAAAAGGAAAATTTTATTTAATATTCATATTGTATAAGTACCATCAATATGTTGATTATTTACAGATAATATATTCAAAGAACGCGAAGTGAGTATATATTAATTTAATATAATGAACGATATATTTCATTTTATCTTTGGCTAAAATAAAACAACTATCTTAAAACCACTCTCAAAGAAATTTCAGTATTCCCTTACATAATTGAGTAATAGATTGTTTTATTTCATTTTCATAAAATAAAAATCTTTTTCGCTGTCATTCTGCCTAAAAAAATATATTTAAGGAAATAAGCCGATTTTTAAAAGGGTATTGGAATGTTGGTCGAATGAGCGAATTTTTATACTTACAAGATTAATTGTTGAGCTCTGATCATCGAAGTAGTTAGATTTGAAAGATCTTTTCTTGAGGCTGCAAAGAGATTTAAAAAGAATTTTAAAGAATATATATATATATATATATATATATATATATTGTTTTCACATAATAATGGCATTTTTCTATAATTTGTAACTTTATTTGTACATTCCTACAAGACTTTAAGCACATACAAATCCATTAAATCCATAAAATCTAATTTTCTCAAAAAGAGGTCTTCGAGGTCAGTTTTGGGGATTTATATTATATACAAAATATATAATATAAATTTAATTGGAATATTTTCGGTAAAATAAATTTAAAATATTTTGGTTTTGGAACTTTGTAAAAGTATAGGGCCCCAGAAGTAAGGGCGGATCGAAGGCTTAATCTAACCCGCCCCTGCCTCTAATGCCATTGTTTAACCATCATGGAGGAGATGTCTCCCTTGAAAGAGTGTATCTTTAATCACAATCAGAATAATTCAAAAGCAGTTGTGTGGCAATGTTTTTGAATTGCTGTCCGTTGCCATTTTCTCTGTTCGATTCCATTTTTATTCTGACTTTTAACTACATTCTTTAATCATTATTTTAGTTTCTTTTTAAAAAAGAGTTTGTTTGTTTTTTATTAGATCATTGCAATGCATTAATTCGAACCTCAAGTCTTAAAAAAAAGGTAGAAGAAAAGGAAAGATATAATAAAATTTGAATATCAGATAAAGATGAAATATGTCAGGTTGTTTGAAGAATTCCTTTTTATACTTACATTCTGTACTGATACATCATGAACACCGACAGCAGTATCAGTGGAACGACCAGAACTGATAAAATTATCAAAGCTGTTTTCATTCCTTCTTTCCCTGAAATAGTTAAAGTTAGTTATTTATGTAAATTTTAGGCTTGTAAGAAAAAATAATTTTTATAAAGCCTGAATTTGGACAATTACCGGCTGTATTGTAGAGCACTTCATTGCAATCAAATCCAGTGTAGTCAGCATCACATCTGAAAGAAGTGAAACTTATTAAACTTCACTTGATAGTATTTTTATAATAAAATTTAGTTGAATTATTCGTTTGTGGTGAATAGCATATAAGCCAGTTAACAACTCTTCTACCTGAAGGATCGTTTTGGCAGAATTGTTAAGTTACTGGACTGCTAACCAAAAGGTCCCAGGTTCTATCCTACGCGCATCGCTTACCGCCTCGCGTTCTACTACCAGTCAGTTATTCTCATTTGTCAACATTTAGTTATAATAAGTGGGTTATATATAAGTAATATTTCTAATAATAATACTAATTTTGTAATCACATAGAATCTCCACCAGAACAACTTCTAAGGAATAACAGATACGATTATAAATTATATCATTTGGATCTGGACATGAAGAGTGGTAATCCTGATTTCCAGCTATAAATCTAAAGACATTTGATACTGCAAAATGTTATAGGGAAAAATTTTTAAGGATTGTACATCTTTCAATAATGACATAAAATTAATTCTACTGAATTAATTTTTATTCAGTGTGTTGCGAAAGGATATTTATGGTGAGTCGATTAACTTTTTTTTTACAATTTTAAATAACAACTATCAATATAATGCATTTTATATTTAAAGTCGAGAAATCACAAATTTGGAGAAAACTATGCGCAAACGAAAATTGTTGAATGAAATAGTAAATTATTTTTATTCTATTTCTGGTTTATATTTCAATTTCTTTCTCAATTATCACTTTTCTAAACTCTCAAATAATAAAATATTTGAATTTGATTAATATATAAATAAATAGGGTTACGGTTACCGTAGCATTTACTCAGATAAAGTCATAAGGATAATTATTAAGAGACTTTTAACATTTTATTTGTAACACTTATTTAAATCTTGTACACTCTATTTGAAATACTGATCATAATTTTGATTCTCATTCGGTTGACATGTTCGATTCCTTTTCTTAACGTGGCTCGTTCATTTCAGTATAAATATTTATATACATGTATATAAATAGTAAATTTATCAATTTTCCTTACTTGCAGCCGTAAACATCTCCGATTATTTCGCATTTTCCATGCTTGCAAGGATTTGGATTACAAATATCTGAAGGGAAAAGAATGACAATTTACATTTTTATTCATTTTAATTTCAAAATAAAAAATAAATTAAGTTAAATTGTCCAATTATTATAAATGAGACTTTTACTCTTATTTTAAAATGTATAAAACTGAAATCTAGACATGTTACAGGTGACTCTTACCAATGCATCCACTTCGTTTGAGATCAGAATTTTCTGCCGGGGGTTTAAAACCTTTTAAGCACATACACTGATAGCTTTTGAATATATTGAAGCAAGTGGTCGTGTTCGGGCAGGCCGTCTTCTGCTTGCACTCGTCGATATCTGTAAATACATATATAAATCATTACTTATATAAAATTTCCGTTTATTAAAAATTAGTATAAAACGTGACCTGCTATATACTTATTATTTCCTAATCATGTTCAAATACTTTGTGATTTCCTAGTATTTTTTTATATGTTTTTGCTTGTTAAATTAATAGAAATTAACAATTATCTATATTATGTATAATGAAAGGAGGAACTTAATAACAAAAATATAATATTCTTATTAATTCAGAGAAAATCACCATGATCGAATAAACTAACGAAACAAAAAACTTTTTTAAGGATAACCGTTTCACAATACTCAAAGCAAATGTCAGTAATCTTTAAACTGTGAACATAATTTTAGCATAATTTTACATATATGTAAACACATTTTTTTATTTTAAGGAGATACATGCATCGAATTCTTACACAAAATATTTCATTCTTCCAAGTATTATGGAAGATGATTTTTTGTCCACTATTAAGACATCACTTTACGAGCCATAACCAGCGGTAGGTGCAATCTGAAGAAGAAGACAGAAGAAAAAAGACAGTAAGAAAGCATTTTGAACTTGCTCAGTTCTAAGAGGGAATTTTGCTTATTCAACACTTTGGATTATGCAAATGTTGTAATCATCGTGGAAATAAGAAAACGTTGTGAATCATAAAATAAAACCGTTCTGATGGAATCTCTTGTTGTGCAAGCAATAATAAATTTGTGTAAGAAATACATTGCTGACAACTATACTATGATTCCTTTTTTGAAAGAAGAACAAAAGCAATGTTCTTGAAGAATCTGACACCTGATAAAAATGCTCATACATGTAAGTACAAAATACAAATTCGACGCAGCGGAAGTTTGCACAGGAGAGTCAGTGATCACTTGATAGTGGCTTTTGTTCCAATCTTGCCTTGCAACTCTCAAAAGCAATAACAGAAAAGAACATTCATCCTTTAAAGGAAGTCATATATTATCTGTAACAGCATAATTTAATTATATTAACGTAAAGTTTTAAAGCGACCCTTGGGCTATTTTGGAACAGACATAGAAATTTTGATTCTCAATCAGATAACGGAGACGATACTTCAACTAGTACCTAACTCTCCAAACATCTGCACCACACCAGCGGAAAGACATTATACCCCACTGGACTTAACGTGCACCAGATCTGCTTACACCGTAATTCTTCGGTGGAATCAAGTTTCGAATCTGGAACCCCTGGTTTTGAAGCCGAGATCGTACCACCAGACCATAGCGACATGCCGGATGTAACAGGAGAATGAGAAATAGACAAGGATTTGCGAATGAGTACTGCTCGATTGAGGTACATGACTATATGTTGTTCAACATGGAACAACACTTTTCAACTACTAATAAAGCTATGAAAGTATCTAATTGTATGTACAAAATTCGGTGAAAATACGTGAAATGTGATTATTATATAAAAAAAAAGAATTACTCTTTTTTCCACCGAATGAATGTAACAATTATAAATAACTATTTTCTATCAGATTCAGAGAAAAGGTCCTTAGTTTAACACGTTTAAGAAATATAAAATTCTATTGGTGCAATGGAAAATCTGAATTGTACGTTTTTAAACATCTGACTGGTAAATATAAAATTTTCACTGAACAAGTAGCACTATTTACATCATTTTTTTTTAAATTACAGAAAGAATTAACTGATTTTTTACAATCAGTAACAACTATTTTATTTTTCACATCAGGTATGAAATGGAGGCAATTCATTCATGATCAGTTGCAAAAAATATGTCCTATCAATTCGTTATTAATCAAGAAAAGTTCTATTACTCTCTTTCTTTCCTTTTTGTTATAATGTTTGGAAAATTAAGGCTGTTAATTTTGTTTCACGAGGAAGGAAATGTAAAAGGGAAATCGGCTTTGTTACTCACCTTGGCACTGATGTATGAGAGTGTTAGGATCGCTGAAAGGTTTATAGGAGCTAAAAGACTCCAATCCTTCCGAGCATGCGCATTCAAAGCTAAGACCCTGCTTCCTTTTGCATTCAGTGTCACGTCCACAATAATCTTTACTTATGATTTCCGAGCATGGATCGGTTTCTGCTAAAGTACCTAAAATGCCAATGAAACAAAAATTACATTAGAATCAAAAATATTTTGTTCATTTTAAACTTCTTTATGACTCAGCCATTTTTATAATTACTAAGAATCTTAATTAGCAGAGACACTTCAAAACACGACTCTAAAATAACTTTATTTAATTACTATCTAAATTCAATTGTAAAAAATAAAATATAGAAATTGTATTGTTATCGTCATTGCAAAATAAGCTGATACCCTTCGAGCAACTTTACATCACAGAATATGAAGATGTATTTTAAAAAGAGTAGTTTAATGATCGCTATATCAAGATGAAAAAAAAAAAGAATGGCCCTGAAATTACCTGGAACCGATACAAATTATACCAATTACACGGCTCATTTTGTAGTTTTCTGAAAGTTTTACTGAAAATTGTTATTGATTAAAGAATTACCCTTATTACCATAAAAAAAATAATACGAGATATTTTTACAGAATTGTTCAATATCTTGAATGCTTTACATTACTATCTCAGCTTTATTGTAGAGCATCTTGCATTATTTAAGATCTTTCAGGAATTTCAATGTTTTTAATACATATCAGAACGCGCAAGAGGTTATTTGCCTTTAGACCTTGCTGGTGTTAAAGTAATATTGTTCAGATTTGTCATAAATAATTGTTTCTTAAAACATTAATAAAGCAAAAATTTGTTTAATCGTGTTTTACGAAATTCTTTTAAATTATTAGATGTGGCTTTCTTTACAAAGAAAATTATCAAATAAAAAATATTTTAGGAATTGATTTAAATTTTCATCAAGAATAAAAATCAAGTGCAGAGATTCTTTAAGATAAACAACTTTTCCTTTTGAGAAAGCAGCAGTTTTTATAGCAATACGCATCTTCTAGTGGCTACTAAATATAATAGATGGCAGTTCGAAAATGCCTAGTCTCGTTCCTGTTACATTTTATTTTTAAAGAACAGATATATTTAATATGCATCTCGGAAGATTATAAAAGAGAATTTCTTGAAGCTCTTTAAACTCGTAATTTTTGTCTTTATTAAAGTTAAATTAAAGGAATTTAATTAACAGAAGTTATTCTGTCCTTTAATTTTATCTTTTAAACTTGAATAATTTATAATCTTATCATGATAATTGCAGAGGTAATGTTGTTTCATAGAAAACGATGAGCATTTCCCCCAAAAGAGAATTATTATTTTTTATCGCATGTCAAATTTAGTCTTCATATAAATGATTAAGATATTTGTATTCAGGGCATTACTATAGCTAATTAAAGCAATAAGCATTTATTTTTTATTCACGAAAGAAACTCCAGATAAGCACTGTACCTGTTTTCTGGCTGTCCTTGTCAATTAATAACTTTGGTGGTATGAAGCAGGTATCTTTATCAACGGACAAGCAAGAGTTCGAATCGAATATCAATTTCACCTGATCATGGGGATCCGACTGGAACCTTAATTCTATTAGGCATTTCAGTTTCTTATCCACAATGCTGTGAAGAAAGATGTCATTACTGAATGAAAAAGTTCACCAAAAATTCTTTATGTGCTCTAAAATGCTTTGTGTGTGTGTGTATTTTTTCTCAACTTTTGAAAATATTTCTCCCAAAAATGTTGTCAATTCGAATGATCAGTCTTGGTTTCATTAACACAATAGATAAAATTATGCAATTACTATGTGTACACATGCTTCATATAATGGAGTTTTGGATAAATCCTATGATTTGCATCTTAAGTGCTCAGAAGTTGGAGAATTTGACGTTTATTTTAACAGCTGTTGAAATAATGCAGTAAACACATTACTCTCATTACATAAAATAGCAACGATAATTCTACAGAACAGATGATTCTAAGAAAAAAAAATGATATATTTTCTTTTTTAAAAGAATCTTGATCTTTTTTGAAGACTGAAAATAAGGATTTCTTATTTAGCAAAATTCTTACATTTCTTGTCTTACGAATAAAATTCTTGCAAAAATATGAGCTAATTCTTTAAGTAGATTATTATCAATAAGTAGCTAGTAGAAATTTCCAGCAGATTTAATTCCAACAGAGAATTAAGAGATAATATGAAGGAAACTGTATAACCTGATGTCACTTTTAGTCCTGATGTTTTATTTCGTCTCATCTGTAATCTCTGAAATTTTATAAGCCAATTCAATTTATTTAAACGCATGTCTTGGTTAAATAACTCGGGGGCATTTCGAAACACACCGTGTAATTTTTAATCTTGCCCAAACGATAAAGATCTCAACGGCGGCAGCATTCCCTGTCGCACCACATCAGCGAGAGGATATTTGGCCCCTACGGATTTAATAAGACCCTGTTTCTCTACAATCGCTGTTATTTCGTGAAACTTGGTTTTGCGACTACAATACAACGATCTCAAATTCTTACCGCCAAGCCACGTGAATTTTCTACAGGACAGAGGAGATAACAAAAATAACGTTGTCAAAAATAAATAATTTTGCACAAAAATTTCAAAATCTGTAAAGCATTTACTGTTTCTATCTTCCAATTCTAATTGTAAGATGGCATCTTTTTGCATTGTTTGTATAATGGCTAATTTCTTAATCTTCCCAAGGATTTTTAAATTTTTTAGAAATTTCACTGACTGGAAATAAGACAAAAAATGAAAAATCTGAATCAAAAATAAAGCTGACAATGAAATTTGATTCCCACAAAATAGTGGTATCATTAAGTAGAAGAAAATTATACACATTCGGTAGTTGGTATTCTTAAGGAGATTTACTAACTACGAAATTGTTGTTATTAAATAATTCTAAAACATCTCCACTACACAGAGCGAGTATGATTTAACCAGCTTCGAGCATTTTTACCGTTTAATTTGCTTGCTTGAAATGACAAATTTGTCCTGAATCCATTAATCTTTATAATAAAATAAAATTATAATAAATTTTAATAGTAATAATAAATTTTGAAATACTTGCAGAGAACAGTTCTTTAATTTAAAGAAGACATTTTTTAAGAATAAAAATCATAATGTTTTGAGGGGAAAAAAAATACTTTGAAAAAGCATTCTACGCTTTCTCTAGCAAATTGAATTTAAGAAATTTGTGAAGTAGGATAAATTGTTCTCTCTGAAATTCAGAGCGCTATGAACAAATAAGCTAGCTAGAGACGTCGATTATTTGCTCTAAGAATAACCAATAGCGTATAAGTAAATAATTAAAAAATTGGAATTTTTTAGGGAAAAACAATTTCAAAAATATTAGAAAGAGAATAAGTGAAGAATAACAAATATTCATAAAAATTCGTCGTCAAGATATTTTCTTAATTTCAAGAAAAAGAAAGGAATATGTTCTTTTCAAATTATGAAAGATTTTACTATGTTTAAAATTAGTTCTGTCTTTCTATACTCATATGTAAAGATCAATTAAAAATAAAAACGTTTACCTGCAATTCCATACGTCTGCAAATTGATATTTCTTTCCATACAATACATGCATCTGAAAAAAAAAATCTTCATATAGCAAATAACTGAAAGACGAATAAGTTCACGTCTTTTATTGTTTCTTTTTTCTTAATTAAGCTTTTAAATTTAAGCAAACTGCACTTATAATTTTTCACCAAAATTTTATGCAGAAATTGTTTCTTTAGTTATTGAAATCCTTGACTATGGATTTAAAAAAACTATTTCTTATTTCCATTTCTCCGTGGGCACTTCAAAATTCCAGCATGTTGGTTTGTTCTCCTCATCTTGGTGGTTACAGTAGCGATGTGGAGTCGAGTCACCTCCAGCTGATAAGAAACATACTTCTTAGTTGTACCTTGATTAGAGGTGCCCGTAGAACCCATCCCTAGTTCCTGTCTATCTTGAATGACGTTCTGTCCATTCATTTTAATTATAGGCCTTCGGGCTGGCTTAAGAATTCTTAGTTCCCTTTCTAGTGAGGATTAGACAATAAGTTCAAAATTTAAGTTAAATATGGAATGTACTTTACTGTTCTTTTTCTACAGCTGTAAACTACTTGTAATATATATATATATCCCCTGTTATAATGCAAGTTTTAAAGAAACACACGTAAATGATAAAAGCGAGCTGAGCATAAAAATAATATAAGCAAAATAGTGTTGGTGATTTCCGAAAAACTATCCCGTATACTCTCACATACCCCTCCGCAAGAAGAAAATTATTGGCTTTGAGTAAGGGTGCAATTGTCTTGCATGGCATTAGCGAATAACAGTTAAAAGATGCTCTACAATATAGCCGCATAATAGTTAATTTCTCACGAATCTAGTATTTTGACTGAATCTATCACGCAATGTGTATTTTGAACTCCAAAATAATACCGATATCTGACACGGGACTACAGTTGTAGTCATAAAATAATTTCGCACATACGATTGTCAAAAATATAAAATAGAGTTTTATTTATCGCTTAAATTTTTGTATAATTTATTGACTGTCTATTAGGCATATAGACATACCAGCACACAATAGGATGATTTTTTCAGCCATTTCTACAACATTAAAAATCAGCTGCTCAACCTCTTTGTTTAGATTACGCACGTGTGATTATTACTAAATCTTTTTAATTATCGATCGCTTCTGCATATATCCATTTATTGAAATCAGAAGTAATGTTATTCAGATGAGATAAGAGGCGTTTTTTCACAAGTCTTGATAGTGCTTATATTTACTCACTGATGCTCTGAGGTCCTGACGGATCGCATTCGTGTCGATTGAGCCATCTTGAGTTCCGGCATGGGAAGCAGGTGACAACAGTTTCTTTGTCGAATATCTTTCAAGGGAGAGAAGAAGTTCCCCATTGTAGGATGCGTTCACTAGAAAATAAGATCAAATCTTTGCATCCAGTTTAGATAGTTCAAAGATGAAAGCTTAGAAACTATTTATCGGTTAATGGTGCATGCAATAAGTATCAATTCCTGTGAAAATAATACATTTTGAAACTGAAATGAGTTTCTTCTGATTTTTGAAGAAATTTTTAATACATCCATTTTTTATGGTAAGAATAAAAAAAGTGAGGGAATCTCCTTTCTTAAAAAATCAATCTTAAAGTTCTTGTTAAGAACAGCATGGTCAAATTAAAAATGTTGTGATCTTGTTAAAAACAGCCTCAAACAAAAAAATTGATATTAAACAAGAATACATAGGATCGAAAACCGGCTCCTATGTGGATTATTATTAATATAAGTGTTAGTAATAAATCAAATTATGGATATGGAATCATGCAATGTTTTGCACGAACATGAAAAAAAAAAAATGCAAAGCATATACCTAAGTCTGAGCATCGACCATCCGGGCCGAGCGTCAACAATGGAGGACATCTACAAATGGCTTCAAATCCGTCCATATCGCAAGTAGCTCCTTTACGTCTGCACTCTTCTTTTTGAGAATCCAGGTCACATTTTCCTATGGAATAATATATAAAAAAGTTGACTATTTACACTTCCGAGTGCGATAATTAAAGCAATATAAAAATGAGAAAATATTTTGAAGTAGTTGATTTAATTTCGACAATATTTCAGAATTATTTTGAACATAACTTATTAAAATAAATGCATGTCAGCAAAGGTTTGCAAAAAAGAAAAACTTAACTGAAGCAGTTTAAATTATTTTGCATACAAATAGTTGCATATTTCGTAAATATCTATATAGGACTTATATTATAACTTATATAACCTTTATCAAATACAACTGTGTATATATATATATATATATATGTAACATTATTTGTTGTGAAGCAGAATGCAGTTTGAAGACTTGCTAATTCGCGACGTCGTTTTATTTCATTTTTAAGAAGCAGGCATATGTACAAGCGATGAGCATACAGAACGACACAGAAAAGGAATGAGGAAAAAAAAAAAAACTCTTGGACATTTTATCCCTGGTCTTATATAAACTATGATTTTGATAGGGAAAACATTTCTTCATAGGGTTAATATATTACGAGATTTCGATAGGGATTTTCGTTACACGCGCGAAGAAGGCAGGGAAAACACAGGGAGATTTTAAAACAGAATTTGCCTCATCAGCGGTATTTTGCCTCTTCATGCGGAGTGTGGGAAAGTTAGACTTTTAGCTGATGCAGCAATTTAACAAAGCTTCTCTTGAATTAATTAAGTAGAGACAGTGGAATTGGATCACGAAATAAGAGAATATTTTAGAATAAAGTTACTATGGGCTAAATTAAGATAAAATCTTGAAAATAAATTAAATTGAAATTAGAGTTAAAATATCATTACATATATATATATACATAGAGAGAGAGAGAGAGAGAGAAATGTATAAAAATATTTAAATTATTAGTTCCATATTGTTTTACATAATTCTTTATAAACATGCAAAGTTTGAAAATTTGAAGCACGATTTATTTGCATTTTTAATATCCAATTCCAGTATTGGACCAATACTCGGCTCGAAAGGTAAAAATGCTTTATCGAAGCAAGTTTCTCTAAGGATGCCCTTCATTATTCTATATCATTAAAAAAATGTATATAGCTCTAAACTTTCTAGATACCCCAAGCATATACAATACATATGAAAATGCAGATTTTGAAGCTTCTTAAGTCTTCCTTTTAGTTAAAATAAAATACCAAGATAGAATGAGAAATTCATACTAGACCATTAATACATCTTGGAAAACTGACGAGAGAAATTTAAGTCATAAATTTATTACAAGTAAAGCTGTACAACTTGTGCCCACAATGCTTCAAGTTAGAGCGCGCATTTTAATTCGGCGCTATAAATAGTTGCAAAATAAAATGATCGTAGCTTCTATTCTCACGCTCACATTTTTCAACAGAACTCATTTTGAGTCATATGTCCGTTCATTTTTGCTATATTTATTAAAACTATATTTTACTAACGAAAATGAAATGAATAGAGTTCTTCGAAGTCAAATTAATTGTAATATTTACAACATTTGAGCGCATAATTGATATTTCGTTGAAAAATAATTAAACTCAACTAGGAAATACAAATTGAACACATCTGATATATTTAATACATACTAGCATATTTCTCCTTTATATTCTTTTGCTGAAAAATGTTTAAAAGTTATATTGAGATGTTTTATTTATAAGTAAATTTAATTACTGAAATATATTGTTTTATCTGTGATAAATGAACTCCACGAGAGGGCGCTCTGATAGCCAGCAGTCTGTCACATCCACATATCTATATAAAAATAACTAGTGAAATATTTTATACATATTTAAATATCGGTTTTAATATCAAGTGTACTGATTTCTAATCAAAGAAATGTGTAAGTAAACGGCTTAAGGGTGAAATTTATAATTTCACATAAATATTGCGGTGTACAGCTGCTATGGATAAGAAAAAAAGATAACAGTATGTAGGAAAAAACTACAAATATTAATAATTAATTTGTAAACCATTCTGAAATATTCCGAATTATTTTGATACATTCTCAGACTTACTTTTACATGTTCCATCTGTATCCATGCCCAGCCCTCTCCCACACTCACACAAGAAACCATCAGGATGATCAAAATCTTCCATGCAGATAGCGTTTCTCTTTTTACAAATTTCCTTGCCTGCTCCTTCAGTGCACATAAGTTTTTCTGAAACAAGATGAAAATGTATGAATTAACATGGAATTTTACTTTCCCAGTAATGAAATATAGAGCAAGAAAATATTGCAATTATTCAAAAACTTCGACTTCAAGAGTTCGATGATATTTCACGCTTAAGTCTTATCGCGTCAAAGAAAACCGTTTTCGGAATAATGATGTTTATCCTTAATTTCGATAGCTCAAAAAAGAAAAAAAAAACCAAATAAAGTAAATTTAACATACCCCTCATCAATACATACAAATCTGCATTGATAGGAAGTTTATATAGGAATAGTATGTATTGATAGGAAGTTT
>JAPMOR010120826.1:29432-42358 GCA_026543865.1 Argiope aurantia | reverse complement strand
ATTATGGCAAATTAAAAGGCACTTTCACAATGTCTCTATTTTATGGTTTTTTTTTACATTATTAGAGCTTATCTTCACTTAAACTAAATCCCAATATTAGAAAACAAACAAACGAATGCAGTTTTGCAGTTTTTACCTTCCATACAATATTCTCCATTGAAAATATATCCTTTCTTGCACTTGCATTTTACATATCCTGGATCACTTTCAATGTCTTCACATTCTTCATTTTCGCCGCAGGGATGCAAGGCACAAAAGTTGGCTGAAAGGGTTACCAGTCATTATTAAAATTGTTTATTGTTGCATGGAATATTAGATTAATTATTTTTAATCTAATATTAATAATATTAATAATAATTAATTATTATTAATATAATATTATTATTAATCTATTATTAATTAAATTTATATATGTTGTTGATTACATTTCACTTTATCGCTAGTGCGCCAGAATTTAAACCCACGAAAATATGCTAAATATAACAATCTTAAGTCAATGATATTTTTGTTATATTACATGATGCGTTTAAAAAGAATTCACATTTTTGAAAAAGAACTTTTACAAATCCATGGCCAAATTGTATGGTCATTTATTGCAATACTTTAATTTCAAAAACTCATTTACTGAAACATTATTTTTTTTAATAATCTTAATAAGAAAGGGGTTCCAGACATCTTAATACTATGAATGGTAATTAGAGAAAAACATCCACCAAAGACGATTCAAAAACTGGACGCCCTTCCACCTCAGGGGGCCACCTTTACGTCATGGAACTACGTATTTTGATTAGTACGAATCCTATTAAATAGATATGAAATTTTCAAAGATGTTGCCCCAAATATAAATTCATGCCAAGAAATTTTGATTAATAATCTATTAGCAATTTATATTGCATCAAAATTTGCCTTTTGTCTTTTAACTGATTAGCAAAATACGTCATAGCTTATGAAGAGTTGCTTTAACCCACAAATGCAGATATAAAAGATGTAATAGTTGGGAACTCGATACATTTCAACCTCTTAATATCTAGCTGAGCTTCAAATGATTCGAAACGATTGAAAGAGTTTATGAAATATTTTACGAAGTCTCGAAATTTAATACGTCATGCAAGTCAGAAATGAATGTGCTTCAAACACCGGTGTGGCATGAGTTACGGACATACACATTTCAGATGGTACAGTTATAAAACTTTCAATTAAACCATTGCTTTAGGATTTTTGTGTGGATTTGCTTCCTAAGCTGGAGGTGGAGGTTTTGCAAACAGACTTAAGAATGAAGCCAATTCTCACGTATGTGCCGAAGTTAACTGCCATAATTTGCGATTTGGGAATACGGACTGACTGCCCATAGAATAATTGAATATTAGCGTGATTCACCATAATTGAAAATTTTCTCAGACGGTCGTGTTTTGTTATCCTATTTTCTTCATAGAAAAGCTATTGACGGCTTTATTTATCGAGACATGCTCTGGTTGTTCACTCTATTAAAGAAAATTATGCCCGTCTTCATTCTGCAATTACGGAGCTTCATTACAATAGCATAACAACGTACATCAGTACCTGAAGGATCGTCAACCCTATCGCTGGATCGGCCATGCTGAGTCAAATGATATGCCATCGCTATCTTGGTCTCCAGATCTAAACCTTGCGATTTATTTTCTAATGAGGTTCTTTAAAGAGGAAGTTTTCATACCTTCACTTGACTTCATGCATCCAATTTTCATATTAGATGTATTAACAGGGCACATTCTATAACGAGTGTCGTTAAAACAGAATACCGAATAGACAGTTGTAGTGTCACAGGAAGAGCAAACCTAGAATAGCTACAGAAACTTGGATTAACTGAGGTTTCAAGGTAAACTTGATTTGTAGAAAAAAATTTACCTCATAATTGAATTCACAGATATTTCTTTTTGTCCCATTAAGTGGGAATCATTCTGCATATTATCTATACCATATACATCAGCGTATTGTATATTGTTTATGCATTTATATTTGTTACATGAGATATTTTTACATGAGAACATGCTGCTATAAGTCCTTTAAGGTTGTTATATAGAAATAACTGGATCCATGAAGCAACACTCAATAACGTAGTTTTCACGAAAAAAACACACACGATATTTTTTAAGTTGTGGAGTGATGAATAGTCTTAATTGACAACAATTAATATAAACTCCCCCAAGCAACAAGGTAATATTAATTTACTTATGAAGAACTGAAAATGTATGCATGAAATGGTTGAGATCTAGTGTTGTTTTCGTTTAGAACACAATATATATACCCACTATTTTACTAGTATATAAGGCCTTGCATTTTTTAAAAAAAAGTATCGAAGTATTAATCAGATAGTTGTCTGAAACAATACAAATAACATAAAATTCGATGTTCATCTTCAAACGAAACATATAATAATTTAAGTACAATGCATTTTCTTTTACTTACGCACGCATTTTTTACCACTCAGGATAAAATCTTCTTTGCATTGGCAAGCTCCATTTTTGCACACTTCGTTATTTGCTTCATTGCATTTTATGGCCATAAATGGACACAGATCCACAACTGAAATAAAAATTGAGATATTTATAATATTTCAAACGTAAATAAAATTTCTGGCGTCGTTAAATAGAATTATTGGAGGGTTGATGAAAGGAAAAAATGTGAATATATGTTTAGTAAACACTTTGCATTTGTAAAAACATTTGTTTTGGTAAATACTTTTTCTAGCTAGATATTTCGAGTTAAAGGAGACGTTTTATAATTCATAAACAAGTTATAAGGAACTATAAAAATTAAAAGAATAAGCCAACAATAAAATGAATCTAAAAAAAACAAATCAGTTGTGTAATCTTTTTTAAATTATGTTAATCATTTGTTTTCCTGTAAATTAGAATTATCTAGTCCCCATATAATACAATCTTAAAAAAGATTACGCACTTGAAGTTTTCTTTCATCCTCTTGATGTTTTATGTATTTTAAGGCTGTTAAAATTTCAATGTCTGTAATACGGAATAAAGAATATTTTGTTCTCTAGCATTATTATTTTTTAAAATTAATTTTGAAAGAATAAATAATTAATTTATAAACGACCCGTTTCAATTTTTATCCCTAAAAGAGGATTTTGAAAAATAAACAAAAATATTTTAATTAAACAATCAGTTGCTAATTTAAAAATTTATTAAAGATTTTTTTATAAATAGCTTTTAATTAATTTCTATATTCCTAACAGTGATTTGTAAAAATGTTAACTTTTGTGCAAAAACACCAAATATTATGCGTGAGATTAAATACATTTTAATCTCTCTGTTATGAACAAGATTTCCACATACTCATAGCATGCTTATTCGTTTGTTTGGATTTTTCTGGCGCAAGAGCCATGGTTTAGACTATGCTGCGCCAAACTAAGGTTAAAATCATATCAATGTGCAATAATCAAAATCGAATATTGTGCAAAAATACCCCAAAACAAACAGTTTAAATGAGCGCATAAAATTAGATAGACTATAAAAATGCAAGAATTTGAGCATGTGTTGTCTTACCAAGTTAGAAAGGTAATGGAGTGTTCGTGTTTTGAAAAAATAGGAAACGCTAGAACATTGAAATTTGGGCATTCTGACAATATATGTTGGGCAGACATTTGGCAGTCACACTGAGAACATAGAGATGGTTGTTCACCTAGCAACAAGTGGAGATGGGTGAATCTAGTATGCCCAGTGCGTAAACGGGTTAATACTGCGTCTGCGTTTCGATTCGGTAATGAAAACCACGGTTGTACATGAGGCTTAATAGCATGTAGTTTATTGTTAGTTTAAAGGTCCCACTGAGCTTGCCATTTGAAATAAAGAAGCATTTTAGTGTGTTTATTTAAGTCGCTTACAGGAATAGATGTGATCACTGGAATACTGTTGCCTATTATTGCCTACTATTGCCTATTATTATTGGAATACTGTTGAATACTTCTACCTGCTCATTTCCCAGAATTCCTACATGAGAGGATATCCAAAAGAATAAAATAGTAAAATCACAAGAAGTCAGTTTTTAAAAATATTTAAAATTTTTAAAATCAAAGGAGGGTTATAAGGATGAAGACAAAATGATTTTAGGGATTGTAAAACATTTAGAGAGTTGGTATAAATAATAAACTTTTTTCCTGGTGTCTCAGAAATTTCTTCTAACGCATATAAAACCGCAGTTATTTCTGCCGTAAAAAGAATAAAGTGCAAAACGAAAAGAATAAAGTGCAAAAGAAATGAATGTATATAGTAAGACAACTGTGCGAAAGAGACATGATTAGATCATTTTGACCCATTGGTATAAATCGGAAGAAAGTCTTTGTATTTGTCTGTCTGTGTTGAAGGAAAATCAGCTGATAATTAATTTGTATTGTCTCAGATTTGTTTAAAATGTTGAACGGCTTTAAACATTGCATATTAAGATTTCTCCAAGGTGGAAAGCCATTTACCAGCTGTGGAGTTACTTGTAGATTAAGCAGATTTTCTGAAAGAAAATTTTGGATTCTTGTAAATCAATTCTTGAATTCTAAAATAATAATTCAAAGACAGCATTCGTCTTCTTACATCAAGGAAAGGTTCATAACATTCGATATAAAGACTTTTCACAGGGGATGTCTTAAATGACCCTGAACACAATATAAGTGCTGTGTGATGAACAGGATCCAATTTTTTTTAAACACTTTTTTTTGAACATCTATAAATTTTGCAGCCGTAATCCAACTAGAGAGCACCGTGGCTTTATATATTTTTATCAAAGAGTCATAGCATGCTATACATAATACACATTTTCCGATATATATATAAGTACAAAAAATCAGTTTAATAAATTAAAAAAGTGTATGTGGTGATATTTTTAATGTGTTATCAAGAACACATATAACTCTTTTTTTTTTTCAATACAAAATAGTTTCTAGAATTTTTTTACACAACATAAAAAAATTACCTTCGCATTGTTTTCTCTCATAATTGTAATACTGATTCTCTGCACATGTGCAGCGACCTAATTTGGCCTGTAAGTCAAAAGTACAACCTCCTCCTTCGCACAGTTCTTTACCTTCACCTTCCGTACACCAATTAGTATCTGTGCAGTTCTCTCCTATGTACGGAGGAGGACACACGCACTTTGCGATTCCGTTTTCCTCCTTGCAAGTTCCCCCATTTTGGCATGGATTAATATCGCATACTCCTGAAAAAGGACATAGGTAAATAATCTTTAATAAATCTTTAATAAAATTATTTCTGATACCTTCCAATATTTGGAATATTTAGAAGCCAATTAATATATGCCATTTTCCCTTCAAAATAGCGCTGTTTGTTTATTGCAAATTTCTATTCATTGTTTAAATTTTCAGTTACTGAAATGCTTGAACCGCTATTTTTACAATGCCACAGCAGATGGCGCAACTTTGTCTGCCATGAAATAAAATAGGAATTATATCCAGATGCCATTACTGAATTGTGATTAGTACAAACTAAAATTGGATTTTTAATAAATTTAGAAGGGTTAACATATGGAACGGAGAATGCATAAATATAAAATAAATACTTATTCAGCTTATTTTTATTATTTATTGAATTACATTGAAGGTCTTCTGAACCTTCTATGCCCAATGAAGATGCATTGTTGCCATGATTTTCTGATAACTAAATGATGTCCAAACGCAATGCGATTTCTTTTTATTTAAAGAAAATTAAATAATACCTAGGGATATGCAATGCAGAAAGGATGTTTACTTTTTTTTGTGTCCCATTTTCTTAATAAATGTAGATGAATATCAATTGCATTATACTATCAATCTAATTATTAAATTTAGATGTATAAAAATATTATATTTAATAAGTATCAAGCGCATAATCTGGAAATGTCTGTTTTCCATTCTCTTTTTTCTTTGGAATAGTAAAATGACCTCCTGAACTTTCTGAAATGGAACAATTATTTTCGCCTGTCTCTGAACTATAAGCACATTAATGGTTCGCTTTCAAGAAAGAATAGTTAAATTTAAGTTTACGATTTCTCCAGGTAAATATTCAATTAGAAAAAAAAAACTTATTTTTTTTTAAACTTTACACAAGCAATTTCATCCTGTTCTATAACTAGCATGTTCTAGAGGAATAAATGTTATATCTGTCTCAATCTCTGAAAAACAATTATCTAAGTCACTATGGTAATTTGACCCTCAGACAGAAAAACGAATATTAAGAAAAATTCTATTGGAAAATCGGAAAGCAAATGCAGATTCCTTTTCTATTAGTACAAAATGCCCAATGGCTTTGTTGCAATATCTTTCCAATATTATATGAGATTCAGAATATCAAGAAACATTGTGGAGAAATTATATAATATCTAATGCTAATAGTGTTTGTCTGGATACGTAAAAAACAAAAATTCATCCCTTTGCATTATTTGCACCTCTGATTCCATAATTTTGGAAGCAGTGTGGCTGAAAGACAGTTGAATGTATTTTAAGTGATGAGAATATTTCAACAAAAAAAATCACATGTTGTTATTAAAATGCAGTCAAAATTGGGAGTTGAAAACTTTTTCTTCAACCTTTAATTTTAAGAAAATGCAATTATGGAGACTCTCTAGTAAAAAAAAATATTTATTATGATTAAGAGATACTACGCCTAACTTGAGCTACATTTCTTAATTTCAGTGGTAAGAAAACTATGATTTAACTTTCTCCCTATTTTGGTCGAGACATTCTGACTTTTTACAATTAATACTTTACCATTTCAATTGTAATAAAAAAAGAATTATACTATTTATCGTATTAGCAAAACAGATAAATAAATATTTATCTGTTATTACCTAAACATGCATTATTTCTCTGACGCGTTCAGCACTAATTTATTCACCTTAAATTTACCCTATGCACAAAATTATTATGTCGATTAACTTTGCTTCAAAGTGATGATAACAACTTGAAATGCTGCTATCAATCAATAAAGTGCAAATTTATAAGGAAAACTTTCTTAATTATAATCAAATCTGTTTCTCAACATGAAAATTGAAATGTTTCCTCTTTTAAGCTTTACAGGAATTCTTCTTCAAAATTTCCCAGACAATTTTCTTTATGTTTGATAATTTTAATAAAATAATCATAAGTCAATTTCATTTATAGTTATAATCAATAACGTAACACAATTATTTGCATTTACTGATAAATATGTTGAGCCTTTTAGAAACGGTACAGATATTGTATAATTTAAAATTTCTATACACTAAATGTCGATACTAATGTACAGTAAGAATTTATCACTTCTTCGGAACTAAACAATATACCGTATAGTAATCCTGTACCTATCTTTTCTCATCTTTCATGGGTAAAAATCATGGGTACTCTATCTATTTAAATTGTTAATAAATATTTTTAAAAGGAGAAGATAAGAATAGGTAAATAGGTTCACAGAGGACAGAACATAAAAATATAAGAAAACTTTCTGCTGGGAAAGCACGTTCTTGTTTCTGCTGCTGAAAATTGTTTGAAAGTTAATCTCTGCTTTTACTAAAATATTTATTAAAAAGTATAACTTGATCTTAGCATGGATCTTAGACAAATAAAATATTTATTAAAACTGAAACCAATTATTTTAACATCAACATATTAAAAATATTTTTGTCTTTGTAATGCGATTCAATTTTAAATTCAAAACTAAAAGTTATCTCAGAAAAATACCATATAAACGTCAGAAATAAATTTACTGAACAAATTGCTGACTAGTTAAAACATTTTTCTCAATCTTCGGTCAGCTTTTTATACAAATATTTTATTAAATTAAGTACCTTATTTTTATACATACTTACCTGGCTTTTTTGTCGTCACAGTAGTACTTGGTGTGGAAAAAACAACTCGAGTGATTTCTGAAGTTGGCTCGTGAGTCATATTGTCATTAGTAAAATTAGACGGCTCATAAGTCGTCCCATTAAAGTCAAGAGTGTAATTGGAAGGTTCATATGTCGTCCCATTAAAATCAAGTGTGGAATTAGACGGCTCATAAGTCGTCCCATTAAAGTCAAGACTGTAATTGGATGGTTCATAAGTCGTCCCATTAAAGTCAAGAGTGAAATTGGTTGGTTCATAAGTCGTCCCATTAAAATCAAGAGTGTAATTGGATGGTTCATAAGTCGTCTCATTAAAATCAAATGTGAAGTTGGATGGAGGTTCGTATGTTGTGGAAATTGAAGGCGATGTAGTTGAAACCTTTACGCTTGTTGAGTAGGCCGGACTTGTTTGAGTTGAAGGAATGGTACTCTTGGCAGTAGGAACTGTTGTAGTAAGTTCTGCAATAGAAAAAAATTATATAGAATGATCAAAAACTGAAAAAAAGCGCTTATCAATATATATTTAGAAAGAAAATATAATACAGCATAAAACATTTACTCTACATCAAATCAAAGTATTATTAATATTATATTCAATCTTAATAAATAATAAAAGATAGAAAAAATAAAATTTAAGATTGAAGAAGGAAAAAATATTTTAAATAATTTGAAAGTGTTAAAAAGGTAAAGAAAACAGAAACATATGACTGAAATTTGATGACAGAAATAACATTAAAACAACGAATGCGCTTACAGAGGGTTCCCATTTGTATTTGTTATACCTCCCTAACCTCCAAACGGTGACAGCTTAAGTCATAAAGTAGATGTCTAGATATGAAAAAATGTCTATGCGTTGGCCGATTAAACAATTACAGCACCATCTACCGGCAAATTTTGAAATTAGAGATTAGATCTAGAAGATAAGACTTTTTTCTTTACCTGCACGGTAACCTACACTTATGGACAGAAGTGTCACTGATTAGAATTAAAGAGAGAGGAGCTGCAATGGACATAAATGTGAATCCTGTATAACAAATAATTCAATTAATGTACATATAAACAATTTTGGAATTGAAAGATTAACAATTGTTAAAAAGATGAATAAAATGCTATAGATTCTTCAACTGTAGAAAATTTCCTGAACAGAATGCGACCAGTGAGATCAAATAATCATTGATTTTCTAGTAACACCATTTAAATAAAACCGGAAAGACAAAAGTTTGAATAAATATAGCTCATGAAGAAGAAATTTAATTTAATTAATTTAAAAAATGAATAATAGCACAGAACAACTGCTAAGGAAAATATCATATTTTAACCTATTTTAATAGATCTTTTTGATTAATGAAGCATTTGTGTGCATTAATTGCTAATTTATTTCCTTTTTTAACCCAATTAAATTTACCTTCAGTTTTATTTTTTTATAATATGTATATTTTAATATGAATATTTTTTTTTTATTTATGTATAAACATGAAATGTCAAAAATGTTAGCGCAACAGAAAATTGGAAGATGTTTTTCAAAAGTTTTTTCTTACATGAAAAAATTACTAAGATAATGTATTATTAGAAGACAAAAAAAGTGGCTGTAAAACCCTATTTACATTTATAAGAATGCATCAATTTACCCTGGGTTTCAAAAACTAAGCGACAAATTGTAAACTGACAAAAACTTAAAAGATATGCAAACAATTTGGACGAAATAGTATGAGATAGTATATATTGTACCTGCTGTGATTTAAAGATGCAAGAAAATGTAGAACATCTTACTTACATTTTGTGATATCATTACAGATGTAACTATCATAGTGTTTCAAGTTTGAATTTACGAGTATTTATAAAAAGACATCACACTTTCACAAGATTTGTTTGGAGTTTCAAGATTTTTCAAGTGAAAATCTATATCTATACTTATATAAAGCCCATTGTGTGTGTGTGTGAGTGTGTTGGCGCTCTACAGGCCAGAACGTTTGACCTATAGTTACCAATTTTGGTACATGTATACCTTGGAAGTCAGAAATGTGCACCTGTGGTCCCTTTCTTTGAATTTTTAGTCATAATCTTAATTATTAATTAAGAACTAATTTTCCCACCAAAAATTTTTTTATTTCCCACCGACAAATGAATAATCCTTCAGTTTTTTTTTCCACGCTAATAAAGTTAGGCTTAATATTTTTCGACCGATTATTTCCAAAGATTATGTTTATTTTCTTAATATTTGATGCATTTAAAATTAAACATTTTTAATTAATAGATCTTTCAGATTCATTCTGAAGTACTTTTGAATTAAAATAAAACAGAATAAAGGTAATTAAAAATTTCTAGTCTACATAGCGTTACCCCAACTGGTGTTGAAAATTTCACGCATTTGCGTTACCAACTGGGGTTGAAAATTCACCCATTTGCATTACCAACTGGCGTTGAAAATTCACACATGCGCATTATGTTCTGATTGTTGACAACTATTTTCAACGGATGCGGACTTCATTTAAATTATTTTTAGGTTAGTTGTATGCTTTGTATTATATTTATTGCAGATTAATCATTTCCACTTTAATTTAAAGCATAAATTCTATGGGAGCTAACAAAAATATTATAGAGATACATATTACGTTATGACTGAAGACTTTTATAATATTATGAGTAAATTCTATGACTATCAAAATTTGAAGTTTTAAAATATTTTGGTGAAGAAGCTATTAAAGTAAGAATTACATAAAATATTTAATTATCAAAATTTTAACGAGCATTAAGATTGGCAAACCGGTTGGTCGCCAAAGGCGGCTAGTTTATAATAAAGCTCAATGTGTGTGTGTGTATGTTGGCGATCTATAGGTCAGACCGTTTGACCTAAAGCTGCCAAATTTGGCACAAGTATACCTTGAAGATCGCGAATGTGCACCTCGGAGCAATTTTTTTCTTCGAATTTTCAATTAGAATTTCAATTAATTAAAAATTAAGCAAAATTTTGACGTTTCTCCGCTATAACTTCCTGAAAATATTATAGCAAGGAATCGATCTTTATATCACATTGAAAATCAAAACAAAAAATTATCTTTCTAAAGATACTAATGTTTTAACCAACAATTTAGTTTTTTATTTTAATGAATATTTAAAAAAATATTTAATTATATTTTTTACACAACTTATTTCGCAGAAAATAAAAATAAAATTTAATCTTTATTTCATTAAAGGCGAAAAAATTCGCTTTTATCAATATGTTGCCATCATATTGACAAAAGCTGAAATTAAAAAATAAATCATTATTGCAAATTAAATATATAAAAGTGTAATTTTCAACACATATCTGAATAAAATGAAATAAATATGAAATATGATTTTTTCTAAAAAATAAATTCAAGGTAAGTTTTTTATGATCTTTTACAATACCTATATTACTAATTCATGTAATAATTTTATTTAAGACAAATGTTATTTAAAATGTATAAGATATTTACTCTAATCGGAGCCCAAAAGGTAAATTGTAAACCTTTAGTAATAGGCATTTATCTGCTAACAAAATGGTCTAAATGAAATAAATTATTATATTTTATGTAAATTGAATCAATAAATGCTGATGAATTATGAATTTAAAATTTTTACATATATAATTTGTCATGAAAATCATTTTTAAAACATTCTTGAGATTCTAATATTTTAAATAATAATATGTAAATAAAACTAACTAAATTAATCACTAAAGATGAAAGATTGATTAAAATGTGAATATCACGATTTTATAAAAGCGGGCAATTTTAGATTATTTCATCGACCATCTCAAAGAAACTAATCATCTCCTAGGGTTTCTCAAGGGTGATTGCCTTAGATTATAAAAAAGGTTAAATTGTTCTTATATTGTAATATTCAAAACTGAATAAATTGGTCAGATTTGATTGCAGAAAATACATGCATTTATTTATTTAAAAGTTGGAGTGTCAAGAATATTTTGCAGAATATAATTCCTTAGGACCAAAGAACTGTCTAAAGTTTATATTTCATAATTTTTTAAGTATATTTTTAAACCAAAAATATTATTATTGACATCATTTAAATAGTTTTGAATATAACTAAGAACTGATTTATATAATGAATCCGTGAAATTTTTGTTGAATAACTTTTTGAGATTTAAATTATGAAACTTATTCTGAAGTACACATAAGACTTCACACCAGAAGAGTGCATAAAGTATCAATTAAACAGTTTAGCTAGTATTAATACTGGAGGACCGGCTGGTCGCCAAAGGCGGCTAGTAAATAAATAAAATGTTTCCTAAATTTTGCATTTTCCTGCATTTTTATAGAACTCTGATCTTAATCAATGAAAATGCTGAAAACAGTTTTTATTCTAGTATTTGGATATGAAACCAATGTTCATGTAAGTTTCAGACGCCGAAAAAACTATTTTAGGAAAATTAAGCCACAATAAAAAATTAAAATATTTTAAGAACCTACCTAGAATACTTCACGATTTTAAGAATTTTGATTTCATTGATCTTTAGTTTTTCGAAAAAAATGTTTCTTATAATTAGAACCTTAAAATAAGGTTATCCGAAATATATATTTTATTTTCCTTATTACGGCATTATTTAAAAAAAAATTTAGTAAATTGCAATAAATAATTTCGAGATTGGTTCTCAATACATTAGTGAGTCGTAAATAAGTGAGTAATTTTTAAATTGTTTCAAAATTAATGTTACGCACTAATCTTAAAAATATTTTCTAAATTTTTACAAATTGTAAATAAATTATTATAGTATGTTTATAATAAAATCATAAATAGTTACCATTTTCACATCTGTCACCAACAAACTGATCTTTACAAATACATTTAAAAGAATCTCCTTGTAGAGTACAGGTACCACCATTCTTGCAAGGACTCTTTGTGCAAGGATCTAAGCAATAACAAAGAGCAATTTAATAATTTATTTTTAATAGTTTCATAAAATTCAAAATTTATTTCAATATTGAAATAGTTCTTTTGACCTTTCTCGCAATTTTCACCGAAATATGGCTTCATGCAGTCGCACTTGAAAGAACTTCCCTGCAGTCTACACTTGCCGCCATTCGCACAAGGATTATTTGTGCATG
>JAPMOR010120826.1:16636-27149 GCA_026543865.1 Argiope aurantia | reverse complement strand
AATTAATTAATTAAATTTTATAACATTGTATTTTCATCGACATTAACTCTGAAGCAACAGGAATTGACTGAAAAGTAAAAAAATGGCACTTCTCAAGCAATATAGAATTTTAAGAACGTAAAGGGAAACTACGAATTATAGTTTTTCTTCACTTCTTCAACTCAACGCATATTTCAATATCACATTTCTTCTGAGTCATGATGCATGTGGTGGCGCTACTGCATGAATCGTTATTTTAAGAAGTGAATTGAAATGAACTAATCTTCACTATATAAATATTGTGGAGTCAATTTCGCATTACATTTTTTTTTACTCGCTTATAACAACAGCTGGTTTGCGTATGAGATTATAATGTTTTGATATTATTTGTTTTTTGTAAGCGAAGTTTATTCTTACTATTACTATTCAAACAACGAGCTAAGTAATAAAATAAACTACAATACACTTTGTTAGTCCTATTTCTGAACTGACGCCGTATTTAAAACAGAAAGGTGGGATTTGGTTAAAGCTGAAATTCAAATCCCCCCCCCCCACACACACATACATATTCGTAATTCATTAACTGAGAATCAATAATAAATGTTTTTGATTTTTATTTTTTGCATTTTATCTGAATTTTTCTTTCTTATTGCTTTGAAAATCCAGCAACAATACTATAAGTAAAATTCAATAATATGTGTCAAAGCAAATTTATTAATATACACTTTAGTTTAATTAATCCTTAAATTTAATTTATAATCTTTAATATTACTTATTATTATTAATTACTTATAAAATTTAAGTACTATCTTTATGTTCATTAATATTATTCAAATTGTTTGAAAAACGTAACAAATTAATTAAAATAGCTTCAAACAAATAAAAAAGTAAGCTTACCTTCGCAGACGTCTGAGTTTTTACCGTATTCCGGAAGACATTCACAAAGCACTTCGTCGTCAGATGTTACTCGACATTTTCCATTTTTACAATCACACACTGCAAAAAACGATATGTTTGTTCCACAAAATTAAGAAATTGTGCATAAAAGTTAAAAAATGCTCAAATGTCTACACACATTCTACTTCAGATTGCGTAAGCGCTCACAATTACCAATTTGGAAGCAATGAGCCCTTACTAACTCCTCTGTATCTTTTATTATGTTCTGTTATCTGTGAACCAACATGCATGGTCCATGCACCAGCCTACTAGACTGACGTGTATTGATCGAATGAATCTTGGATGGAGGTATTCAGATTCTACTATTTTTCATGCCCTCTAAGGAACTCATGACAATTTTTTGGGGATATCTGTCATGATCATTCTCAAAGTCTTTGTAAAATAACATTATAGCTCGTCCTTGAACAAGTTGCGGTACATCTTATCAAAAATCACTGGAGTAGCAAACTTCACACACCAAGATAATCACAGCCAAGAAAGACTCCAAATATGTGCATAAAGAAAAGAAGATTAACCTATTGAGTTTTAAAATAATCCATATCATTCGCGATTCAGTCTTCATTGTAGAGTTTTATCTGCTTTTACGACATTTAATGTTTACATGGGAAACAATTTCGAGATGAAAAGCAAGACATAGGGTTCTAAAAAAAAAGTTATGTTACGTCCATTCTCAAGAATGCCAGAAATGAGCATTCGTGTTACGGAAACAAAGAGGATTGCATTGCAGGTGATGATGATGAACTATACATTCAGAGCTATTTCCGAGAAACAAAGGAAGACTGCATATGCATGCAAAATTTAATTGAGGTTTTCTTTACTGTTACTGAGCTACAATAAACTCTATGTTATTTTTTGGTTGATTTTTGTCCAAAGTAGGCGAAACAAGATAGTTAGCATGTATATGAATGGTCACTTATGTACCAATTTATCTCAAATTTATTATATATTTTTGTTTTGTATTTTAAACTTATGAAAAATATATATATAAAAAAAATCTTACCATGTTGACATCTGTTTCCAACGTGATCTTCGGGACAGTCGCAGAAGAAGGAATTCCCTTTAATTGTACACGTGCCACCATTACGACAAGGACTAGATGAACATGGATCTATGAATGATTAGTTTCTTTAATTACAGATGGAAAAGTCGTCTTAAAATGTGTGTTTAAAAAATAAATTTTGCAATTTTATCACATTTCATTTATTTCCTTAAACTATCTTCCATTTCCGAAATCGCATACACTGAGAAGCTGTTAAATTTTGCAGAGGCCAGTGCATGGAAGTGAAAAAAAGAATTCACAGAATCAACAACTCACTCTAGTCAGTACCGTCAATCTTAAAATTTTATAAAAGTTCTGACTCAAAATGTGTTTGGAGATGAATTTCCTTTTTTCTAAAGAATAAATAGCCATTGAACAGTGCGTCTTCAAACAAGATGCTGGTTTAATTTGAGTGAAACTGACGTGTTATGCGTAAGAACAAATTTACGCTACTAATAGAGCTCATTCTAAATGAAATATTTTTTTATGTATTCAAATAATACTTTGAATTCACTGTCATTTTGATAATTTCGTTACGCCGTTGTTTTCCATTTTTAACAGAACAAAAATCATGATAATTATGTGTTTCTTTTTTTTCCCCGTTTTCCCATTATGTTCTTATTTTTGTAATTAATTATGTGTAGGTAAAGAAAACTTTTAAAATTTATCATGATTTACATCCAAAAAGAGGCTGTAAACTAGTTTGTAATAAAAATTTAAAATTCATCATGTAAGTTTTACTGCATAACGTAGTAAAATGCAATCAATTCGTAAATGATAGATTTCTCTTTTTAAGAAAACATATATATAAACTTCTCATAAAATAAAACATTACTTTTTTTTGTTTTATTTTTATGTCATCCAAAAATATAAGTGTTTCCTTTCATTTGCTGATTTATTTCCTTTTTTGTATTCATTTTAAAATATTAAGGAGTGCATTGTGTTTGTTTTAACATGAGGCATAAGAAATAATCGAAAACATGAACCTATAAAAATCTTTAAAAATATATAATAAATGTATGACTATTCTTACCCTTTTCACACCTATCTCCAGAGAAAGGACTCTTGCATGCACATATAAAACTGTTTCCTTTGACTGTACAGCTGCCGTTATTCATGCAGGGTTTTGATGTACAAGGATCTGCATATAAGAAAAATAATAAATATTTTAGTCCATCTGCTTTATAAGCAAAGAATGTCCAATACGATACGTCAGGATTTAATTGTTAAGATACATTATAATACTGTCTGGCACTGAAAATATAGAGCTTCATCATAGATAATTAGTGCTAATATGATAATAGAATTTGACTTGTAATTCTTTGTTCTAATAATTTTCTCAAAAAATTAGATGCTTGCAGAATTTCAGCTTATTGATCTCACGATCTTTCATCTTTTCTATAAAAACATTCAATTTCCATTAAGAAATTTCCAGTAAAAGCTCTGATACATTCCAGCATGCCATCTCAGTTCGTAAAATTTCTGTTCATGATCTCACATGTGATGTTGACGCTTTCTGAAAGTGTTGAATATCAAGTATTATGAAATGCCTTTGGATATCATGCACGCTCAAGAGTCAATCAGCTTTAAAAACACCATCCATCTATACGCTTCATGAGATATTGAGCTAATAATTATATGTATTTCTCTGTTTTTCAAACAGGAAATCATAATTTTGAGAAAACAAGAATTTATTAGAATTAATGAATAATGTGAACGTAATAAGAAAGATATGGAGTATGTACTAAAAATAAGACGATTTGATTCACAACACCTTCAGCCATGACCATCCCCCCCATTTACTCAAAACATTTAGACTGACCATTTTAAAAGGGCTCTTCAATAAGAATAAACGCTTTTTCGTCCGTGTTTTTCCTATGAACTATGAGAAAAACTTATCAATCGGTTTTCTGAGAATTTTCTTGAGCTACAAGTACAAATGATGCGGATAAAATGAAGAACACATTGTTTTATTGAACTGTGAAAGAAACTTAAAGGATCACTCGGAGTTAAAAGACAATCGCAGATGAACATGCAAAAGATGGCTAACTGAAATTAGAAAGCTAGTCAGCCAATCAGCGGAATTTTCTTTTTGTTTTGCTATTGTTTTTGATGATGGAAAAGGTGCATAAAAAGGAAAATGTGCTATGAAAGTTTTTCTAAGCAACTTCACACAATCTTCACAAATAAATTAGGCCCCCTTTATTAAGGCTATAGATGTGCTTCTTTAATTTTCTCAATACTGAATGTCACTAAACGGCTTTTAACGAAATTACGGATTGAATATCTTTGCGAAATTTTGTTCGTCTTTCATTAAAAGTTAATGATGTAATTTCTAGTTTTCAATATGTAGAACATGTAAGCACAAAAATATTTTATATATTATTATTTCTGTCGCGATTTTAGGGAGACTGAAGTTTTTATACTTTTTGGTATAAAAAATCAGGAAACTAGAATAAGACAATCACATATTGATTACAAAAATGCAGGAAATGGAGATTTAATATTTGTTCGAAAAGAATGAAAATATGTTTAGAGGCAATGAATTTTTAAACGCAAGAAAAATTTGTGAAATCGGGCAAGTGGAAGAGGTTGAGAAACTTCCTCTTTGGTTTCAGGAATTATTCTAAATATACATTTCAGAGAATTTGATGAATTATCTACAATACCTACAAATATAATTCAATGAAATGTTCTGTAATAAATAACGATTTCAGAAAAATCAAATTTATTTCACAGTTCTCTTGAAATTTGGATACTCGGGAAAATTTTCAGCATTCCAGATGCATAGAATATTTGAGGCGTTTTGATCTCACCTTTTTCACATTGCTTTCCTTCATATGGAGGGGAACAATCACACTTGAAATCCATTCCAACCACTTTACACTTCCCCTTATTCGAGCAGGGATTGGATGAGCAAGGTCCTACACGAAAAAACAAATCCACTATGAATGAATAAGATTCTTCCGATCATGCGAAGCAAGTATAATAATGCCCTAAGTCATCATACAGATTTAAAATTACAAATCTTATCAAAACCTTCAAGGTAAATAAACGATGCCTTACCAATTTCGCAGTTCAGACCACTGAATGGCTGTTGACACTGACATTTGTATTTTAGCCCATCTACCTGGCAGACGCCGCGGTTTCGACAGGGATTTGACGAACAGGGTCCTGCAAAACAATCATTTTTATTTGCGAAGATTGAAAGTTATGCCCTTTTACATGCTATAAATACAAATCAAAATACGAAGTATTAAAGCCAGTCATACCCTCTTGACATAAATTTCCTGTATAAGGCGGCTTACACACACATTCGAAACCTCGACTATTTGCTTTACACGTCCCGTTGTTTTGGCAAGGATTTGACGAGCAAGGACCTGTTGTGGAAGAGAAAAAATATCCAGCTCAGGCACTTTTCTTATCTTTCTCAGTGAGAAAGAAGCATGAAAAAATCAGTTATAATTGTCAGTTATAATTATTAACAGTTTGTCAGTTATAATTATTTTCAATTACTTTTCTGGTTTTTTAAAATTATTTTTCAGTTTGTGTTATTTTATTCAACTCTGATATGCAATAACAGTAATTGATAGTTTTATAACACGAAAGGCTATCAATTACTTTTCCAACATACGAATTACTTTAGCAATTTTACCTAAAAATTTAAATACATGTGATCATAAAATGGATTTATCGATTCAGATCTTTCTTTATTTTACAATTGCTACTTTAAATTTTTTCTGGAGAAACTTACTTATTTCACATTTTTTTCCTTCGTACGGTTTTGGGCATTTGCATTTGAAACTCTGTCCATCAACCGTACAATTTCCATTATTCTGGCAAGGATTGGACGAACATGGGCCTGTAAAAATTTGTGAATATTTTAGTATTTAAAAACATAATAAAAATATGGCAAAATATATAAAACTATTGATGACAGCTTTCGTTTTAATTGTTTTTTTTCTTACAATACCTGTCAAAAATATTTCTTATATTGTTTCTAAAATTTGTCAAAATATTATGTCATTTTTTATTTGTTTCATTTTGTTGAGTGTTCCTTCGATTTTATAAATTAACTTCAAAAATTTATACAAAAGTAAAATTTCTTCTAATACACGGGACTCTAAGTTACAAGAAAAAATGAATAATTTACTTATTCCGAATTCTATGAATATACATAGAAAGAAAATCATCTAGTTGTAGTCGAAAATCCTGATATATATAGAGAGATACTATTTTAATAACATCACAACAATTCGTTTTCAAAAAATGCTTAAATTATAACTAAAAGGTCTACATCAGCAATTCTACAATGTCAATAAAAGGATTTTACAATCAACAAATGAATAAATATACCAAAAATTTCATTTTTCTGATAAATAATAACTATCATTAGTAAACGAATAAACAATAAAAGCACAAAAATATTCAGTTTTTCTCCTTTTAAATGCTTATTAGGCTATTGAAAAAAATATTAATACATTTACTAAACTTACTAAAGTCCAAGAGAATTATTCTATTAGGACGCTGTAATTTTTATGATAAATTACTGAGTTGACATTTCAGCCTATAATATATCATGAAATCATCCCACTAATATCGATAAAACTAATATTGAATGAGAATATCACTATACATCAGGACCATTACACAAACCCATTTGAGAAGACTTTAAAAGTGAGCATCATAAAATTTAGAAGTAAATCGCATTCTGAAAAAATAGAATGTTTTGATCGACCTTTATAAAATTACGATAATAAAAAACTGTACAAGAAAATCCTATTATGAGCATTGAATGCGAAAATCCCTCACAAGGAGGTATGTCTCATCACCATCAGTGTATCCGTTATCCAGTCAACAGTTCCATTCCGAGAAACAACTTAATTATATCGCAAATTCTCATCCTCAATCCTCTAAGGGGTCTGACGTAGGGATATCTAGATACAGGAAAACACCCACGTCCAAAGTTACTCCAAATTGTTACGATAATCTATATAAATTTTAAGCAACTTATCCCACTTTGTAAAGATATTTATTTTAAGTAATAGTTTCTGAGATTCATTATAAACTAAATATTTTCATGTTACTGTTTTTTGAAAATAAGTAATATTGCACAATTATCTGAAATTAATGATTTAAGTAAACAAAAATGTGCTGAACTAAAATATTTTAAAGTACTTTTTAAATAATATTATTTAAGTAAAAATAGTTCAATATCATGTTCTCGAAAAATTGGCCTTCAAATTCCCCAGCCAGTGGTCAAAATAATAAACATTGGGTGAATATTATTAAGATTTAAGAAATGCATTACTCTTTTTTTTTACAAAAAGTTTTAAAGCTAGTTCCTAAACAGATAATGAATTACCAAAATGAGATGAAAGTATTATATCCATAACAATAATTACCTTACCACGGAACTATCATATAAAACAATTCTAGAAAAATCTAAATAAAATTGAGGACTATTTTAAACATGCAGTGCATTTAATGGCTTAAATTTGTTTGTTCTTAGATTTAATATTTCGAAATCATATTATTTATACCTAAATATTAAGGGGAAAAAAACATATTCTTACCAGTTTCACATAACTTTCCAGAAAATGGCGAAGAGCAAACACATTTGAAACTCATTTTTTCTACTTCACACTTTCCATTGTTCTGACATGGATTCGATAAACATGGTCCTATTGAACACAGGAGTAGCATACAACAAATATAAATATCAAAGTAATTTCTATAAATTTAAAAAAATAAAATTTCTTGCACAATGTCTTCTTTATTCTCACCGGTTTTACAATTTCTTTCTTTGAATGGCAGATTGCATTGACATTTAAAACGTTGTCTTTCTACTTAACATGTACAATTGTTTTGACATGCATGGTACATGTAAAGCATGCTTTAAAATAAATAGCTTTTTTATTATTTTAATATTTGATTTATAATTATTTTCAGAACTAATATACACTCATGTCCATAAATTAAGGATAATTCAAAGTCACGCGGAAATCGAACTCTAAATTATATATATCACCAGTAAAATGACTACACACATCTTTAAAAATCATATGCAGATTGCAGGAAGCCACCAGATGACACCGATAGTACGTCACAATGACGAGAGTATAAGAGAGTGACGTATAAGGAATACAGGCAAAGAAGTAAAATTGGTCGCAAGCGCCAAAGCTCCTTTGTGCCTGCCTTTCAGTGCAGACACAAATGGATGCATTTGGATGATTTTTTACGTGGTAGAATTATCGCCGTCCTGAATATGAGCGTACACAGCCTGAAGTATCCGAGGAACTTGGAATCGCCCAGAGTGTCATCTCCAAGCTTTGGAAACGATTCCAAGATGATGGTAATGTGAGTAGACGTTACAACACAGGTCGCCCCCGAGTTACAACGCCGAATGAGGACCGGTATTTGGCAGTTACTACCAAAAGAAACATACGGAACACAGCATCAGACCTATCTCGCCAGCTCTCTTCAGCCACTGGCACGACAGTTTCAAGGCAGAACGTGTACAGACGCTTGGAACAGATTGGTCTATATGCTCGTAGGCCTGTCAGATGTATACCAGTTTCTGCAAATCACTGTCGCCTGCTATTAGCCTGGAGTAGATAGCATGCATTGCGGACACCGCAACAGTGGGCTTGTGGGATATTTTCCGACGAGTCCAGGTTTAGCTTGCCGGACATTCATATGGAGAGCGTCAGATACCCGTTAGCACCAAGAAAACATCACTGAACGACACCATTACGGTGGTGCAGGATTGCTCGTTTGGGGAGTAATTATTCTGGTTCCCAGAACTGACCTGCATGTTCAAATTGGAACCATGATAGGCCAAATTTATCGGGACGTCATTCTGGAACAACATGTACGTATGTTTCAGGGCGCCATGGACGCAGAATTCGTGTTTATGAATGACAACGCCCGTCCTCACCGTGCAAACATCATAAACGAATGCCTTCGATCGGAGGATATCACCCGTATAGACTGGCCAGCATTCTCACCGGACTTGAATCCAGTATAGCATGAGTGGGACATGCTTGGCCGACGAGTTGAAGTCCGTCAACCAACTCCTACATGTCTACCGGAACTTCGGTAAGCATTGCTTGATGAGTGATGTAATATTCCCCAAGATCAGATCGAAATTTTGATACTCAGAATTCCTAGGCATTTGTACTGCCTATATTGCATCGTGTGGGAGACATACTATGTAATTCTCATCATGCCAACCATGTAATATTAGTTTTTGTAAATAGTTTTTTTTAATTTGCTCTAGGAAAGTAAAAAATCGCAATTTTTATTAATGATATCAAACATATAGCATCTTTTTGCTCTTTACCTTTTGTTTAATAAATAAGCTTTACAAATAAGTTCCATTTGTTTTACTTCTGACTCTTTCTTTTCCTGAACTTGCATTATACGTAATTTATGGATATTTATGTAGAATCTGTATTTCTTATAAGAACCATTATGTGGCATCAGTAGCATGGTATCAAAATTTAATTTAATTAATCAGCTGAATGTTAATTTTAACATTTAATATTATTCTAATGTAAATAATAATCTATACGTTTCTAAAATTTAATCTTATAGGGAAGGGGGTGAAAAAACTGATATTAAAATCTATGTTTTCAAGCAAGAGGAATCCAAGTTAAGTATAAGTAAGTGATTACACAGTTGTTTGAATAAAGGCTATGACTGAAAAAAGGGGTTGGATTTCTTTTAAACAACCATCGCCAATGAAACGTTTAGAGATTCCAGTCATCTTCCTGGCAATCCAGGCTTTGAAGAAGTACAAAAAAATGTGTACCCTTTTTATATTTTGCAACGATTCGAATTTTTACTTGCTAGGACAGGATCATTTGGGTTTAATTGCCAATATAAATACAGTTATTTTATTTATCAAACTGTGTAGATAGCTTAGCTAACATAAATTGCATTGCAGGGATATTTTGTACCCTTGTTTTATTTTTAATGTCTAAAATATGAATATTTACATCTACAATCTACGAAAGCAATAGAAGAAATCACACATTAATTTTGTTGCCAATAAAATTCACATTGTTGTTCAAAATTTTGTTGCCTTCTATTAAAATTCACATTATTCTTGACAGTCACTACTTATTTAAGAGGATGTTTTTTTTTATTGTTTCATATTTCAAAACAAAAAAATAAACTTTGCACTGTAATGCATTATTTTGAATTCACATCAATCAAAAATCTTATAAAATGAGAGTAAATCTGTTCACTTTGAAAACGTTATATAAACTTCAAATGAATTTTTTCAAATTAGAAATTAGATTAGATTAAAATTCATTCGTAGAAAATATAAATAAATTTCGACTATTTTGAAACCAATTTAGACAGTATTTGTCGTTAAAATTTAAAAAAAAAATTCTGGAAATTTACACTAGATATGTAAACATCCTAAATACTATTTTGAGGCAAATCATAATTCTGTTTACCTGTTTCACATATTTTCCCGCTGAAAGGAGGTTTGCATGCGCATTTGAAATTTTGTCCATCCACAGT
>JAPMOR010120826.1:2957-16626 GCA_026543865.1 Argiope aurantia | reverse complement strand
CCCTCCGTTTTGACATGGGTTTGATGAGCATGGGCCTGAAAAGAAATGAATTCAATCTTCATGAACTTCATATCGAACTTCATATTATTTAACACAATAATATAGCTAATAAATGTGCTTATACCTTTATTATCTACAGAAAAATAAGCATCAATTAAAGGAAATTTTTGATACATTTGATAAAAACTTATACTGTATGCAAACAAGGCCCAAATTTTTGAAATAAAAACAAATTGTCCTGTTTTTCAAATTTTTCCTATTATTGTATTTTAAAGTACTATTAAAACATTTAAGTTATTCTTTTTAATTTTCGTTTACCTTCACTTGTCTTCACTTACCTTCAGAATGTCTTGCTTAATATTCAAAGTACTGTATAGAAAGGTTTCTAAAATCCTTGAATGACTTTAATTAAGATCAAATACAATTAAATTTCAAAAAAAAACTTTATAAAGTTTTTTTTTTATAAATTTAAAATGGCTGAGATGTTTCTGCAAACAATTGTAATTGCTTTTACTTATTTCACAGTTTTTTCCACTGAATGGAGACTTGTAAGAGCGTTTCAAAGTGTGCCCTTTCACAGTACATGTGTCCCCGAATTGACATGGATTCGATGAGAACGAATGAAAAAAAAAACTTTTTATTACTGTCAAGCACATGTCTCTAATGCGTTCTCTGATTATAAAGTACTATGGGGTTATTGCATTTCCTGAACTATAGACATTCTATGAACAGTGATGATAAATAATTAAAAGAAAAGATATTAATCGAGGATTGTAATTGAAATCAATAATGTTTCCCCAAAAGTTAGCTTTAAAATTAGAAATATTAAAAAATAGGAATTAGCACTGAAAATAATTGTTATCATTATTTAAAATTAAGAAATATAAAAAAATAGGTTATTTGCTAATTTTTAAATGAATTTTCTTTTTCGGTGTAAGGTTGAATAAGGTTCAGTGTATATCCTTTTATATACATTGTTCCCCAAACACGGTATATAACATTACACCTTATCATAATATTGTGAACCTTTAATATCATGTCTTTTCCTCGTTATTAAGAGGGACTTATATGGATTCTTGGTGAATGCTAATGAATGAGTAAATAGCCAATAACATCGGTGATAAACTCGGTGGCCATTTGACGTCGGACAAAAATGTCAAGATTTTGGGAAAATACATGAATAATGGTCCGATCTGTATTGGAAAACAAAATGTGCAATTTCTTCTGAAGAATTCCATGTGGCAACACGTAATTAGATTAGATGAGGTGTTGAAACAAGAAATGATTCTATATTTGGAATACAATCAAAATGCGAGCCTCTAGGAATATCCAACAAATTACGCTCCCTCACTGTGCACCCAATTTTATAATATTCCAACTACATACAAAGTTTATCAAAATCTTTATCAAAAAAAGTAAATATAAGTTTGATATTTAGTGCCTTAGACATGTTTTTGATAGTTACGTTTGATATAATAGATAGAAGAGTTTTCTATTACTGAAATATATTTTTGACTTAATATAAATTATATTTTACATTTATTAATCGGATTCATAAAATAATTGTTATATATAAGTAAGTTATTATTATCATGCATATTTATATCATATCAGAATTGCGGGCTATTTTGTTATTATTTACACTAACGTCTGGTTTATAATAACAGTAAACTTATTTAAGGATCGGTTTCATCCTCTAAAACAGACCGGTAATTCTGCATTGTTTTTATCAATTAAAACAAAGCTTTCTGCGCCAATTCACCGGGATGCGGTCTACAGCTGCAGCACTAGACGAAATTATAATCCATACCGAAAAAAATTATAAAATTGTCAAAAAATTAACTGACGTCTTTTCAACAAAAAAAATATAAGTAATTAATACATGCGAAGAGTTAATTTTTTTAACAATCTAAAAGAGCTTTTTTCTGAATCTTCTTAAATAACTTGGATTGATTTGTACAATTGATTTTAATTTTGTTTAGAATTAGAAGTTCCAAAATATTATTCAATCAATGCGTACTCAACTTTGCATACTCAGTTTATAATTTATAATTTTTTATATTATAATTTTTTGTGGAAAGTTATACGATTTTCTTTACATTATTTTGTTTTAAAATTCAGTTTATTTTCACGTAGTCGTTTTCCAAATAGGTGATAATCAAATGAAAATTATTACTATTAATTTTTATTTTATGTTAACGGTTTTGAGAATTCCGTGTAATTTACCGCCATAAGTGTTTTATTCGAAACTTTCACAGAGTAAATATTAATTGTAATTATCAGTAAATTTGTAATAACTAATTAATCTGTAAAACGTCATATATTTTAAAAGTTTTAAATAATTTAACATTTTTATAAGCAACCATGGACTTAATGTTTTAGATAATTTCGGTTATGGGATGAGATTTTTGTATTAAAAAAAAGATCGGATTTTGGTATAAAAAAGATTAAAAAAAAAGAATTTATCCGTCTGACAGAAATTATGTTCCAAATTATTATTAAAGATTCAGTAAGACAATGGGACATGCTGGAATTCTAAGTTAATATTACAAATTCAGCAGCTAATATAATAAGTAGTTCTGACACGAAAAAACTTTAAAGAGAAATTGAGTGAAGATCTTAATCATATAAACCTTCAGAGAAAGATTGTTTTGCATGTAGATTCTTACTAAAATTCTAGCTTCGATACTATTAGCCATTGAAAAACATTCATTTTCAAAAATTTTTATTTGGAACAAGGAGCGATTCAAATCATTTAATAAAATATAGTTATAAGGAATATTTCTAGTTATAATTTTCAGAATAAATTTGTGGCAGAATGATGTATCATATTATGGAATTATGGAATATGCTAACAAAGAAAAATTATACATTAATTAATAATGAAATTCTTCAAATAGGTATTAACAAAAAAAGTAATTAATCAATTCCTTTTAATATGATAATTATAACATATAATAATAATGGAACAGTATTTTCACTAATATTAGAATTTGTTTGTGGAGTGTTTTAATTTCATCAGCTTCTTACGTAATAACTACATTTTATAATTGATAATTATATTTGTAAAGATAATATAAATTTATTACAGTTAAAAATTAACCATACTTTATCAAGAATTTATATTGATATATCGATCTTATGTTTTGTGAATATAAAAAAGTAAACAATGAATAAAATAAGATTTTTTTGCTCAAAAATTGTTGCTTTGATATTAAATATTTAAAAACTTTTTTTTTCATTTTCTTTCCTCTAGATTTCTTAAACTTTCAACTTTTAATGACATTTTTTTTATTTCTGTGCTTTTATTAAAAATATTTCAGAATCCTTTCTTCACATATCCCATGACATTAAGTAAGTATACATTTTATCTGTTGCTATTTTATCTAAGCAAAATAGCTATAATTTCCAGAAAGCATTCCTTAAGTTTTTCAATAACCACTCATAGCCGCATCACAAACTGTTTTACATGACCTTCAAAGTTATTTATAGCCTTTAAGAGATCTTTATGTAAGATGCCACGATGATGCATAAAAATTAGACCTGACGTCTAACTCTTTAGCAAAGCAATTATTTATTGTTCGTTTTATGAACTCAGATTAGCACTTTTCAACGATTGTACTTCTTTAAGGAATGGTACGCAGAAAGATGAGCATCTATTACGCCTTCTAATCCGGAGAATAATTTCAATTCACTCTATTGTTAAATGTCAGTAACCCCTTTCACCTTTCCTCTCACCCCTTTTCTTTGACAAATTACCGCTTCCTGAGACATGCATAAAGAAGTGGAGAATTCCCAAATCCAAGAATGAACAGTAAGTACCTTTAGGGTAATTGGTGTACAAACTATGCCAAAATACAAACAGGCATTTGATTTTTTAAATATTTTTTATATTTATATTTGGGTATCAATACTGTGCTACGAAAACTACATACAGATTTTAACTTAGCGATTATTAAATACAGATATGAGATTCCAGATGATCTAAAATAGTCAGTTTCATTGAAAAAAAAGTTTAATTTACTTGACAGATTTCAGAATCCCTCAAGACATGAAAAAACTAGAACTGAAAGAGCCTTTTTATACATGCATTCGAGCTTCATAGTATGTTAAAAATTATTTTTCGTAGCTGAATTATTGACAGAAAGACTTGGAAAAAAAACTTAATTTTGGGAAATAATATGATGCATTCTTTAGAAAAAAAACTTAAAAAAAAAACATGAAAACTGTAATTGAAGCATGAACAAACTAGAGATGAAAGAGCCTTTTTTAACATCATTTCAAGATTCACATTATGTTAAAATTATTTTGAGTAACTAAATTGTTGACAGAAAGTTTTGTGAAAAACATAATTTTTTAAATTAATATGATAAAGTTCATTTAAGAAAACATGCAACGTATATGACTGGAATTTCTTTTATAAATTGTTCTTACCCGTTTCACAGTTTTTGCCACTGAAAGGAGGCTTGCATCCACATTTATATTTCTGATCAACCACTGAGCATGTGCCATTGTTTTGACAGGGATTTGAAGAGCATGGCCCTAAAAAATAGAAGTTTTGGAAAAAATTAATTTTTTCACTTGTTAAATACGGATTTAAGATATTCAAAAAATTTTAAATCCTTTCTTATTTTTGTTTACTCTAATATTCTACACGCAAATAAAAAAAAAGATCGAATATCACTATCTCTTTGGTACACCGATATCGATCACTTACAGTGATGTTTGGAACGTGCTATTTTTTTTTCCTTTTATTTTTATATACTTTTGGAAGCTTAGGCAGCATTTCATATTGAAATTATACAGATTCAATTATTTTATTTCAATTCACCTATTTCACAGTTTGTTCCATTGAATGGCTTCTCACAATCACACTGATAACCGCTCCCTTCCACTTTGCATGTTCCGTTGTTCTGGCATGGATTTGAAGTACATGGACCTAAAGTAAAGGCAACAAAAATCAACAGTAAATAATGTTCGATTCAGGAGCTTTATAAAGCCACATTTTGAAGATTTCATTTTACCATTTTGACATTGTGGTCCACTATAGGGTGACTTGCATGTGCAAATGTATCCTCTTTTGCCGACTTTGCATGTTCCTCCGTTCAGACATGGTTGCTTGTCACAAGGTCCTAAGAATAATGAATGAATTTTTCAAAACTCCCAAGATACATGCTACTCCTACAAATAATTTAATAAATAAATACTTTTTAAACCACATTTTGGAGATTTTATTTTACCATTTTCGCATTTTGGTCCACTATATGGAGGCTTGCACGTACAAGTGTAGCTTATTTTACCAATATTGCAAGTCCCACCGTTCTGACACGGATTCTTGTCACAAGGACCTAGGAAAAATAATTAAAATTTTCAAAAATACCAATATATATGATATTTTTGGCAATAATTCGATAAATGAATACTTCATTATCGAAAAGCTATCAAATTATTGAATTTCTAAATTTCTAATAAGATGCATGAGATAGATTAAACTACCATCGGAATATGTCACAATTTTTGCAAACAATTTTCGTATGATTGTTACCTTAAATCAAGTGAAAGGATGACGTATTGTAGAATGATGAACAACTACCATTCTTTAGTTAAAAATATAAAATATTATTCAGTCGTTCTGAAATTGAGAAACTGTAATTCACATTCTTTGTGAAGATTTAAAGAAATAATTAAAATATATGTTAATTCAAAGTGTCTGCATTAAGATATAATAGAATTTTCATTCTAAGGCATTTAATGTCAATATTCGAATGAAAGAATTGTTTCCCATACCTCCAATCAGATGTAAACTTATTTAATGTGTTTAAATTGTGAAATTCATTCACGACGTACTCTTTTAAAAGCATTTTAACTTCCAGCTTACTTTGATGAATATACATTATGTCCATAGAATTTGTAAAAAAGTAAGATTACTATAAATGCCCTTTGAATAATTTAAGAAATGTTTGATTAATTTCATAAAGAAAACGTGTCCATTCTTTGACTCTTCAAAACGCGCATCATTTTTTTTATTTCTTTTGTAAAATTTCTGTTAAGTAATGACTTACCAACGGGGTCATAAATATTACAAGAATCTCAACAAAAGAAGTTTAGAAAATATATTTTACTATTTTAGGTTCAGTTTTCTTACTTTGTTCACAAGTTTTTCCTCTCCAAGGTTTTGAGCATGAACACGTGAATCCTTGCCCATCTATTGCGCATGTTCCATTATTTTTGCACGGATTGGGCGTGCAGGGACCTATAAAAATTTAAAATCTCCAATAACGTTAATTTAAATGCAGAACTGCTGTCGCTTAGGACCATATAAAGAAACCGCATTTCACAATATTCATTTCAATTTACCTTTTAATTTTACCTTTGAATGTGTTTTTATTCATTTAATCAACAACCATCTTGGCTCGATTATTTAATTAGTGTTTATATACCTTAAAGTAGAGTTCTTTTCATCAAACAGGACATTTCATATGAATAATTTTAAAAGGATTTTTCTGCATATAGCACACATACACACACACACACACAAGACACACATACAAATATAAAAGAAATCAAGAAATAGGCTTAGCCGCTGGTAGATAAGAGATCATAGCAAGAATTAAGATTAATGTACGGTTTCCAGCGAATCATGCTAAAATCTTGTCAACCTCTCAAAAACTGAAATTCTGCAATCCTAGCTATATGCCAGAAATACTAACAAAAAGCTTTTAATATAACAATAAAAACTGTCACGATTATATATGGCGTGAAATCGCTCGACATGGTTCCACTTTCCGCGTCCATCTATTAATCTTAATTCTGTCCGTAATCGAAATAATGAATGAATGAATCCGAGCAATGTTTATATGCGATTCAAACTCTCCGTCCAAGCATTCAGGCACGTACTTTTATCAATCATTTCATCTGGAGTAAGATTTTCGCTTCCATTTTTAATTAATATAACACTTTGTTATTTCCAGCAAACTATTTTAATCGAATCCATGTGTTTTAGACATATAAAATTGTAAAGAAAAAATTTAACATTTTTAACATCCATATTAATCCCTTAAAAAAGGGCATCCATATTTAATAATGTATCAACCTAAAGAGTCAATAACTTGGGGGAATAAATTAGTCACTAAAAGCGGCTAGTTTATCAAATTTCCTAGTAATTTTTCACAACAAAATTAGTTTTTCAAAATTTTCTTTCTAATAAAGGAGCCATCCCTCCCTCAAAAAAAGCTCTGGACTCTGGACCAGGCTGTGAGAGCTATGTATATTCAGATTTTCATTTTTAGAATCTTTCTGCACAGAAACCTTTTCGCATTGTAGTATAATGAAGGAAACCGAATTTGCATTTCAGACACCTTTCACCTACTGACTAAATTTGAAATTTGGCAGATACATAATTTTGGAATTTGGAACATATTCCTAATTTCCGTTATCTAATGGTCGTTTCTTTTTTTCTGTTATAGTATCTATATGCATGGAAATGATGACAAACAACATAGCGAATGATTTGATTGTAAATTCGATACAGATATACGATTTGTTTACTAATATTGTGTACCAAGTTTAATTCATCATTATATCATGCGTCGTAGTTATCTGTTTTAATTCACTCGGGAAAAAAAAAGAGCGAGAAACATCTTTTCAGTGGATTTCCTTCAAATTTTGATCGAAATTTTGAAGGGATTCGATCAAACTCGAAGGAAATTCCAAGTACCAATTTGTATTTGTTTAACTCAAAGCGTTTTTGAATTCTCGTATTCACAAACAGATGGACATTGATCCAAAAATGCGTTATTTTGAACTCAACGGAGGTCCGAAATATGCGGACTCCTCATAACTTGAGATTTAAACGATTAAAATTTTTAAACGATTACAATACTCTTTCCATGTATACTTTTTCATAAATTAGAAAATAAAAAGGCTAAATTCTAGGTATTGTTACGAATCCGTAATGATGCTTCCCAGCATAGTTGATTCCATCATTGGAAAGAATGTTTTACAGTCATCTATTGGACGGAGTCTGGTCGCGTCGGGGGTACCAGAGCTTGGCGACCATTTGGCGATTTGGCGACGAATTTGGCGACTTTGGCGCCAAAATAGATTATACACGAAACATCGAGATTTTTCCCGATCCATCCAGTAGGACCCGAGATACATCTCGAACGTTCCTGATTGGTTGAGAGGCTTCTAGACCCGCCTCCTGAGACCTATAAAAGGGTCCGCAGCTGCCAGAGAAGTCAAGTCCGAAGACGTAGCGGAGGAGTCGTAAGCGACAGAGCGGAGTAGGCGGAAACCAAGGTAGACGACAGGAGAGTTCGAGAGAAGCGATGTCAGTCAGGAGGAGTCCGAGTTGAAGACAGAGTAGTCGGAAGCGACGGAGTCAAGCTAGTGCTGAACTGAGCTGTGCGCTACTGTCTGTAGTAGATTCTGGTTGTATACTGCTGTGTGTGCTGTTGTATGCTACACGTCTCGGGTGAAGATAATCGTCTTCTGTGCTGTATATAGTTGTGGCTTTTGTGCTGTCCTGTGTGTCTTCGTGTAAATAAACGTTTTTGTTTCTTTTTCTATTACTGCCTGCTGATTGAGCGTTCTTTACACCATATCACTTCCACTATCCAAACGAACCCCGGCAGAAATTTCGTAACAGTATTTATTCTTTAATCATTATTTTAATCTTCATTCGTAAAATGTAAAATAAATAAAGCAATTTCAACGGCGAAATTACTGGAATATAATACTTTTCTGTTTTATTTCTTTCCGATATGGTTTATATAATGACGTCGGGAAACCTTAGCAGAAGAAGAGACTCTATTCTCTGTACTTCCTTTGTTTTTAAGGTAATCCTTTTTGAATTATTTATGTCTGTTCATCTGTCTATAGAATTAATATTTGCCAGCATACTACAAACTTCTGCTAGTGTCCCTTTCATTATATACCTGAAAATTCCTTCCTTCAGGTAAGAAATTAAAGAAAAATTTAAATTTTTCATGTATATTTCGTTTATAAAAATAGTGAGCACAAAACTTTGATTCTCTCACTTACTGTAAATTTATAAAAAGATTATGGTAATCCATCATGTATGTATGAAGACAATATAGCGAAACAAAGAATGTTGTTCCTAGCTATTTCTTTGCTATCTATACAACCATGTATAAATAAATTATTGAAACTTATATCATTTAAATAAATCTTTTTAATTTGTAGAAATTGTCTTTTAAAAATGTGTAGTTATCAGGCTAAGGAATTGCGCTAAATAATAAGATTAATAATAATTAAGGAATAAATTTCGATATTTTGATCAGATTATTATGTAACATTACTGTCTCATAAAATATATTGACAAAATTTAATTTTTAGGCGGGTTACACTCGGCCAGTTATAATAAAGGGACTGATTTATGTTTGCCAGAATTTCATAAGATAGATTCAGGCATTCCATGCTTGGCTATAAATGGCCGTTTTGGTGTCTCTAAATTTTTCTTCTTCACTGCATATCGTATTAAAATGATGGACATTTACTTAAATAAAAATAAGGTAATTTTTTTAAAAAAAAGTCAGTATACCTAAATTTTGAAACTATAGAAAAAAATTGCAAATAAAAAGGGGGGGGGGGGGGACTTCGTATTAGAAAGAACAACGAGCAAAAAATATTTAAATTAATCTGTGGAAAGTGATCAATTTTCTCACGTCCAACCCCCCCCCCCTTGCCAGATTCTACAAACGCATGCGCAGGAAGAAAAAAATACAATATAGCGGCATGTTGCTGTCCCGTCGGTAAAATTACTTGCCATGGACCGAATAGCATTTTTCTGCCTTTCTACGCATGTGCTGCCTACTGACTGCCTTATAATTGGCCGATTGTAAACCCACCTTTACAGTAAATTTGCAGTAAAATCTTAATTTTACAATAAAAATTCATAAAAGTACATGGACATCTACTTCCCAAAGCTGAACTTATTTAAAGTACTCTTTCGCCTGTATAAATAAATGAAATATTCTTACTTATTTCACAAGTTGGCCCACTGTATGGTTTTAAACAATTACAAATGTAATTCTTTCCTGAAACTGTGCACTTCCCTCCATTCTTGCAAGGATTGGACGAGCATGGAGTAGCTAGAAAAGGCATAACAAACTATATGAAATCAAAACCGAATTGACAATACAAATTAAATTCAATAATACTCTAAATTTGAATAGAAAAGAAATATAAATAATATGGAGTATTTCAAATTCTATTTAGTACAAAACTATTGAATGAATCCGGTCAATATATCATGTCATTGTTTGCAGGAATAAACTAAAGAATATGTATTTATGTACGTGTAGATTTTTATATTTTAAAATAACACAGAATTCGAAAATAGCATGCATGTTTAGTTTTAACAGTTTTCATTTTTAACTGACATATTAAATTCATGCTCTTTCCATGATCTAACATGAAAAATACACTATTTTCTTTAAAAACCTGAAAACTATTTGCTTATACTTTTAAAGCAAACAGGAAATAAATTCATAAATGTCGCCAAGTAAATGCGCCAGATTTCGGATTAAATAATGAAACAATGATTAGATAAGAATCATTTGTAGCCCTTGAAACATCAACTGATTGGATAAAATAGGCTAACACGGATTGCCGTATCCAATGTGCGTCATAAGTAATGAAAATGAAGTATTCAGATATTGAAAAAATTATATAACTGGGTTTTCGAGGATAATTCTAAATGTTATTTCATTCTTATAAGATGAAGGCACTGTTTGATTCAAGATGAAGAAAGAAGAACTCTTATTGCCATCCAAGAGTGTGACATGACCGTGACGAGAGTAGATATTTTTTCCAGATTTGCAAAATAATAATAATAATAATAATCTGTCTTCCAAGAGGCTGCAGTATTAAGAAATATCTTCAGTCCTGTTTCAGAAAAGTTTCAACTAAAACGGAAAATTTTCATTTGAAGGAAAATTTGAACGCAGAATCTATAACTCCCCGACGCCATTCTATAACGCCTTGCTATAACTCCCAGAAAGGCCGTAATGGCCAGTGGGTAAGGTCTCGGCTTCAAAACCGGAGGAATTCAGGTTCGAGACCTGATTCCATTACCGAGCCGTCGTGTAAGAGGGCCTGGTGCACGTTAAATTCATCGGGGCCAAATATCCTCTTGCTGTTGTGACTTGGAAGCTTGGAAAGGGAGGTGGGTGCCAGCTCAGGTGTTAACCCCCCCCCCCCGTCATCTGACCTCAGTTCAAAATTACGTGGTCCATCCCAAAATAACCCTGTATTTTTATTATGTATGTTTGAAAATTTGTATTAGAGATATTAACGCTGTCCCTTTCTAAGGGGTTAGTATTTAGATCTCTAATGTATATTTTCAATTTCTCACATTGTAAATTCACTTATTTCGCTTAGAGACACTGATTCTAACTTTCCGGAATATAAATTTTAGTTTTTTCACATTACATTAATAAATTCATTTCTCATAAAAAAAAATGGAATTATTTTATATTTTGTAAGTTACACAGTTTTATATAGAAATTTTTAAAAATATATAGAACTCATGCAAATCATATATTTTTACTTTCCGAGTACATTAAAATTTCAAAGACTTATATGATATGAATTACTGCATTGTCTGTTTAAATGAACTATGTTATCATTATTGATGCTCGAATATATACATCTTTTATGTAAAAATCTAAGAAATTAGTGAAATAATGGCGGACAATCAATGAGCAAGAATTAATATTATTTACTTCTTTTTATTTCACGACTTCAATTAATATCATTTTTTTTTCTTTTTTATTTCATTTCAAGGCCTCGAAAAATAAATAATAGAATATAATTATTTATCGGCATGTTGAATTTAAATACATATTTGTTTTGATTAAGTATTTTCTTAGCATTTTGTGTAATTTATCGATTATATGAACAGAGCAATATATTTCAGATGTATAAGATTAGCACCACTTTACAAAGAGAAAAAAACTACTATTCATACCTCTCGTTGTACAATCTTTGCCTGTGTAACTGGAAGAACATATACACTCGTAACCACTTTCTGTATCTTTGCAGGTACCTCCGTTCTTGCATGGATTCTTAGTGCAAGGACCTAAATATTTAATTCAAACACACACAAAAAATGTTACATATATAATTGAAGGAGAACTGATTTTTTTCGTATTTCTATACATTACTTTTTCTGTATGAATGCTTTAGAAAATAAACGTGATAGTCTTTGTTGTCCGTACATCCTTAATTGAAAATAACTGGGCTAAATTAATTTCGAAAGAGCACATGTTAATTAAACTATCTTTTGATACTTTTTAATTGGCCTATTAGAAATATATCTCGGATATATTAAAAATTAAAGCAATATTGGTCCCTATGAAGCAGTCATTTTATAACCTCAAAAAGCCAATTCTGTTCCATATTTTTAGGCTGGAGAATAAACCCAAGCGCACAAATTTCATTAAAGTATCATTAAGAAGAGAAAGCAGCGGGAAAGGTATCCGTAAAACTTTCTCGTATACTCTCTAATAAACATGTCATGCCAAAGGACGTCTTACATTGTATTGGCAAACAATAGTTACGAAATATTAACTTTTGAGTGAATGTAGAGTTTTTACTGAATATATCGTGCCATCCTTGGCGAGTTATTTGGCGATTAATCCCTGGCATGCATTAATATTATGCAAAAATAGAATTTCGGGTTTAGATACGTTTTTTCCAACCGATTACAATCAAAATTTAGCACAGAGCTAAAAATAAGTCACACGGAGTCACAAAATTACTCACCTGCTTTATATATTTAAGTCATTCCGTTTTTAATTTAATGCGTTTTTTTACTTCTGAAAGTATAGACCAACAGACAATTAACCTAATTTTTGCTCATATTTGACAAGTGTCTGTATTATAGTTGTTGAATTTTTCATCGAATCTCATCTATTTTGCTCTCTTCTTTTAGTAATTATCGTACTAACTTGCATTCGAACAGGTGGACAGACGAACTTCCTCCGAGCTGAATCTACACAAAATTTAAAAGAAATCTATAAATTTGGCATAAAGACCGTATGCCAAATTTCGACCGTCTTGCTCAAAGTGTTTTTGAGTTGCCATTGTCATAAACAGACAGACGGACATTTTTCAAAAATGTTCTTTTCTAGAGGAGAAAATGGTAGTCTGTAACGTGGAGATTTTTTAAAATATTGTTTGAATTTTTTGATGATTACTATACTTTCTCTACACTGCGTATACGAGAAAGTAAAAAAGTATTTTGAAGTTTCCGTAACGCAAATGTGCAACATACAAGGAACTATCTGAGTGGCATTTTCTAGAAGAGATATTTCGATAAATTTGCTTCAATGTGAAGCATTTCGGCTGTGCGTAAATATTTTTTTAGTTGAAATATTTCATATGTCTAGCATTTCCTAAGAATTTGGAAAAGGGAAATTGCGACAGCAGTGCAAGGAAGAAATGATATTCTTGAAAGAAGGAATAGTTTTATATTTAATTACCTTGTCTTTTAATCATTTGAAATGTTTTTATGATAACCGTATTAAAAAATTAAACATATTTTTAATAAAACCTTATTTTAGACTTAAATATTGATTGCTAGAATTTATTCCAAAATGGGAATGGCTTCTCAACCAAATGGTCATTTAGCCTCTATGGT
>JAPMOR010120811.1:63550-83855 GCA_026543865.1 Argiope aurantia | reverse complement strand
TTCGAGATTATCTTTAAACTGAAGAAGAAAGATTATCTTTAAACTGAAGAATGATTCTTCGGCATAAATGTAGTAAGATTATTGAAATAATACATTCCTTTATGAGGAGAATCATCAGTTATTATAAATCATCGAGATCTACGTTATCTAAGTTGACTGAACGTGAAGAGAGATACATTTTCAAGTCCATACATATGAATTTTAGAATTAGAGCATCTCAAATTACAAGTGAGATTATAAACGGATTTGAGAAATCTGTTTTAATAAATACAACATAAGGAAAATTTTGAAATATGTTGATTATTATGGCCGTGTAATTTATAGAAAGCCACATACATCATCTGTAAATAAGCAAAAACGGCTTTTGAGATGCAGAACCTTGTATTGACAATTATGCACAGAGAAAGAGGAATACTTTTTTTTTTGGAGGGGGAGGAGATGGGCGCAGCTTTAGAACTTCGGAGATGATGAGATTTATGCCGCTCAATGATCTCATTACCGATGATTCTATCTTCATATCTCATGGTGTTATTATTTTTGTCTCTTGGTATTATTATTGGTATGACTGTGTATTAACTAGAAAAGTAGCTGGATGAAATAATCAGTAAACTGGTACTGGAGATTTAATAAGTAAAATGACATTTATAACAAAACCGATATCGAAAGTGCACTCGCTAATAATCAGAAAATGATCCTAGTAAATAATTTTGTATTCATCAGACGTTGAAGTGTCAAGAGAGACTAGTGGATTAATTACTTTTCTCTTTCATAATCAACACCACCCATTCCTACGGGGATTATAAGTATGTCAAATGGGATTTTCTTACGTCAAAATTAACTATTGTTTGTCTTTATATTTCAATTCATAAAGATTTTTTTCTGTTAAAAAGTTTTTATAAGTCTACTTATATTGATATATTATTATATCTAATTTTCAGAATTTCAATGAAATATATTTGATTTAAGTTCGTTCTAAATTTCAGCACTATGATTTATAATTAATGAAGCAAGAGTTGTTTTTTTTAATTCAAGATTGCTGTATAAATAATTTTCCTCATATTTTAATCTCATTTTAAATTCATTAAATAGTCAAACACTTTATGCCTTTTAATACGTGTTAATGTTTCCAGGTAAAACGAATTGATATTTATACAAGTATAAAAAGTTACAATTCCTTTTTTCAATACAACTCTTGGTGTGGCTATCTCATTAATTGTCAAAATGAGTAGAAAGTTTTAATTAATTTAACTATTTATTACTTTTTCAATTAAAAAAAAGTATATTGTTTTTTTGCTGACGAAAGGCTATTGAGTAGATTCAATGCATAAAATTATGATGGTTAAAAGCTTACCCACATATTTCAAAATATTTTTATCCTTAATTCTCAGTGATAAGTATGATTATTACTTCAAGTTCTGCTAAGTGTATTTATCACCGATAAATTTAAACAATTCTGTGTTGCATTACCTTCCTCTGAAAAACTCACGAAAATTTTGATGTTTTTTTTATATTACAATTAAAATTTATAAAAATGCTCCAAGCAATTTTCTGGAATACTAGAGCTACGTAGGAATTTTAAAATGTAAAATAACTTATTAAAATAAACTGACACTTAATTATAAATAAATCGTATTAAATTTCATCTAAAAATTATTTAATACTCATTTCAATGTAGTATTAAGGTAGTATTAATAATGTTTGAAAAGTGGATTCTTTTTTTAAATGTTAAATATATCAAGAAAATTTGATAATTATCAGTTTATTAAACTGCGTAAAAATTCAAATTTCATAGTATTTCAGCATTACGTTTATAGAATCAAATAATCAAATATAAAATTCTTTACTTCATTCAAAACTTTTTTTTCACCCGGAAGTACATTTCTATAACTAACGGTTTAGAAATTAGCTATTGAATGACAATTAGAGTAAGCTCCCTATATATGTTGAAATTAATAAGAACATAATCATTCTTTTAAATTTCGTAACTGGGAAAAAAATCTTTCAAAAACTGTTGATTTTTAAATTTAGATAACAGCTCTTATGGTAACATACATTTAGGTAATTTATCATAAATATTTTGATTATTATAGATTTTATAGATATATCTATTATATATGCTGTAGAAATTGGATGAAAGACATATTCACACAATTTTTGAGTAACTTTCCTTCTTCTAGTCTAGATATTAAATTTTATCAAATTTTTAATTTGGGAATCTTTTACAAAGAAATTCATTAAAAATATATTTATTCCTTTGTTGATACTATATTATTATTTTCGTTTAACGAAGCAGGGGTCCAAACTAATAAAAAAATGGCAATGTAATAATAAAATGTTAAAAAGGAAACACTATCTTTCTCTTATTTTTTTCTACTTTCAAAGTCAATCCCCCGCTTACATTTCAATATATCTCTTAATTTGATCCAGGGAGTTAATAAATCTACATTAATAGCCACTCCATTAGTCTCTTGTAAATCAACCAAGGCTAATTTTAAAAATGGCTCTGAGCTTCTTTTAATAAATCTCCACCATTCCTGAACGGCAGTACATATCACTGTGGCATTCCTAACCAAATTTCCAGGAGTTAACCTCTGTTTCCGCCATAAATCTCTGGCACAGGGAGTGAGGTTTGCGCCCTGCCATTCGTGTGCTGTCCGAGGCAAGGACGTTCATCCTCCCGGGGTGATTTCATTATCAGGGGTCGATGCTCCCTCGAAGCAGCACCATATCCACCCGAATGCTTTATCGTCTGCATCCGACGTATGCTGTCAACTGTCTTCCATAGGCTTATCTCAGTGAAGGCCGTAGTACCTTGGACAAAGATAATTAAATTACGGAAGGAGTTTGGTGGGGACTTAATTCCTCAAATGAGGTTTACACATGCAAGGTAGAGCGTTGATTCTAGAGGTGTTTAAGTGCTTATTTCAGATATGAATCCTCAGGATGGGATTTCGGTTACGTAGAGGTTCATTATTTCCATGAATGGGGTTTTGAATGGCATGGGGAAGCGTATATATTTGTAGCTCATGAATGATAAAACCATTGAATTTAAAGCAGATTTAGGAATATAATGAAATGTATATAAGAGATTTTTCTATTTTCACACAATTTGATTAACAAGTGAATTCATTTGACCTGGGAGGATAAAAGGCTTAAGGAATGATGAACTTTAAGAATATTGTAATATCAAATAATTAATAGAGAATTATCAAAATATCAAAATTCAAATGATGTATGACATCCTTGAATTATGAATTTGAAATAAAACTTAATGTTCCGGTAAATGAAACAAAGATATATGATAATTAAATTTCTATTAACTTAATGGAAATTTACGAAAGTATAATGAAATGACATACAAGTTCTTGAAGAGATTTTTTTTTCAAATATTTTCACGATGCTAATGTTTTTAGGAGATTATATTTTATGTAAATTGTGCTGCGCTGATGCATGATGCAAAAAACGATTTAGAGGGCAGGCAAGTGAAATTTTAGTTGCAAATTTTTTTTTAAAAAAAATCGATTTTGGAATAAAAAGAGTATTTTTTAAAAAAATACATAGATTCTTCTTAATTAAGTTAAAACTATTAAAATTTGAAACTACAAAATCTATCTTGATAACAACAAAAATCATTTTTAGACAACCTTAAGATTACTAAAATTATCTTCTCACGTCAGTATTTTATTTTAAAAAAATGTTTTTTTTATTTTACAAATTTTTAAAAATATCTCATAAAATTTCATTTTTCATAATTTTTTTTTCAAAATTGATGGAAGAAAGTTCTCCTATTCATTCGACACTGAAGCGCTGTAAACTGTTTCAATTGTGGAATGCTCTTTCAATATCATGAATAAACTGATAGTAAAGACGTGTTTGCTTTTTAATTTGCTTCTGTACAGCTATTTAAAACCTTTCCGAAATTTTCTGGAAGTCTCTTTCAAGCTCTGATTTTATAAACTTAAAAAAGTAATATAATAAAAATATGGAAAACAGATAATTTTTTTCATCAAAATCATTCTTTTTTGCTGCCATTGCTCCTGGAAACAACATGATGTAGTAAACATAATACACTGAATGAACGGCTTACAATCAACCCAGGCGTAAATAAGGCAAAGCGAAATTAAGTATTAAGCCTTAATACCTTGCAATGATTTTGAGTAGGGATTAACATTTTTTTTCTATTGCGCGTTCTCTGCTTAATTGGAAGACAGGAGTAATTAAAGTTACATTATTTTATTTAACACCTACTGGCGAAGAAATTGACATTGATTCTCTGTGCTTTTTAAAGCTAAAAAAAATCACAAACGTAAAAGCTTTTTTTTTTTTGTACAAAGTAAAATAATACAAATTGATACTAAAACATTGATTTGCAAGTTAGGGAATGTGGCTCAAAATATGTTCACACAAGCAAATATAAACAAAGCATAACACTGTATTATATAGCATATAGAAAATATCAGCAATAATACAATAATTCTGAATAAATACAAAAGGCATGGTAAATGTATAAGAAATACTTGCATCAATGTCAAATTAAAAATCAGCAATATTCATTACAACAGGTATGAATATTTAAAATTAAATATTCAAAATTTTAAAGATTTAAAAAAGAAGAAAAATATTCCACATACATTAAATGAGACAAAAAAAAGCGTCTTTCCTCGCAGACCTTTATGTAGATAGTGCACGAAATTCTAAAAAAATTCTTTTAATTTCGACATATTATTATTAGTTCTCTATTCGCAATTTTAGGGGTTCAGTTGACCTGATTTTATTTTTAATGAAAGATAATGACATCTGTTCGACACATTTCCAGAAAAATGACGATTTTCGGTGTTTGAATTGACCAGTCAGATCTCTGGAACTACATACCCCAAGAAATTTAATTGAGTTGCTTTTGGAATGACGTCGCCTTCTTGGATGCATTTCTATCGGAATTTGAATGCAGATCTATTGTCAGTTTACAGATACATATGAAATTTTCAATAAAATTGCTAATCATCGTATTAATTGCATGCGCACGTAATTCATGAATGCTTATAAGACAACTCAGAAACACAAAAAAAAGCAAAATACTTGAATTTATTTTATTTATAATGCTCTAAATTTGCAGATCAGTGTCACATATTAGATTTTGGTATAAAAGACGATAAACTAGTGCATATTAAAATATTCTGTGGCTACCTGTGAGGTCAAGAAACTACTTTATTTATCTATATGAACACATTTTCTCCTTAAAAAAGCCTTCAGAAGTCACAACATAGTATTTTCAACACTTTTCGAAGTGAGTATTGGCTATCTTTTTTCGTATACGTTGATCGCAACGTAATTTAGTTATTTATTTCTGATATTTTCATGGCACCAGAGCTCCATAAAATGGTGTCAGCCAATGGACCATAAAAAAAAGCTAGATTCCTTTTCTTTTGAAATAATGATGGTTAGAATGAGAATATTATGCTGTATGATCTTTTAATTTTCATTATCAAACTGATAGTAATAATTTTGATTTAACGTTTGTATTTTCTGACTGCGATTCTTCTATTTCAACAGTTACAAATCTGCGATTCGAGTGAGGCTCTTCTCTCTTGATGATTGTATGGCAGAGTATTCAGACAGAGACATGGCAGACAGAAGAAAGTTCGAACAGAATATCTTGTACGATTTAAAATAGCATCGCCAAAAAATTCTTTATGGTAAATTTACTAAAGTGTACACAAAATTTCGTGTAAAATTTTAAATCATATCATAAGTAGAAAATTTGTAGTGCAAGTGGTTACAAAGGAGAAGAGCAAAACAACTACTCAACTTCAATGTACACAATAAAGTGTCACCAAAGACATTGATCTATGACTGTCGGTACATCCCGCAGCTATGTGTGTCAGATTATGATACAATTTTCTGTGAGTCTTGCAATTCTTTGATACTACCTCCTATTATTCCAACCTGAATATAGAATTCCTATCTATAAACAACTAAATGCAACCCAAATTACATAGAATAAAAAAGATACGAAGCTGCATTCTTCACGCATATGAAAAAGTCGAGATAGAAAACTTCCATGATTTCTAGATCTAATCAAATAAAATGTAAAGGATAGCTCGATTAAAATGACTTGCTTCAAATGAAGCATTCCTTTGCAATATCACGACGACAGATAATATAACCAACAGACATAATACAATTGATTTTCAAGTAACAAGACATCGATTTTTATTAGTCTGAAACTAGCACAAATCCTCAAGTAAATATCAAAGATGATTTTTCCGAGATATAACTAACCAAAAATAAATATCTCTTTGAGACCGAAGATAACAGCAGTCCGTCTTTTATGACCCATTGATCAGCAGTCTCCGAGCCCGATAAAAGAGACATAAAAGTAGTTACTCATCGTAAAATGGAAGAAGGGCAGCGTTTGAGGTTTGCCGTAAGCCATCAAAAACGACTTAAAGAAGATGAGCGTAAAATTTATAGGGCTAACACATTGGTCACTTAATTTTAAGAGAAAATGAAATGCTTTTAAAAAAAACAATTCTCATGAACAGTAGGTCTCTCATAAGATTATCAAATAGCCCTTAGGCACAGAAGAAAAATGGCTTGAAAATTTATAATCATAAAGTTTTTGGATATCTTTGAATACCTTATTTTTAAATATCTTGTACCTGAATATTGTAGATATTTTGTATCTTTGAATATTTGTTATCTTTGAATGCCTTTGAATCCTAATGAGAAAAATAGAAATCAAAAAAGTTTTTAAATAGTTAAGAAATGTAATCTTCATGACTGGTCCAGTTGAATTAATATTTATTGTGAAAAATATGCTAACAGCATTATAATTATTCTAATTTATTTGCTTAGCTTTCCAAAACATGTCATTATATCGCTCATAAAGATATCGGATCTAATAAGGACGGGTGAGGAGGGAGAGTAGAAACAACGAATTTTGTGCTCAATTTAAAGACTATTAAGATGAAACATAAAGTTTAAACACGAAAGTTACAGATATTTAAAAAGTGTAGAATGGGCTATCGGAAGTCGATATTAGATGAGAAGAAAATTGCAGAAAAGTTGCGTTTCTAAAAATATTTTTAATTTATTTGTGGTTTGAATGAAATTTTTGCAATTCCACCTATTATAGGGTGGTGTTCCGTAATTAATTCCTATCGACATCTGTATAATAATTTCAGAAATTCCAATGAATCGGCATTTATTCGCATTTCTTAGGAACTTAAAACTTGCGGAAAAGTTCGTGGATCATTTCAGTCACATAAACTTTTCCTACTGTGAAGTGACACTCGATATATTTTGGGACGGTTTTAATAATTTTGAGCATAATTTTTGACGAGGACGACATTTGAACAGGGATTTTCTTTCAAAGTTTCCGCACAGCACCGACGAGAGGAAGAACGATCTCGACGATTTTAAAGTATGCCAAACTTCATTTCAAAGTGGTTCTTCGATATAATGGTCTTTCGAACCTACCAGTACAGGAGCTGAAGCCTTATCATCTGGTCACGAAAAAAACAAAGGAAGTTTTCAAAGGAAATTTAAGCATGTAAATTTACATTAAAGGAAACAAAATGAAGCAACACCAAAATACTCATACTTATAGTTTGTAGAAGAATTTTTACTACTGGATTTATGGAACAAAACAAAAAGAAACAAAAAAAAAGACGTATAATTTATTCTGACTTTTCATTTAAAATAAAAATTCTCAGCTTTAATACAAACGGTAAAGATATTTAAAAATGATTTTGAATGTCTGCCCAATTTTCCGTGAATTGCCTCAGCACATATTAAATATATCTGAATGATGAAAATATCATTTCAACATAATTTCAAATTTTGGTTCACAGATAAATTACAGAGTCAAAATCAGGCGAATACGGGGGATGATTTAACACACATGTATGTTTTACTCTTTGACAAATATTTAAATGTAAATGAATTGGGGATGAATGCATTGGAGTACAACTAGCACCGTATTCCAACTGATTGGAGTGAATTCTGATTTTCACATTCCTTAAAACATTTACATACTCATTAAAAGTTCGTACAGTTACAAAATGCTCCATTCTATCGAAGATTGCTTTAATTTCAGACTGAACTTCTCTTAGCTTGTGGCGGATTTCTTTTATTTAAATTCAACACTTTGTCTCGTTGTTTTAGAATCTTCTTGAAAACACGCTTCATTTACTGTAGTAAAAATTTCAAGAAGTTTTGATAATTTTGAACGGTTAAAATAATGTTTTTGAAAAACAAATTTCTCCTTGATCTTTGTTCCTTGGTTAAGATATGGAACTAATTTAGCATAAATTGTTTTTTCATCCAAACATCATGTAGAATAATTGAAATCAATTCTCTATTGATATTGTAAGACCTTTTCAGAATTGCTAATGACGCAAAACGTTTTTTACGATAAAATTCCCAGATTTTTTAAAAAATTGTAAGGTTTTAAATGAACTTGACATTCCAAAATTGAAGTACTAACTTTTAGCGTATATCATCCGTCCAAAAGCCTTTTGTGTCATGGGAAAGAATTTAATCTACTTAAAAATTAAAATTCGCATTGATCTTATCTTACCAACTGGTTCTTTTACTATATTTTGAGTTAAATTTAATTACAGTTTTAGGCTTTATCTTGAAAATTCATTATGAAAGAAATTTCACTTTCCTGATGAACGTCCTATTGATTAAGTTAAATAAAAGAGCAAAGTATTAATAAATGATCAAAGTTTATAAATCATGAACGTATACACTGATGGCTAAACAATAGTGTGATATGATTCACCAATTGTAAAATATATATTCCCACATTGCGTATATTCAAATATTTCTTTAGAGGGATTGTCTTTGCTGTCTTCGGATAGTAATAAATTTACTGTGCGGTTGTGGTTACTTATCCTCAAAAGATTTGGCATGTCATATCAGCTCCAGAAGGTTGTTGACCGCCAAAAAATCTACTGTAATAAGGGTATCGGATGTTAAGTCTCCCTTAGAAAGTCCGATGCAACCCAGAATGTGATCCAGTGAAGCTGGATGGTTACAGCCTTTTTTGCAAATGAGATGGATTATTCTACCACTTTCAAAGGAAAGACGCTTAAGGTGGCCATTTTTAGAAATTTACTGTTATGCAAAGAATCATAATGTGTAGATAAAGAGGAACTTTGCCGGAAAATATTTTGAAAGACAACAATCCCTTATCTTCTCCCTTCTTCGTAGCTTTCTTGGTATTTGTCGTTTTCATCTCCATTGTTTTTAAACCCATAATCATTCCTCTGGTTTCTCATAGAGTGTTCGATTGTTTTGCCATTTTCAAGGTAAAGTGATTTGGGAACAGAATGGTCTGCATCTATCTTCAGCGGATAAAGGATACATTATATTCAAGGAATTGTACAAAGTTTTCGAAACTCCTCAACTCGCTGAAATTTCCTCTCATGTTGCGCATTTAAATCATTTTCAACTTTTCAGCAAAATTAATATTTTGAATATTCTGAATGAGAATAGAATAGAATGAGAAACTAGAATACTGAGAATATATATCATGTCAGTGGTTTAACTATCCCTATTTAAATCTCCCATCGAACATCTTAAATCTTTTGTATTTGAAGCATCTTTTATATCAAAAGCACGGGGATAAATGTGTTGCATCTGCTATAATGAATAATTTTGTGATAACATCTGCTATATTTAATCTGACATTTATTAGGGAATAAATAAATTTAGTTAGAAATGCAAAGGGCAGGCAGATGATTTTGTAAATATTGTGAAAGACATTTATACGAACTAGCAGAATTAAATCATTATACGCAAATAACTAAGGTCTGTAATTGTAGATAATAATAGAAGATATCGGTTTTCCCCAAGGATTCCCTTATTCAATTATCGGGAAGAATCAACAGCCGATAGTGTTGGAGATCTTCACCATTCCCTTCCCTCGAACAGCTGGATGGAGAACGTAATCAAAGAAACAAAAGAAAGCAGAATCCGACTGAATGAACGCTGATTGCGCCGTTTTCCGGGTCGTCATGGTTACAATCGTCGAGGATTTCCTCAAAGAATGCGAATACAGTGACGTCATAAAAGTTATCGCCAATCCAATAAGAGATCATAGGCTTTTCGTAAAACCCAGACGAATGGACGAGAGCAATGTTATTTAATAAGTATTACCCGAACAGAAATAGTTAAAAATAACATGCCTTTGAAACGGTAATACATGTAATTAATGCAAATGAATAATTTAATGTAATGTATTGCTTGATGAAATTTTGCGAGTGAATTTCAAATATTGAATTTATTCAATGCACAGTCAAATTCTAATTAAATTTCAACTGTGAGGAATAAAAGTAATTGGAAGAATAACCGAATTTGAACCGCTTATTTAACCTCAATTTTTCTAAATATTTAAGCAGTAAAACGGTGTCGGAGATATAAGTTTAATTTATGGAATTTTGTTTGTAGAATACTCATTAAATAACATTGTTCTCGTCCATTCTTTTGTATGCATGGCTGAATTAGTGTTTACGTTTAGAGGTAGTTCAAGGAATATTGTTGCACAAATTTTCATAAAATCAAAAAAAAAAAAAAAAAAGAATTGTATGGATTTTTCTAAAAAAAAATATTTTATTCTTTTTTTCGCCTTGTGATTGTTAGAGAAACGCGTAATAGTAAAATTTTAATCAGATTATATTTTTATAACAAATATTTTTCTGTGAAATTACTTTATGATAAAGATTTTTCACGTTGATTGATTTTTCATTTTATTTCAATAAAATTTACACATGCAACATTAGTATTGAACACACAATGATAGAATGTTAGAGTAATTTAATGCAAACATGGATGGGAACATTTAAAAAAAATGTTCATAATCCTGATTCCAATGATAAATCATATACCATTTTACATAGTCATATAAGGATAGCAATTTAGAAATATTTTTAAACAGTTTTAATCAGTTATATTATTAATAAATATTTCTCTTTCCACAATTTTTTTATTGAAGTGAATAGTTATTATCATTTAATGTAAACTTTACTCGATTATACAAGCTATATGCAATATACTACACATACAAGCTACAACAGCAATTTTTCTAATTATGGAGAGATCCACGGGCCTTCCAATACTTGAGCTTGATTTCTTTTGTAAAAATTTGGTCTCATTGTGATAAAAATTATAGTTTTTTCTCTCATTAAAAGTGCAAAAATGCTGTTCCCTTGCGGAACAGCATTAAGACAAGATTCCACACTTATAAGCCACTAAATTACTTTTAAGCATGGTTAGTAATATATACACCTGAAATAAACGGAAAAGGCAACCGAGGCAACTATGTACCTTCAAATTCCACGGAACTCGGAACTTTTTTCTTGGAGTTAAGTTGACCCATTTCAGAAAAAATAATTACAACAAACAAGAAAATTTAATTGAGATTCTTAAGTAGCAGAATGTAACTTAGATTTCTGTCCTTTCGCACTGAAAGGCACAGACAGAATTTCAACACTTAAAATTCACTACAAAGCTGATTCAATGTTTTATTTCTTCTGGATGTTAAAATAAATATCATATGTCTATCGGAGCCTAAACTCTCATTAATTTTGCTAACAAAGGATAAAAACATTTTCTTCAACCCCCTCAACAAAACCAGAGGCTTCTACTAAAATTTTCAGTATAAATATTCAATTTCTGCAATGTTCTAGCCTTTATAACCAAGTATAGTAGATTTCTCTAACTCAGAATGCAATTGCTATAACGAGTAGTTCTCCAAAACTGAAAGTGATATTAAAGCAAAATTAAATCTCTAATGATGATAAAGAATAACACATTTGACTTAGAGTCACTAAATTTGGGGAACATATAGACTGAAGAAGTGACAAAGTGCAACTTGAAGTGCGGTTTTTGGAATTTCAATTAGAATTTTAATTAATTTAAAATTAAATGAAATTTTAGTCTTTTTCCTCCATAATTTGCAAAAATAAATGTTACCGCATCTTAAAATAACTACTCTGCACGAAATTTTTTGCATTTTTATATCCAGCCTACAAATATAAACATGCTAAAATTAGGGCTTCGGTAACTTAAATGAAGAATCTTGGCTTATTGTCTCGAGGTATGAAATATGTCGTTCCAAAAACCTTCATATCTATCTTTACGTCTTTTAGATGTGATTTTGAAATTACTCTATCAGGGTTCAGGTCAGACTTGTCAACAAGATCAAACATTATGATGAGGGAATTTAGAGGAAAGAAATTGCCAGTGGCTAAGAATTTGGCTGCTGTTATCTATCCATGGTTCCTCTCTCAAAAAAAAAAAAAAAAAAAAAAAAAAAAAAGAGAGAGAGAGATTTATTTAATTAAAATAACATTACCTACTTTCACATACTAGCACAAATATCTTACTTTTTTTTAGTTATTATTATTATTTTTCTTTTTATTGAAGTATTATTAAATAGCTGTTATTTATTTTGGCAGGTTACGATTGTCAAAACTGAATTAATTAAATACTACTTCACGCATAATAATTTGATCGTGTGCAGTTTTCAACGTTATAAAATGAGATTCTAGAAGTATATATATTCAGTTTTAGTTTGAAGTAGAAAAATTAGAATTTGGCTTAATTTCATTCCTTTGGTAGTTTTTTTTTCTCCATTGAATATACTTTCAGCATAATTTAAAACATTGTTTGACAATTCAAACTCTGCCCGGTTTGTTAAAAAGCACAACTGAAATTTAGAAAAATTTAATTTCTATATAATTTTCTCTAAATACTTCTGCATTAAGATCTGTATCTGTCTGTATCTGTATTCTAAAGTCAGTGGGCTTGCCTACGACAAGTGCCAATAGAAACAACAACTTCTGTATTATATGTCCTCAGTGATTTCAATATAACAATTTTTATGTCCTTATATTCAATCGACAATTCATAGCTACTGTTTATTTCATGCAATAAAAAATTGTAAATGAAATGTGCATGTTTACAAATGACTTTGAAAATGTTAGATGTGAATTCATTGTTTAAAATATATTATACAGTTAGTGTTAGTTGCATTGTATAAAATATATTATACAGTTAGTGTTAGTTGCATTGTATAAAATATATTATACAGTTAGTGTTAGTTGCATTGTATAAAATATCTTATACAGTTAATGTGAATTGCCTTGTTTAAAATATATTATACAGTTAAACTATTGTCCACAATTTGTTTGTCGAGAATACTTATTTATTTACTGAAAAAAATCATTTAGAAAGTATTCGAAAGGTTTTAATTACGTTATGACTTTATCCTTTAAAATTGTTTATTTTCATTTTATCTATTATCAAGTCCTTATATTTATTAAATTAATAAATATTAAAAATATGTCTTTTTAAAATTTAATATTGTAGCTTCACTTTTTTGATACATTAATTTTTCAAACTAGCTTCCTTTAAAGGTTTTTATGTATCTCTCTTAACCGCTATTCTTAGCAATGCGTAGGAGATTATGCAGGACTCTTCTAAATATTGGATGGCTGCAGTTTTAAATTACCTGCGCAGTACTAAAAGTTTTTATAGTGGAAAGTAAAGGAAGCAGTGTTCCATTTCCGATTGGGATTAACATTTTAAAAGCCCGGTTGACCAATCGGACAAATGGTTTCCCTTTATAATTGAAACGTCTAGACTTTATTCGAATAATTATGTTCAATAAGGGAGATTATAGTACTGGTCTTCTCAATTTGGTGTATCTTTTAGACGACGAATAATTGTTTACATGATTAAATTTCATAAGATATTGCAAGCGATTCAATTACTTAATTACTATTGTCTGGCATGCAAAGGAAATGATTTTGTGTAGTTTCTTCTTGTTAAAAATTAAACACATCAAGGACAATATATATTGCATGCTGCATATGATATTTTCTTAGAGCTTTATTTATTTATTTTGGAAATATTTTTTAAATATCTTACAAAAATAAACATTAAGTTTAGATTAATGTTTCATTATAAAATTTCTTAAAACTGATGAAATGATTTGTTGTAATCGGATTAATATCTTGTTTTGTTAGTGAAGAAGATCCAAATGGGTGAGTTAGAATATTTGTTTACTTATTTTATTCAGTGAACCTCTGTTAAACTCTTACAGAGGTGAATTCTTAAGGAGATATATATGAAGGTACTTGTTAGTATTTCGAACAGAAAGTTCAACTACATGAAACGAATGCAAAGGAATGTAAATTTCGTAGAATTACAAATGGTCCCACCATATAGCTTCAAAAGTGTTTTTTTTTATATTTATAAAAGAAAAAAAATAGGATAAGCAAAAAATTGAAAGCAACTTTTTAAAATATATTCACAAACAAGCAAATAAGTTAAAATATTTTTAGGAAGATCAATTTATATATCCTAAATCAAAATTTACGAAATATTTCTTTCTCCATTTATAGGCTAAATTACGAAACGTGTTTACAACTTCTCACTATCCATTTCGACTGGACACCGACAGTGCTGAAGTAATAGGGCACGAATGATGAATGGTAATGAATGTTTCTTGCCGTTTAACAGAATTGCTCATTTTGAATTGATAAAAAAAAATTAAAAACATTTTTGTCCTAAGAAACATGAGCCATAAAAATTAGCTCTAGCTAAAAATTTCACTTTGCAGCGATAATATCTGAATAATTTTTATGTGAATTATTTAAAACCGGAAACACAGATGCACTTTATTATATTACCTAAAATCTTAGATATAATTCTGATTGATGCATTATGCCCACTTGTAGGGTTATTTTATATATATCCCATAATGGAAATCTGTATGATCCAATAATAACAATACAAACCATTGAACTTATAAAAATAACTGCTAGCTATTTTTTTTTGCAGCAATTTTATTTAATTTAACTTGTTTTAGGTTACCGAAGATAAAATATTATAACTGAAATTTCACTGACTTTTTGGACCGCTAGAATTTTTGTTCCTTTGAAAAATATACTATTTTAATATTATCAGAACTTAATTATCATTATTCTGCTGAATTTAATAATGTTGTTCTATCCCGGTAGAGATCTTGAGGAAATTTGGTGTCTTAATTTCATATATTCCTTAGGCGTAAAAACAATAAAAATACAAATGTAAATTTTTTTATCTTCGATAGTTAAAGTATTTTTTGAAAATTGTTTTTATTCATCTTTTTCTGAAAATATATTTTACAACCACGATTTTAAATGAATGGTAGTTCTTTGCATTACTTCAATGAAGTTCTTTTCCATTTTTTATAAAATTAAAGAAAATCTGTAAAATGCTCCAACTGCTATATTTTCTATAGCAATACATGTTTTTCTAAATGACAATCATTCGACCCACAATTTTATGAATGATTTAATAAGGCAGGGTGATATATTATTTCAATGGCTAACTAAAACTCGTATCTTCGGCCCTGCATCTGCACCACCTTTAAGGAAAGAATCAAAGTTACTGCTTAAATTACTATGAAACATAAGTGCAAAAACGAGACTATGAGACAAATCAGAGATGATTAATTTTAAAAACAACTTCTATTTTGCCATTTTTAATTTTCAAAGGAAATATAGAGAGAAACGGGATGCCTTTTTTTTTACGTTTCGTAAGCAGAGTTCAAAGAAAAAGACTTTTGGAAGTACTGGAATTTATTTGAAACATAAATAAAGGAATATTGAAAGCGCAGACCAGAAAGTCTCAGATTAGTTTAAAAGACACGTAAATAAAACATTCATCCACAACAAAAAATCTTTTACGAGAATAAAGTTTGAAAATAAGAGAATGATGTGTATGAAGGTTATTTACTTATTTGAAATAAGCACATTATAGAGACTGAGTCCATTTAAAGATTGCATTAATAAAAAAAAACATAAAAAACATTAGCTACAAAACATATTAAAAGACACACACAAAAAAGATATAGCAGAGAATAAAGAATTATAAAGTTGTAAACCATGTATAAATAAAAGTCAAAACAATTAGCAAAGGTGAAAAAGTCAAACACACACAAACACAATAGCAACACAAAAGCTTGAATACCCATAAATATCATAATATGTATAGTTAAAAATGTCTAGTCAAGAATTAAAGAAATAATAAAATCAATGAAAGAGAAATAAGGTCAAATAGATAAAAAATGAGAACAAGCCACTTTAGAAACGTTTGTTAATGCTGATATTAAAATAATATATTACAAATTTTTATGAAATTCAACTCATTTTATACATATTCATAAATAGCGAAAACTAATCGAAAAATGTTTCCATACATTTCTAAATACACAACGTTTAACAATATTTAAAGCTGCCAAATACTTTTTATATGCAGACGAGCAATCTGTGTAACTTTTTTTGGTGATGAATTGTGGTGACTTGAATTATAAAAAGCGACCAATCATTCAGCCATGCGAGATGCAAGATTGAGAGTATTAAAGTCACATCAGCGCATATAGACAATACTGTGCCAAATAAATTTTATAAAGAGTGTTTATCTAGAGAGCTCAAGCTTGCAAATTTTTTAAGGCATTTTTGTAAATGTTTTCTATTCTGCCAAAGATTTCCGATGACTCTAATTTATAGATATTGACAAATTGTATTGATCGATTTTGAAAGTTTTATGTTATTTTTAAACATTGCATTTTTATTGATGGTTTCTTATATTTATTAACTCAAAAATTCTAAAACTATTTTGCCTCTCTTAGCACATTTCGTGTCATCCAACTTTTATATCACTGTGAATTTATTTCTACATAATTCTCAAATGATCGATGAGAAGTAATAAAGCATATAACTTCTGGAATATAACATTGCTTTCTAACCCTTATTCTCGTCATGTTTACGTTAAGATGTTAAATAAACTCGCAATTTCTTGTACTTTGGGCGTTATAGGTGTGAAACGACTTTGGCAAACGTAACTCGCTGACTGCCAGGTATGTGCAGGCACTATAATCATATTTAAAAAATGATCTTAAGATTTTGACGTATCTCTATATTCAGATCTTCTTGATTTCGAAAGATTCATTTTAGGCATCCCAAAAAGGCATTTTTGAATGGAATACACGGAACGACCTATCAGTATGGTAAAATGAACAGGCATTTTTCGTATGTGTTCATATAGGCGTATTTGGTAGATTAAAATTGCAAGCTTTAATAAAATTTGGATGAAACACATCTGTAAAATGTAGGGTAATGGCAGGTTTACATTTTAATGTCGATTGATATTTAAAATATTTTATATTAGCAGCTTTTGACTACCAGCTTGCTCGCCAAGATAACTGATTTTTTTAGGCTACTAGGCGTTTAATATGGAATGCCTTTTTTAAAATTTAAATTTAAATTTCTTGATTTAAAAGTAGGGTTTTAAATGAATCCTTTTGTGATAAATTATTATGGACACAAATTAAAAAGGCATATACTATGAAATATAAGCGGAAATGAAAGTCCTTTTAACAAATTTATGGAAAAAAGTAATTTTTATCTTAATTTTAACATTGACGAAAGCAAGCGATAGACAATTTTGATGGATGAGTTTAAATTTCATAACATTAGAAAAGTGTCTGAAGTTAGCATTACTCTTAGCATTACTCCCTTTTCAAACAAAACAAAACCTAAACCAACATTAAAAGCATCATGAAATCATAAATAAAACTTAAAAAATTTATTAAAAGTAAAGAAAAAAAAACTGCACAAAAATGAAATCAATATCATTAAAAAGATCTTTGAGTTTTAAAGTAATGCAAAAACCTTTTGCTTAATTAATAGGTTTAGAAGTCGTTCATTTTCACAGGTAAATATCCATAGTGATACTTTAGCGTATCTACATTAATAAACTTTCCGACTTATGCTTCTCTTACTTTCTTTTAAAACTTCTGACTGTATAAAATGTTTGACATGGAAAGCAGCATTTTTATTATATTGATTTTATTTAATTGGCGAGGTGATGTATTAAGTGCAGCTATAAAAATGCTGAAATTTTTGAGCATAGATATGTTTAATTTTGTGGATGCTATTCCATAATAAGTAATAAGAGCGATTTTTGTTCCACGTACGTTACCGTTATATATATATATATATATAATGCTATTTTAAACTCTTAATTTAGACCAAAGTACAATATTCTCTTTTTTCGTGATCCAATTCCACTTTCTGTTTAATTAATTCCTCTGTGAAAAATAAAGCGCTATCAGAGCTACGTTTCAAATGAAAGTGATATTTCGGTACCCTTGAAAAGGTGTCAAAGGTCACCATGTGTATTGAATTGGCGCTTGGCCAGAAATCCTAACTTATATAAGACTAGTGATCATTTGTTCGCAACCTTTTTTGCTCTTCTTTTCTTTCGCTTTATGCCACGCTGCGTCTTCTTGTTAATAATTATGCTTTCCCGAAATAGATATTAAGACGAAATTTAGAATACCAAGTCTCTTCACTGCTTCGAACCTGCATTCTACTTAAATCAAAATATATCACATATTATTTAGCCGACAGGATTCGAAAAGTATTACATATTATTTTGTTGACAAGGATAATTTCCCGTGAAAAAAAAATTAAAAGAATTAATCCCCGGGATAAGAGGTGGTTTGATGTTGCGGTGCGACTCCTTATTTCGCTTTGCAACGAAGATGGTTCCGTATTGATGCGGCCACCCATACTGGTCTCCGATGGCGAAGCTGTCTCGGATACGTCGTTCCATGACGAAGTTCCATACCATAGAGCTGAGGTACTAATAGAGCAACCCTACTTTGGTGTAGGACAAGATAAAATCACTTGACTTGTGGGCAGAATTTGTGTTCACTGTAACCGCATTCTCCGTTCCCCATTATATTTCAATGGCAGATTTTTTCTCGCTTTTAACTGTTGGATTTAAAAACTTATTTAAGCCATGGTTAACTATTTCTGTGCAATTGTATGCAAAGAATAAGCTTCTATGGATAGTCCTGTATCATTTCGCAGGTATGTACAATAAACATATTCTGTTTATATCCATTTTAAGTCAATTTAAAATTTCGTAACCTCTATCACTCAGTGATTTTGGTGTTAAAACTGAATGATATTTCATAGTTTGGTTTAATTATTGTATTAAATTTATTTAATTTGTTATTAAGCTTCATTTAAACTGATGTAACTGCATTATATTTTGTTACTTGCTTTATTTTAATCTGGAATGTGTTGCAAGTGCTTGGCTGCAAGCTTGGCGTGATTTTTTCTCGCCAATACAAGTGTTTACATAAAAACACTATTGGTAATTGGTATTGGTAATGGTAAAAAACCACTATTGACCGATTAATAATTGTGTATTTATTTTAGTGCAAATAAAGTTCCCTATTATTTCCAATATGTTTTTTTTTTAACATAAATATTCGAATCGCATTATATCGTAAAAGACATTAAATCATCATTGTGAATGAAATCGTGAAACTAAAACGTTTTATTGAAAATGTTATATAGTAAAATTTCATAAATGCGCCAGCAGTAATTGCATATTTTTATAAATTTTAATTAAGATCTAATAAGAAACTAGTGGATATTCTAAAGATAAACTATTAAAGAAAGAAATGCTAACTTTACAGATTAAAATTTTGTCTGAATGTTAACTTTATTAATAACTTGCGATATGCACATACCCTAAAATCACCGTTTTCGTAAAAATTTCGAATTTTCTTATTATTTTGTATTAAATCAACACATTTAAGATTCCAAAAATGATTTAATTTTGTTTCTGCTTTAGTTAGAAGGAAAGTTACCGCCAACACTATAAATCAGAAGCGAAATATTTAAAACTGATATTAACAACTAGAAGGCACGAGGTTTAAAATTGAGTTCGGAATGAGATTTTGTATAAAGATAGTATGCAATTAGAATGTTTATTAATGAAAATATTAAGACCCAATAGTCAACCTTAAAAACTTTCAAATTAGCTTATGTACTAATAATGGGTTACCCGCACGAGCGCTCGAGTGGTGTAGTGGTTAGGGCACTGGCGTAGCATTCAGGAAACCTGGATTCGATTCTGAGCAAGCGTTGTTTTTTTTTCTTTCTAAATAATTTAACAGTTTTAATTAATATCTTTTTCATTTTTTATGCAAAAATAAATATTATTCAGAATATTCAAGAAAAAAAAAGACCTGAGTCACTTTTATAATCTGCTTTTATTATAAAAGGTTTTTTTTTTAATCTGCATGAGATAATGATAAAAGTATTTGAATATGTAATGTAAAATTAAAAGATGTTTTGGAGTAAAGAAAAGAAATAAGATATTTACTTAAAGAAGAAAAATACTCACTTTTAATTAATGCACAATAACAAAATAAAAAAGTAAA
>JAPMOR010120811.1:29141-63450 GCA_026543865.1 Argiope aurantia | reverse complement strand
AAAAAAAGGCCAGATTTCTCACACGTGACTTGGCTTATGTTGCGTACTCTTGTTTAGACTAGAAACAAGCGACTTTCTCCCTCCATTTTTATCAGCTCTATGTTCCATACCAACCGATGCAATATCCCCTGCATTCCGTCATGTTACCGCATCGTCGATGGCACCGTGCCTAACCTATGTCCTCATCCAACGTTCCAGCTCTCCGACGTGTTTGTCCCCTCAGGGGCTGACCTACTATAGGTGAGTACGGGTGTCCAAATCCCGAGGTTCCCAGGGGTCTTTACTCCCTTTAGGTTTACTCTCTTCTGCGCCTTCTGCTGTCACATTTTTTTTCTTTCCCTCGAGGGTAGGCGAGGGAGCTCTCCATGAGAAGCTGTCGCCACTCTGTTTGCTTCCTGCTTCTCATGGACAGCAAATACCCCCACGTGTTTGCCGTGGTACGTGGCGACCCATTAGACGGGTAGTGCACTGTGGTCCCCGGTATATCGATCTTCTAGTCGCTAGCCACCTGAATGTTAGTTTGCTAGGGATCAAGTGAAGGGGTTACTCCTTGGGTTTGGCGTTAAGGGTGGTCACTGTCCACGGGGGTAACTCCCAGCGCATAGGTTCCGGCTAGCACTAAGGTGTATTACGAGGCTGGAAAAGACCAGATCCGGTGTAATTGCCTTCCCTTGTTGGGTTCCTTGATGGGCGGTGCTGTCGGGCCCGAATCTTTTTCAATGTCGTATGGGCTCTTCCAAACGTGGTCCCTTCAGTGGGCGTCGTATTGCTACAAATACCTTAACTGTTCCAAATCACTATTCCTTTTTTGTTGTCAAGCTTGTTTCCGAGAAAAATGAAAATTTTAATTCTGTATCACCTTTTCTCGTACAGAGGGCATTCACAGCAACCGTAGGCGAGGTTTCTTCAATCCGAAAAATGCTTTCTGGCGACTTGCTGGTTGAAGTGAATTCAAAAACACAAGCCCAGCAAATATTAAAATTGAAAGCTTTAGCTACTATTCCCGCTACAGTAAGTCCACACACATCATTAAATTATTCTAAAGGCGTTATAACCTGCGGGAAATTGTTTAATGTTCACCTAGAAGAAATATCTGCAGAACTAAGACATCAAGCTTTCACAAATGTACAACAGATCTCTATACGGCTGGATGGCCAAATCCTTCATACTAAGAATTATATACTCACTTTCTATAGTCCAAGTTTACCAGAATTTATTTATGCAGGTTACATTAAATTACCAGTTAGACATTATATTCCTAACCCGTTGAGATGTTTTCAGTGTCAGCGTTTCGGCCACTCTAAAGCCAACTGCCGCGGGATTCTCACTTGCGCCCGCTGTGCTGAGAAAGGGCACGATTGTCAGCAGTGTTTCGCACCTGAAAAGTGTGTGAACTGTGGTGGCAGTCACACTTCATTTTCTAGATCGTGCGAACGCTGGACACTTGAGAAAAAAATCATTACAGTGAAAATAAAAGAAGCCTTATCTTACCCTGAAGCCAGAAAGAAAATTTTATCTCTAACGCCTACTCCCGGTCTGAGTTATGCCTCCACTGTACAGAAATTGTTTTGCGTAAACTGCACGTGCCAGAACTGTTTCAAAAATCCTAGCCATTCTAAAACAAATACAAAAACATCGGATTCCGATTCTGAATCAAACACAACACCAATTTAGAAATACGTAGACCTGAAAAGGCCTTAGCAAAATCAAAATCTCAAAATTCCCTGAAGTTGAAGCTTTCTAAACGTGGCCTCTCAAAAACAAGTTTGCCTTCTAAGTTGAAATTGTCTAAAGGTCAGAAATCCGTCGCCTTGGGTCTTGCGACGCTGAGCATAGTCCATAAGGACTTGACATCTATTTTTGGTCAAGCACCCAAAAGTCCTGAGCTCATCGAGCTTTATCCTTCTGAAGAAGAGGAGGAAGAAATAAGTTGCGATGTCTCGCACTCAAACACCGTCTCCAATACCTTTAAAACCAAAAGAACTTCTTAATGGGTACTTTCCTTTCGTGGAACTGTCGCGGCCTTCGCTCCAAATTAACTGACATCAAGATAAATATTAACAAATTTCATTCTATCTGCATTGGTGTTCAGGAAACCTTTTTGACATCTGGCATTCCTGTCAAATTGCGCGGTTTCAACTGCGTGCGGAAAGACGCAGATAATGGTCATCATGGTTCTGGAGGTATATGTATTTTTACCTCAAATCTTTATCCGAGCCCACCTCTCACTTTGCATACTACTCTGCAGGCTGTGGCTGTGCAAGTTCACACACGAGCTTTCGTCACAGTCTGCTGTATTTATCTACAGCCCAATGATGCCATTTCTCAACAGGATCTCGATAATTTAGTGGAGCAACTTCCTTCGCCTTTTATTTTGCTTTGTGATATCAACGGCATTGTATGTTGTGGGGTGCAGATACTACAAACTGTCGTGGGCAGCAGATTTAACAGTTTATTACTAATAACTGTCTCTGTCTGTTCAATAATGACGAGAAGATATATTATGCGCCCACATGCAACTTCCACAGTATTGATTTGGCCATACGTTCTCCTGAGCTCATGCCGTTTCTGACTTTCGTAGTAATTGAGGATCTTTATAATAGTGACCACTTCCCTGTTATGGTCTCACATGCTGATAGCGACGGTATGATATCTTGTCCTCCGCGTTTTCAATACCAGCGGGCAGACTGGTATACTTTCAAACTTTTAGCACAAATCACAGAGAACATGATCAATACTTGCGACATCACTGAAGCAGTACAACATGTCGTTGAGAGCATAATAAATGCCGCAAATGCCACCATTCTAAAGAGTTCCCCACGTCTGAGAAAATTTCGCAGACTGTGGTGGAATGAAGCTTGCCGCGATAGTTACACGAACCAAAAGAGTCTTTGGAACAAGTTTAGGAGGTACCCAACGACGGAGCGCTTAGTAGCTTTTAAAAGAGCACTTCGTATACGTCGTCGTAGTCAGAGGGAATCCTGGATTAATTTTGTCTCGTCCATTACAACTTCGACTCCAAGTAAAATGTTGTGGAATAAGGTCAAGATTCCTAATGGAGTTTATCGTGAATCTACCATTCCTATTTTAAATATAGGAAGTACATCATATTCATCCCCATTAGACTTTGCCAATATTCTCGGCCAAGCATTTGCACAAGTTTCCGCAATTGATTCTTATAGCCCAGAATTTAAGGTAATTAAGAATCGCGCGGAACGGTTGCCATTGCGTTTTAATGCCCGATGAAACTTCCCATACAACTCTGAATTTAGGATATCGGAATTGGAAACAGCCTTGTCTCGAGCCCATAATACAAGCCCGGGACCTGATGGTATCACTTATAACATGCTTCGCCATTTGAGCAAAACTTCCCTTTGCAACTTGTTAAGGTTATTTAAAAGAATGTGGATTGAGCAGGCGTGCCCTGCACAATGACGGGAAGATATTGTGATGCCCATCTTAAAACCTGGCAAGGATTCATCAAACCCTCTGAACTACAGACCAATAGCTCTGAAAAACTGTCTATGCAAGACTTTTGAGCGGATAATCAAAGCACGTCTCGTATACGAATTGCAGAAACAAGGATGCATCTCCCCGTGGCAGAGTGGTTTCCGTCGAGGTCGATCTACTTTGGATAAACTCGTTTTACTGGAAACCCAAATTCGCAACGCATTTGTAAGGAGGAACCACCTTGTCTCCATATTCTTCGATATTGAGAAAGCTTATGACCGTGCATGGCTCTATGGTATACTTTTAACATTTTTCAGTCTTGGTTTTTGAGGAAAGTTGCCCATTTTTATAAAAAACACTTTTTGTCATATCACACTTTTAGAGTTCGAATGGGGAACTTTTATTCTAACTATTTTATTCAAGCTGATGGTGTTCCTCAGGGAAGTGTCCTGAGTGTCACTCTTTTTATTGTTCATATGAGCCAAATTTTAAATCAATTGTCATCATGGAAGCCTCTACGTTGACGATCTCCAGATTTCATGCCAAGGAAGTAATATGCATTTAATTGAAAGACAGCTTCAAAATGCAGTCAACAAACTAGCAACATGGTGTGATGAAAGCGGGCACACCATCTCTCCAGAGAAAAGTCGATGCCTTCATTTTTGCAGAAAACGTAATATTCACTCAGAACCTAATATTCATATTAGTAACCATGCTATTCCAGTTGTTGATGAAATACGTTTTTTGGGGGTGGTATTTGACCACAAATTCACCTTCATTCCTCATTTTTGTATTTGCGAAGGAAATGAAGAGAACCTTGACATCTTAAAAGTCCTTTCCAGAACTTCTTGGGGAGCAGATCGAGCCTCCCTAATCCGTATTTACGAGGCAGTCATTCTTTCCCGTATCGATTATGGGTGCATGGTGTATGGATCTGCACGCCCTAGTGTTTTGCGCAGACTGGACACTATCCATCATTCTTCATTGAGAATCTGCTCCGGTGCCTTTCGAACATCCCTCATAGAAAGCTTGTATAACATCTGCCACCAACTACCTCTCTATTTAAGGCGTAAAAAAATAACCGCCTTATATTACTTCCGAACGCAGTCTGTATCGAAACACCCTATATCTGAATTAACACTTCCAGCTAGTCTTGGAAGAATTTATGATACTCGTTCCTCTTGCATTCCACCATTCAGTGTGAGAATAAAAATGCTTTTGCAGGACTCGGATTTTAATTTAACAATTAAGTTTACTAATCTCTTTTGCTCTGCACCATGGGATAAGCCAGAATTTTCTTTTTTAAATTCGTTTTCTGGATTTGATAAATCCACAACAGCATCTGTTCTTTTTCAACAGATATTTCTCTATTATCGCTGTCAGTATTCATCGTTCAACCCAGTTTTTACAGATGGCTCGAAATCAGATGGGCATGTCGGCTTTGGCATTGTACTTCCATATGGTACACTGAGCTATCGTTTACATACCAGTTTTTCTGTCTTTACTGCGGAACTAATGGCAATTTCCTATGCACTACAGAAAATTTCGATGTTTACTTATCGCAGTTTCATTATTTATACTGACAGTATGAGTTCTTTAGAGACGCTCTTCCATCCCGACAATCAAATTTATCCTGTCACCTCAGAAATTCTAAATACTTTACTCCTTCTTCGAAATAAGACATTTAATATTTTATTTTGTTGGGTACCGAGTCACTCCGGCATTTCTGGGAATGAGGCAGCAGACAGTGCTGCAAAAGCTGTTTCTTCATTTCTTTCACAAAATATTCCTTACTGTGATGCGAAGAAGTTCTTTCTTTGTCATCTTTATTCCACTTGGCAGGCAAACTGGAATGAGCAAAGTGACAACAAATTGCATACCATTAAATCTTTCATTGGATTAGGACCTGTACTCCCTGTACGGGGGTTGGATGTTAAATTGACTCGCCTCCGTTTAGGACATACACGTCTAACTCATAAACCTCTCATTTGTGGAGAGGGAACCCATGTGTCCTACAAGCAGAACAGATTTTACTGTGAAACACATTCTTATTGAATATTCTGATTTTAAATCACATCGTTTTTCCAGTCATCTTCTCTAACTATGCAGGACTTGGTGCGTAAAAAACACCACCCAAATATTTTTAACTTTTTAAAAGCTATTCGCTTTTTTACATGTATCTGATAAATCGTCATCTTTTATAAACTTTATCCTTTTTTAATTGCACTCCCTTTTGTAATTTTTATCAGCTTCTGTTTTTCCTGTATTTGGGTATTTTCTTATATTCATAGTTCCATTGAACTTGTGTTTTGATTTTTAAATCTTGTTGCTGAATAAGATTAGTTTTTAACCATATGTTTGGCGCAGTTTAGCCAATATTGGCTCTTGTGCTATTAAACTACATTATTTACATTTCTAAAGGTTTATATGAAACCATTCAATTTTGCAAGTATTATTTACACTTCCAAGGTTTTCATTAGATATTATTGAATCGTATATATTTATGGTTTCAGTTCCAAGTGTTGAATATGAAATATTTCCATTTTGCAGGTATTATTTTCATATCAAAATTTTTAACCTGAAGTTTTGAATCTTGTATTTTTATTTACAGTTGAAGTACTTTATTTAAAATAATAGCAATACTGATGTTATATTTAATAATTTAATACTTTATTTCTAATTTTAATAATCCTGTTGAGTCAGACTTCCTAGCGTTTAAGAATAGTGTAGGCAAAAATACCACAGCCTGTCTTTATTAAATTAAGTTCATCAATTCAGTTTTTGCAGAAAAAATGGTCGAAACAACTTTGTGCAGTATACTGTTTAATTTATTAATATTTTATTATTACTGTTGATTATTAAGAAGTCACTTTCAATATACTTTTAAATTAAACTTATTCAGTCACCACTGTAGGATTTGGATGTGTGTCAAATGGCCCCGATGCACTTCCAGTCTTGCGATGGGGAGGGGGAAATGTAATGATATTTTAAAGTCTTAATTAAGACCATAGCAAAATATTCTCTTATTTCGTGATCCAATTCCACTTTCTGTTTAATTAATTCCTCTGTAAAAAATAATTCGCCATCAGAACTACGTTTCAAATGAAAGTGATACTTTGGTACCCTTGAAAAGGTGTATTGATTTGGCGCTTGGCCAGAAATCCTATCTTATATAAGACTAGTGATCATTTGTTCGTCCCTTTTCGCTTGTTTTTCATACTTCTGATTTTGCGCCGCACTTGTAAAATCTTGTAAAATAATCATGTTTGTTTCCCGGGAGAGAAGAGAGAGAGTAAAACGAAATTAAAAATAAAATAAAACGTCTTGTCTATGTCAAACCTGTACTTTGCTTCTATCATAATAATGTTACATATTATTTAGCCGATGGATTAAAAAATCTTTTCATACTATTTAGTAGGCAATATTCGAAAAATATTATATATGTATATATATATATATATATATATATACAGGGTATTGCAGGATTGCAGGATTCGACAGACAAATTCAGAGGAGAGATAGATAGGCATCAAGAGTATAAAGAATCACCATACAACATAGGGTCCCAAACGACGTTTAATTAGAGAAAATACCAAAAATATAGAAAATGGGAGAACTATTGGAAACTGTAAAAAAAAATAACAAATTTTGTTTCAACCGAGAATATTTTTTAAGTGAAAGCACATTCTTAAATTTGTTTTTCTTCATGTTAGTAACATGCGGATGCGCACTTTTTTGCTAGAGTTTTATTGTGAGACGAATATTTGATCATTCGAAAATCCCGACATCACTATCTCATAGAAAGTACAACACAAATTTCATATTAACATTTGTGCAGATTTATCGGTTTGGACCGTATCTTCTGCTCAAACGCCTCAGAGGCAAACAGTACCTTGTTTTCTTGCAGCATTTTCCTCCGGATTTACTGCAGGGAACACCGACAATTGTAAATCAGAAAATTTGGTTAATGCATGATGGAGCACCAGCACATTTTAGTTACATTCGTGAAATCTGACTTGTTGTTTGCGAATAAAGTATAATGGCCATCAGTTCTACGATGCTCATTATTGAATACTTGCTCGCTGCTTTTATTTTTCTCGAATATTTAAAAAATTTACATGCAAGAGGGCTTCTTCTCGATTACCTTGTTCCTAATCCTAGCATTCATAGAGCCATTCTTTTCGCCAGACTTGTTATCTTTCCGACGTCTGTTTTTTTCGATTTTCGCTGAATAAACGTTACCTGCCATCCTATGTTTTCTTTAATTTTTCATCTACTTAATGCCCATTATCCTTGCTCTGAATTTGTCTTTCGAATTTGACAATGCTCTCTGTGAATGTCGGTACTGATGTTGCAGCAATGTTTTCTGGTTCCCATTTTAATTCTTGAATATCTTTAAAATGTCCCAGTTCTAACACTACACACTTATATCAAATTATGTAATATAAAGGTTCTTACATTTTAAAGCATTTATTTTTCTTTATGCATTTTTTTTTCAAATATGGGTTCTAAACTACTTTTTCGTTTTCAGTAATTTACGACCCGCTATATCATCAAATCCGCATGTTACCAGCATGAAAAAAAAAACCTTTAAGAATGTCCTTTTACTTAAAAAAATTCATAGTCGAAACATTATTTGTTATTTTTTTTATCAATTTTTTTACAGTTTCCAACAGTTCTCCGACTTTCTATATTTTTGCGATTTTTACAATTAAACATCTTTGGGACCCCATGTTGTATGGGGATTCTTTATCCTCTTGATGCCTAATATCACCCCTCTGAATTTGTCAGACGAATTCGGCAACACCTTGCATATATGAGATTCCTATCCTTTTTCATGAAATTTAAATACTTTTTAACTATATAGCTTAACTGTGAAGTTTTAATTACACAGGGAGATTGATTATAGATTGCACAATGTTATGCAAAAAAGGTGTTGTGCATGACATTGTGCACCCCCATAAAAAGGTATTGTGCAAGCGAGTGTGTGAGTGACATCTTCATATAAGCCAGAAGTCAGACTTCTGTCCTCGGGTGCTCAGGGACCTTTACACTCAGAAGTTACTGCCTAAACTCGGAATGAATCTCTGATTTCGTCAGCGAGCTCATCTATGGCAAGTGCCATAAGTAACAACACTTCCCGCTCATTCTTCCATTTTGTGCCATTGGAAAGGATTGAGAGATAAATTATTTTCATTATTCTTTGAAAGCATCTTAAATATAGAAAGCATTAAAATTGTTTCAAACATAGAATTGTTTTTCGGGATATTGGATATTTTGATTAATTGGCAATAATTTAATCTGAATTCGCTGCAATTCCTTTAAATAGATATTTAGGAGGTATTTTGAGCCTAAAAATGTCATGCGTTCATTTTGCAATTTTGGATATTAAATCAATTCTTTCATTAGCAGAATTTAGATTACTTGTAACAGCTGGAACTATACCAAGAAATAATCAATAAATCTATAATAAGAGGGAGAAAGATTAAAAAGTATATTTTTACTAGTGTTGAAAAGTATATATTAAAAATTAAAAAGATGTTGATAGGAGTATATATATTTATATCTTAAAATTTTAATCCACTAAATTTATATTTTAATATTTAAAAATGTTTAAAAAACAAATTTTTGATGAAGAAACCAGTTTCTACCTTTCAATATACTGTAAAAGTATCTTGTTTTGAATTTTTTGATAATTCTTTTTCATTGTAATTTTTAATTTAAAATTCATTATGATAAATATAATAAATATTATTAATCATTTTTTCAAATCTCTGGTAGCACAGCTTTCATAATATCGAAATCAAATTAAAATTAATCTGTTAATTTATAATCAATTATTAATATTAAAATAATAAATTGTCATGGTGATCATGAAACTATAATTGTCTCAGAAATGTATTACGGCAACAAGTGAGCAAAACAAATTGATTCCGAAATTCTAATTTCACATACATGAAATTCTTCGTTAAATATGATGAGTAAAGGTTGTATTCTTTACTAATCAATCGTCTTTCTCTACAACATGTTTCTTGGTTACTGTATAAACGATCAAATCCCGCATTACATTACTTGATAAAAGAAAACTTTTGTTCAGGTTTTAATCGAATTGACTATAGCTTCTACATTATTTTTATGGGAAATTAAAAAGATTCTTTGCATTATTACTTACTTTGCTTTTTCCATCAACTAATAGGTTATTTTCAATTTCACGAGGTTTTAACTGATATATTTCCCTTCTTTGAATGAGCTCAACCAAACGGAACCGAACATCTAAATTCCGGTCGTTTCCCCTTAATGGCCCATTACAATGACATTAAAGTAATATTTACAATCGGGTGACATTGTTTTTCCCTCCCTGAAAACAACTTATCATGCCCATGGGCTTCTATGTCGCTGTCGCTAATATTTACGACTGGAGCGTGACAATAAATAGTGTGTTGAAACAGGTTTATGGTCTGCATTACATTAGGCTGGGGATTCATTTATGATATAAAAAGAGATGAATGCGGTATTATCTATTAGCCCACGTTTTCTCGAATCTCACTAGCGATTTTTAATTTGTGATTCTATTACAAATGCACCACCTTCAGTTTCAAATTAAAATTTTTACAGGATTATTCCAATATTTCGTAGCAATTTTTTCCGATGATGTGTAAGAGTTGGAAAAGGTTTCCCCCTTGTTACACATAATTTTATTATAGAAGAGATCCCCCTTAAGCGTTATTAGAGATGGTGCAAGACTTTAATTTTTCTTTATTTCAATATTCGAAAAAGAAGCCTAATTGGCTGCAAGGAATCTTAAATTAATTTTTAGCGTAGAATTATTTTATATTATTTTATTTCTTGGCTACGCGGAATCAAACTAAGGCCTCCTCGCTGATTAAATAAACAGCTAGCCATAAATATTTTTCAGAGTGCTAAAGTTAATAAAATAGGAGCATAGAAGAAAATAATTATTTCTTAATATAGTATTGGTTTAAATAAATCTTTGCTGCGAATGCAAAAGTTATTTTTAAATTTACTTTTATGCTATTAAATTCCTTTAGAAAAATAAAATAAATGTCTTTGTTTAAAGAAAAAAACCCATAAAATTAAAACAATTTCTAAACAGTTTAGTTTAGAATGTTTTTTCCTGAAGCTTCTACTTTGTAATGTATAAATTATATATAAAATTCGAATAAAAATAATTAAAAACTTTCTTTCATTCTAAACAAAAGAAAATATTTTTTTTTCACTTCAAATTTAGAAACCTAATCAAGTACATAATAGCATAAATCGGGATAAAAGGTTCCATGCAAATTCGAATTCGAATTACATTCCTAATATATTTAATTCACATTGAATGCCAACTTTTTTTCTTTATAATGAATTCAAAGCAGCATAAGATCTTTATCATATTGGTTTCAGTTTTTTCTACTTTTATGATTTTTTTTGTAGGTGCTGTTCTGTTTTTTGATTATAGCTCAAAATCTGGAAGTCCGTCAAAAAACAGAAATCATGTTACTTTGAAATATTACTTTATTGTAGCAGAATGAAATAATTTTGTTTTTAACACCACATTTTTAAGATAATTTTTTACGATGTTTGTATCTTCAATTTATTATTAAAATCTTATGAACTCTCGAAATATGTTTTTTCTGCAAGTCTGCACCATATGGTGTCACTAGTGTGGAATTATAATTCCGTGATATTAATCGATTCATAATATTTTATTATCATTTTGATCACACAATTTTACCAGAATTGAATACGGCAATTCGTAAACAATCGTAAAAATCGATTTCTAAAGTTTTTCATTAGAAACATAAAATTTTTAAAGTAAATTCATTTGAGGTCATGATTTATGATCTCAAATGAAGGATAAATGAAAATGATATTTCATTAAGTTATGATTGAATGAAATGATAATTAAGTTACGATTCATACTCTATTTTAAATCATAAAATGCTTGAAAATTTCTTTTCGCCATATTCCACATAGTTTCTTATTCTTTGGTAGTGTTTTTCCACCTTTTTCTCATTTTTTAAATTCTGTATTGATTCCTAATATTTGATAAATATTTTTTTCTACTTTTTTGTGTAATAAAAGAAATATTTAAAATTTTTTAAAAATATCTTTCAATTTTTTTATTTTTAATTTATAATTCATTGTTACACAAATAAAATCCCTGAATCCACTTTTATCAAAATTTCACTTAGATCATGCTTCATATTTGGAATTAAAATTTAGTTAAATTAATCATTTAAATAATAATTAATATTGGGATGTATCAAAGATTATGTTTTTTATGCAGAAGACACTAGTATGCAAATTTTTAAAATTCTAGCATTTAGGAAATGGGTGAAATCCTGACAACAAAAATTATTCTTTACAAACATATTTCAATTCAAATTAAACAAAAGCAACTAAGCACCTTTTTGACTTCTGAACTTGTTTATTTAATCATATAATCCATATCGAGGATATTTTTTTAAATGAAAAGTGATACATAACATAAAAAAATAAAGTATATCGAAATTATCGAGAGCTAATAAAATTCCTAGATTTCAACCGGCAAAAGGAAAACATGGAATTTTATCAGAGGTTTAAAACATTGCAAATTAGTTTTTCTTTTTCTTTATTTCACAATATTTTCTATATCAAGCAAATATAATAAAAAAAAATTCAATACGAAAGCACTCAAAACGGGAAAAGGTGAGAGAGGCTATTTACTTTCATTTTTATAGCTTTGCAAGAAGAATTTTATGACAGATAAAATTCTTCTTTACATGAAATCTCCAAAGTGACCGAAGCAGCGATTATGTGTCTAAATTGAACGTGATTATGGGCATCCAAACAAAAAGATTATTCACATTCCCCCTCTCCTTCGGTCGTCTGGGAAACAAGCATTTACGATTCAAGAAGGATCGGGAGAAACATTGTACTCTGTTAATAATGTCGACTCCTTATCTACGAGAACGGGATGATTAGTTGACATAAAATATGAGACAAAACAAAAACTTCGTAACTGCGGCAACGATTAATTACTCTGAATACCTAGAGAAAGTAGAAAAAAGAACTAAAACTATTCATGTAGGAAAAATTTCAGCTAAATAGTCAGAAATAAAACTATTATTTTAATAACCATCTCTTACATAGAACATCAAATATATTTTTTATTAATATGTTGAAAGATTTTAATTTTAAAGATATTTTACAGAGTGGCCAGAAAATAACTTTCCCTGTTTGAAAGAAATGAAACCACATTTCATACACAGACTGTGGAAGCATGGAAAAATGAATTCCACAGAAAGAAAAAAAAAGTATTAAAAGGGACTGATAGGGGAAATATTGGCACTGTTGTCACGCACGAACGATGAACTTTGCATATCGAGATGGATTATGTAAAACTCCTAGGGCGCGCGTGACAGCAGCGCCATGCATTCCTTGTAAAAAGGAAAGTGCAAACAACTTTTTAGTAGTTCGTTCTTTATTATTGATATGTTCTTGACTGTTACTCATGACTGACTGTTGATGTGTGCTTATTGTGAGCCCTACCTTATCACAAATTTTTTTACTGGTGAAACTGTTCTATACTAGACAGTACAATGTCGTGGTTGTTCTTCAACAAGCATTCATGTCTTGAAACATAACATGAGACGAGCTGTTATGAACATCGAAACTGATAGCTTACACGCGGCGGTGGAGAACGTCATATACCGTATTCAATATGTTGTACATAGGGAAGGGCAGGATATTGAAAATGGGGCCCGGGGAAGCTTAATATTGACAAATAAAATATTGTATTCTGCGAGTTTCAGAAATGTATTCATAAATGCACTTCCACAGGTCCGGTATTTCCCCTATTGGCAACTTTTGGTACTAATTTTTTTTTTTCTGCTGAATTCATCTTCCTATGTTTTCCACAGTCTGCATATGAAATGCGGTTTTATTTCGTTCATTCCTTTTAGCTGCAGATGCCTCCAAACAAGGAAAGTTATTTTACGGCCACCTGTATTTTCTTATATCATTTTTCTAAATATCTCTAAGTCACTTCCTTGGACAATAGCATGTATTATGGCTTCGATCTGGTCATGAATTCTTTGGTTCATGAGTTCAATCTGGTCATGAGAATTATCCATTGCCCAGTTAAAAATTGGTTTTTCGTGGAAAAAGAAATAGAGGAAATTTTATTCTCCATGAAACCAGGCAATGAAAAATTCAAACGCTCACCACTAAAATTTAATGAATTTCGTTAAAATGAAAAGTAAAATAAAAATTATTTAAAATCAATAAAAGGATAGTAAAATTAATTTAATTGAGAATAAAACAATAAAACTTAATATCGGGAGTTTTCTATGAGAATTATTCGAAAGGCGAATATATTTACTCTATCTTCGAAATTGGTTCCAAAGGGATTTAATTTTTATACTTTGATATTTAGAATTGATGCAGGCTTTTATCAGTCATTTCCTAATTTGAGTTACAAATAAATTATTTTTTTTAAAGAATAATTTAGAAGATTGGTTGAAAGTGGCATTGTACAATTTCACAGTGAAATTTAATAAGTGAGTTATAAAAAGACAAAATAATTTTTATTATATGTTTTAATTAGTGCACTGAAAAACAAAAGGTATTCTTTGTATTAAATATGTTAATGTCAAAGGAATTAATAAAAGAGTGTGAAGCTAATGGAAATATTTTATATAAACTGTGATTTTAATGATATTGTTTTTTTAATTTTTAAATGAGTATTTTGAGGTCTTTTAATATTTATAGTTGTTAATTTCCTTATTGCATTGTTCATGATACTTCTGGCTTTTGCATTTTTGATTTGTTCTTAGAATTTTTGATAATTGTTTTGAAAATTCTTTAAAAATTTTTTTTCTTATATATGTGTATAGAAGCGTGTATTCAAAGAAACTTTTGATGTAAATTTCAGTTTTTAACAAATTTCATATTTTATTTATTATTTAATATGTTGAAACAAACCTTCTAACAGATTGTTTCTGAAAATCACTATATGCCGGCACATTTTATGTAAAATAAAAATTTAATCGGAATCAACCGATTAATTCATAAATAAATAGTTCTGAATTTTTTTTCAAATTTTATTTTTTTAATCAGGTAGAAACAGTCTCTTACTTTACTTTAAAACTCTTGCTTATTACTAAGAAATCGAAGAATAATTTATAAAATTCCATTCATATACACACGGAGGAAGTCAAGTTAAAAAAAGTGTGTTCAATTCAATATCTCTAAACCACAGAGAGAAATTAAACATTTATACTTTCTTATAGCAATGCATTTCGCAGCAAATACAAATGAAGCGGAAAACCTATCATTCAGCTATTTATTCTATAAAGCGGTAGAAATTTTCCAGTTCTTTCTTCTATTTCCTCTGCTTCCACGCATCAACGTCAGAAAACTTGAAATATTCACGCAAGCATGCTCTGGAGAGAGAAGTCTGATCCAATATCTAGAACGAGCAGATGGAAAATAACGCTTGGCTAGTGATCTAGCGTGCGAGAGGTCCTGATTGCGGCACGAACGCGAAAAACCAAGAATATGCGCTTTTGTAATAACAGTTAGTCTTGAAAAGAAGGAATTTTCGAAGTGTGGTGAAATTTAGAGAAAAGTGGAGTAGTCGAAATTGCAAATTCTGTGAATTCTTCACAAATTATTGAGTCAGAAAAGATGATAGATAGAATTACTGTTTTTTTTTCTTTCTTAGCAATAACCATAGAAAAGTATGTGCGTGAAAAATGCCATATAAAAAGAATATAAGCTTTATAGAATTTCTTTTAGTTAAAAAAATGAAATAAAAAAAAATTTTTAGTTAAAAAAGAAATTTCTTTATTAGACCAATGGTTGTTTGCTCCTTTCAACTTCCTCGTAAGATTCCACAGTACAACGAACTTGCTTGTATTGTCCTCATGCAATTACATCAAGTATGAATTTTGAAACATTTGCCTAGATCAATTTTATCCAAAATGTAGACTAAATTGCAATTTTGTTTTAAAACATATGTATTAAAATTGCTTATTAAATCTCGTTGCGTTTCTCTTTTAAACGCACAAAATTACTGACGAAAAAAATAGAGCCTCTATAAAGTAGAATTAGGTATCTGATAATACTTGATTCATCTATGGTTTTCTGCTTTGTGGGAAATATTTAAACTCTTTTTTATAAAATTAGTATATAGATATTAAAACATTGGAATATAAATGCACATAGATTAGTATATAAAAGAATAGCATTAGTATATAAAATATTTCGAATCTTTCCTTAAGATTTTTCTAATAGCATGCAGCATTATAAGTAAAATTATTCGAAGCTTGTAGATTATGTATTGACAGTCTGTCATCCTTATAAAAATAAATGCAAATTGTAGATTTACGAATATTCTGTGAATGTTAATAATAAATCATTTTTATTGTGTATACCTTTATCTATACTTATAATAAAGCTCAATGTGTGTGTCTGTGTTGGCGCTCTACAGGCCAGACCATTCAACCTACAGCTACCAAATTTGGCACGTGTATACCTTGGAGGACGGGAATATGCACCTGGGGGTTATTTTTTCGAATTTTTAATTAGAATTTTATTTATTTAAAAATTAAGCGAAATTTTGACGTGTTTCTGCTATAACTTCCGAAAACATTATCGCACAAAAAAGATTTTTACATGAAGTTAAAGATCAAACATTTATCTTTTAAATGATACTAATGTTTTAATCTTAAAATTAAATTTATATTTTTAATGAATTTTTAAATAAAAATTTTAACTATGTTTTTCAATAATTTTTTTCGTACAAAATAAAAATTAAAATTAAGCACGTTTCGCATTCATTGGAAAAAATTAGCTTTTTTCAAAGTTATGCCATCACATTGATTAAAGCTCCAATTAAAATTATATTAAATATTCTTGGAAATGAAATCTGCAAAAATATAATTTTCGGCACATGTCTGTAGGAAATGAAACAAATATGAAATATTATTTTTTCTAAAAAATAAATTCAAGAAAAATTATTTATGATCTTTTACACTCTCTATACAGGGGATTTATTTAGTCCCGGACCCATTTTGATGTTTAATGACTCATAAAACAATAAAGATATAAACAAACTTAGGGCATTTATTGATGGAATAACTCATATATTTTCCTTTTCAGGTTTGAATATTTTTACTTTTGTAAATATCGCCTGCGCGTGTTTTTAATTTCAGATAATTTCATTTTCCAGTCTAAATATCTGCACTTTTCTAAATATCGTCTGCTTATTAATTGCAGTTTTCTCTCTTTTGTTTTTGACATCTATTGAAATGTTATGTTTACTTTTGATGTGTTTGTTCTATGTAGTACTTTTGTATGTGATGTTTTATTCGAGCGGATATTAAGGAGAATGCATACACCACAAGAGAAAGCACAGATTTTATGGTGGTCATAAAGTTAATTTCCAATCAACTAAATCACTGACTTTTAAGACTCAATTTCCAATCACTTAAACTGACTGATTTATGAAAATTCGAATATCACTATTCAATAAAAAAAGGATAATTTTAGATTTTCCATCGATCGCTTCAAAGAAAATACGCCAATCAGAGCGCAGGTTTCTCAAGATTAATTGGCCTAAAATTATGAAACTGTTGAGTTTTTCTAAATTTTTAACATTTAAAACTTCATAAATAAGTCTTAGTTGATCGTGGAAAATAGAAACATTCACTCATTTATTTAAAATTTGGTGTGTCCCGAATATTTCTCAGAATATGATACCTTACTGCATTAAATTTAGACTTCATAATTTTTGAAATATATTTATAGGCCGGAACAAAATATATTATTGATTTCATTTCAATCCTTTTGAAAGCAAAACTAAAAACTGAATTTTATGCTGAATCTGAGAAATTTTTGTTGAATTATTGTTTGAGATATTACATAAATTATGAAAAATATTTTGTAGTGAACATAAGACTTAAATTCCGAGCGATTCTGTTTGCAATACTCACATTCAATAATAATTAATAAATAACAATAAAGATGATAAATAAAATAAAACTCTTGGTTTTATTAAAAAATATCTTTATATTAATTGCAATTTCATCATTTACAATTTAAATTAAAGTTGAAGCTTTGCCGGAAATGACAACAAATTAGCAAAATATATATATAGTAAATTGAACGAAACGATCTAAACAGTATAAGTTTGGTATGGCTATCAAAATTTGAATATTAAAAATGTTTTGTTTGAGAATCCTTTAAGAGACCAATTACTTAAAATATTTAATTGAAAATTGTAGCGAGTGGTAATACTGGCGAACCGGCTGGTCGCCAAAGGCGGCTAATTTATAATAAAGATAAAGATGAATGAGTGTATTTATATGTTGATGGTGCTCTACATGCTAGACTGTTTGACCTAGATCTACCAATCTTAACAAATATATACTTTGGAGGATGAAAATGTGCACCTGGGAGCGATTTTTTGAAATTTCAATTAAAATTTTAAGTAATTAAAGATAAGTGATGCTTTGATATTTTCCTAGATAATCATCCGGAAATATTACTGTAAAATTATTTTTACTCATCTAAAAATTTAAAAATATTATCTTTACAGTTATACCAATTTTTTAGGCATATGAATTAAAAAATCATTTTTAATCAATTTAAAAATATTTTATGCATATTTTTCAACAATTTTTTTAGCACAAAATAAAAATAAAATTTAATCTCTATGAGCACCTTATGTTTGCATGGAAAAATAAGCTTTTATCAAGGGTTGCTATCACGTTAACAAAATTAAGTTAACTTTCAATGTAAATTAAACCTAAAAATATGTAATAAATAAATGAAACAAAAAGTTTTACGTTAATTTTTATAATAGCAACATTATTAATTCAATAATTCTGCAGCATTGAATGCAAATACGATTTTTACATATGCAGGTTGTTTTCTCTAATAGGGTCCCAGCACCTAATTTCTAAAGAGGCATTTAATAGTATCAGGTATACCCGTACATGCATCAGTTTATTAAGCATATATCTAAGGAAAAAATACTATGGAATTTGAGTCATAAATATGATGAATAAACAATTTTATATATCATTTAAATTATTCAGGACGATAAAGAATTTTATATTTTTAAGGAGAAACCCGGTTTTATGAGTCATATTCAGTAACTTATTCTTAAGACTCGAACACTTAAAATAAAAAGAAATTCTATTGCGAATAATACTGAGTCGAGTTATGAAAATTTTAATTCACTATCGTACAAATGCGTGCGATTTTAGAACACACCATTGACCACCTCTAAGAAAGTACGCCAATCATAACCCTGAGTTTTTTTTAAGGCTGATTTGCCTAAAGATATGAAATGTTTAATTGATTTTGCTAAAATAATGAAATTCATAACTCGGTCAGATTTGATCGCAGAATGCAGAAATTGTTTTAAAAATTAAAGTTAGAGTATTAAGAATATTTCGCTGAATATCATTCTTTAATACCAAAGAACTGTATAAAGTTTAAGATTCATAATTTTTTCGGGAGGTCATTTATTTACGAAAAAAAAAGTAAAGTAATATTATTTATATCATTTAGGTCCTTTTGAAAGTAAAATTAAAAATAAAAATTTATGGCAAATTAGGTAAATTTTGATTGAGTAATTTTTTGAGGTATTGCGTAAATTATATAAAAATTATTTTTTATTTTAAATTATTTTGCAGAGCACATAAAATTTTACCAGATGAATCCCTTTTCTGTACTCATTTTTAAAAAAATAAATGTTTGGTTTTAGCCAAAAAAGTTTTTGTAGGAATTAAAGCTTAATGATTTCTCTTTCAATTTAAAATTTAATTTTTCTGGTAGTCGACAGAAAATTAGAGATATATATCATGCAATAAACAGAACGTTGTAAGGCTTCTATATTAGTACGAATTAAATTCTGAATTACCAAAATTTGAAGTTAAAAAATATTTTACTAAAGAAGCTGTTAAATGACCAATTTACATAAAATATTTAATTGAAAATTTTAGCGATCATTAATCCCATTATTAGTACGAATTAAAGCTCAGTTTTTTTTTCAAATTTTCAAAGCTATATATAAAAGAAAAAAAATTCAAATTGAATATCAATAAGAATGAGAAAGATGAAAATATTTCAACTGGTTGATTTTCAGAGAAAAGCTAAATAATGAAAGATTTCCCTCTACTGTTTAGCATGAGATTCACTATATTGTATAAATATACAAGAAAGTATAGAGAAGAAAATTCCCTTGTAGCAGTTGCATTACTCTTATCTTCTCTTTTGGATACTAGATGGCGATGCCTGTTTAGGCCATCCCATATGTCATCCCATAATGCATTGCGATTGTAATTAGAATGAGATGTGATGCTGAACTGTGAAGCCGCGCGCGTGAATGTCTTGCCTTTGTGTTAGTGTATGTTTAAATGTGTGAATGTGATTATTAAAGAAATGTTTCCAACAACATTTGTCCTGTTGCTTCCTGCACAGATCATAATAATCTGCACGCCACCACACCCTTAAATTAAACTTTGCATTCAATTACGGTCACAAGTGCTCAATTTGCACCTAGAACTTTACAATTTAAATTTCAATTATCTGATGCGGTCAATTCTCTGCATTATTACAAGAGAAAGTTTTAATGCCTTCATTAGAAGCTTAAAATGTCGCTTTAAGTTATTTTTGAATTATTATAAAATAATAAAATTAAATATGATGTATATTATCAGAATAACTAATTAATCTACCCTTTAGTTGTAAAACAATTACTTTTTTACTTTATTTTTTATGATATATAGAAAAAGAAAGCATTGTATTCATGAAAAAAAAAACTAAAACTTTTAATGAATTTTCCAGCTGAAAAGTTCCTAAAGTACATTTTTTAATTGTCATTTGCTTATTTTGGAGAATAATAGACCAAAAACTTAAATATCTAAGAGGTTGAAATACATTAAATGATCTTTCCGTCAAAATTTCATGAATGTTTGGATGAAATTCATTAAAAATTAAATCTGTCTGTCTGCCAACTTGGAAATATCAGAGCGGTGCAACTTAGCAATTAAGTTGAAAAAGAAATCTCTTCTGTTTCTGTCATGGGATTGATTGCTTTTCTATTTGTTTTCAGGCGAATGTCATACATACGCAATAAGCCGTTTTAGTACATGATTTTCTTACAAAAATGTCCATCAGTGCCAAACTAGTCAGCTGGCAGAGGTTCTGTCCTAAAGTTCAACTTTGGGCTGAGTGAGAAAGCGATAAAATTCTTGAAATGCAAATACTTATAAATGAAAGAGTTGCTTGTTACAAAATGTACTTAAAGTAAAAATATTTTACCGAGTCAAATTGAATCTTCGGCTGCATAAATAACTTTGAATTTAACACTTTCACTCAATGACGTCGGTGCACTCATAAATGATGGAAGCTCGTATTTCAAACAATGGATTGTAGAAATGAAAAATTAAAACTTAATATGTTCTTCGGAAGAAAGGGACTTGCACTTAAGAACGTAGTGCAAGCGCTTATGCTTTGGGATCTGGCATCTGGTTTCAGTACGAGTGCTTTCATCCTCTGCACACGGACGATTATCTTACGCACCCTTCAAGACGGTGCCTCATTTTGAAATTTTATTTCCTTACTTTTGTAAATTTGGATCGTTGAAAATACCTACAAAGTGTAAAGAAAATGAGGATTAATTTTTCGAGGAAATTCACTTAAAACAATTATATATATTTATTTCCGAAGCAATTATCAAGTCCTTGAACTAGGTGAATAATTATGCATCAACTAAATTTTCCGAGTAAAAAGGGTTAAAAAATAATAATATTGCAGTCATATATGCTCTTTCTGTCGTTTGTATACATTTCATTAAGTCTGTGTGATATGGGTCACCTATTATATATATTGTGATAATTTCGTTCAACTTACACCATTTAAATACCATGCCGACTTAATTGGAATACATGATGGCATCAAACACGATCAGGCTACATGTGCCTAATGTCAATTAGAATGCACCTAGGAATTTTAAAGATAATATGTTGCTGATAACATTATGAAAAATTATTTATTATTTAATGTTATAAGATATTATTTACATATATGACTTTAAATTAAAACAACAGAAGATCGATTTGTTAATAACTGTGCTAATGAAAAAAGTAAAGTAAAACCCACTAAAAAAAGATGAGTGCTTATGAGCAAAATAATTCAATGTATTCTGCAACAGACTATAAATAATAAGAAAAAATGCCATAAACAATATCGGGATATTAAAAAGTCTTTTAAACGAAAATGTAAAAATAATTCTTTGTAAAATATTTATAACTTAGAGAATTAATGTAGAAAAAAAATCTTTTCAGTGTAATGTAAGGAATTTTAATCTGCGTTTTTAAAAATAAGAAAAATAAACCTGAAAGAGTTTTTTTAATGATGAAAGGGAGTTTCGAAAAATGATAATTAGAAATACAGACATAAAAACAAGCAAATGCTTGAAAAATATTAGAAGGCAAAGGAAAAGCAGAGGAATGGTATCAAAATATCTAAATGAAACACAAAATGATACAAGATTTTTTTTTCTTTGAGAATGAGACTTATTTTGAGTTTTTTTTCAGCCTTGTTGATGAATAGGAAAATACTGAATAAAAACGAAAGAAAATTAGAAGTCGACATTTTCGTTTACGTTTGCTAATGAGAACTATTCTCCCTAAAAATAGCATCCATTCTTTTAAACATAGTTTTAAAAACATATGGTTAACAAAGATAAGTTTTTAAAATTAGTTCTAGAAAACTTTGAAGAGGAAGAGAAAATAATACACTGTTTCTTTTAAAAGTAAATAATGTTTAAAATTCGAAACATGTCTGTACTTTGATGACTAAAAATATGTTTTCAATTCTGATTAAAGGTGGAGAAAGGGAACAACAAAAGAAGAGCATGCTGTTCTTTTTTCAGTGATAGAATTTGTATCTTATTCATGCCATAGCTTGCAGATAAAAATAAGGAAATATTTCATTTTCTAATCCCTCATCATTGGGTTATGGAACGGTGCTAAACGCAAGTTCTGATAAAACAACTTGAGGTCTCAGTGGTGTGTGTATTGGTTGAAACAACGGAATTATAATTTCAGCATCTGCCTAAAGATCTGTTGGTTTCTAAAGGCATAAGCCTTTAAGCCCCCCAAAAATTCCTTTCTGAATTTTGCCTATAATATGCTTTGAAAAGATTAAAACAAATTATGTAAACCACATAACCGAAATTTAATGAAACACATACTAATAATAGTAGGACAGCTAATTGTTATTTGAACTCTTGCACTCTTTTTAATTCAGCCCGAGAGAAAGCAGTAGCTTACGTCCATGTTGACGCATTGTGCGCATTTAAGAGCGAGTATTCCTTCGATTCCTGAGGTCATGGTAAGTGCAATACTTGATTTATCTGATAATTTAATTTCATTTACTCATATTTTTATATCGAAAAGTACATTATGAACACATTTTTTTAAATTTTGATCCAAAGTAAGCAAAATAACTTACTTTAAGATTTTAAATTTATTTAGGTTATCAGAATTTTAATTTGATTTAGCTAAATTTTTGTAATGTAAATTATTTTGTATCTATCATTTTTTTTCACACATATATTTTAGTATTGTAATTTTGATGTTTCGCGCCATCCTGTTGTATATTCTATATTCTCTATAATCAATCGAAGTTAACCGAGTTATGGCTGTACACGCAAAACACGAGGAGAAGACAGTCCTGCCAAATTTATTTCTGTGATCTCCCACCAATTTATATCTTCATTGGCAGAATCACCTTATCGACCATCCAATTAATTTACTTTTCCAACTGAATCTATCGATCACTCTCACAAAATCAGTCTGTGAATAGCTGGATTCATTCTGTGGAGCACTTTTCTGCTCTCTGCCTCCTTACTTACAATATATGTTAGAACTATATTTATTGTTAGGGAAAGTACTATTCTGAAGTCAAGACGAAAATAATTATGTTCAAGGGTGTTCAACAGGGAGGTACATATCATCTTAATGAATGTGAACATGGTTAAAGAAGTTCTCTGCAATGATGGCAAAATTTTTGTTTGAAGAAAATAACACTTTCTTCCCTCTTTGCACTCAATCTTAGGCATCAAACTCTTATTTAGCTCTAAAGGGGATCTTTGTTGACATTTAATAACACTATGAATAGTAAATCAAAGAAAATAGATGTTTTCAATTCTTCGACATAAATTCAATTAGAACAACAGCTCCTAATCTGTGATAAATGATTCCTAGGAAACATTCTACAAACCAGTTGCACGCATGGGAAAGTAAATTTAGTAGTGACTAAAAACTCAAAACATAAAAGAAAAAAAAATTATGGAATTTTTTTCCCACCAAGTTCATGCGAAAAGACAAAGTTCAAAGTCTACTGGATATCAATGAAAGATGCATACCGGTAAATGAATTTTCAAGAAATAATATGTTTAATACATGTCACAGATCTTGTGATAAGAGCCCATCTGTCTTGTTTATAACAAATTTCTTTGTAAATTTGGCTCATGATTAGGCATGTGATTATATCGGTCTTCATTAGTTTCATAAATTTTAGTTTAATGAAATAAGATAAAGGGTCAAATTGAAACTGAATTTCATTTTAAAATTAGATATAGAGATGATTAATTATTTATATTCATTTTAAATTAAAGCGACATTATTTTAATTCGACATTATTTTAATATTAATTTAAAAAAGTTGAATAATATATAAATAAAAGAACCCATGAAAATATTTAATGCTAAGTGAATTCGAATCATTTGATTTTCATGTTGACCTGAGCCCTTATCATTATTGATAAAAAAAATTTTAGCGTGAAGGATCTTTATGTAGGATTGGGATATGGTAGTAAGAACTCTAAGGTATACAAAACAAATGCACGGGTATTAAAAAGTTTGAAAACCGCAACAGAAGAAGAAGGTTTGATTTTATCATGTTTTTTTTTTTTTTTCAAAAATATTCTATCATCCTACATAAAAATCATTTGTTTGCATTTTGTTGTCATTTTGACTATTAACCGATTTTGTACTTATTTTGATGTATATTGGTTATATACGGGTAATATTTCTCATTTGTTTGATGTCTGCTCCACCCAAAGTTCTTATGGTCAGTGAACTCACGCAATTACATCAATGTCAATACCCAAACAAAAGACTTTTTGTCAACTCCACCCTAAAGCTTATTTTAGATTTACATTGAGTTTGCTTCATTATTGGCATTTTATGATATTTCCACCTTTCCGTTGTGTCATCTTTATGCGTGGCAATTTAACAAAAATAAATTACTACAAAAATATTTTTTTTTATCTTTGCTCTCTGAACAAGGGTAATATATTTTTACTTTTAGCATTGATAAGATCAGATATCAAAACTGGTTCTTTTAGCATAAAAACAATTGATGATTAATAAAAAATATTTCTTAAAATTATATTTCAAGTAATTCTTAGTTTTCTTACTTTGGGTATTAAATAAATTTACAGCTGCGGGAAATATTTGAAACATTTGTTTTATTTTGTTCAGTAAATTGTAAAACAGAATAAAAATACTATGAAAAAACCATAAACATTGGAGATGGGGGAATTTATATTAAATTTAAATATTTATTTTATATATTTGAGTTACAATTAGCGTTGAATTAAGTTGAAAGCACGTAAAAAACTACTTGAGAATATTGCTTGCAAATGAATGGGATGATGTTTCAAAGATATATATATATATATATATATATATATATATATATATATATATATATATATTGTACTTAGCTATGTACAAAATGCGTATAATGAATGTATTTTAATCTTAATAAAATAGACACAATATTTTAAACAATCGTTGCGTCTTATACCTTCATGAAAACGGCATTTTTGAATTTACGTTTATATAGCTGAATGAGAAATAGTCAAATTTCGAACTCTAAAAAAAGAAAATACAAAACTGAAAAGATCAGATAGACGAAATTTGGTATGTGTTTTCGATACAAAAATCGCTGATATCTGTTCGGTTTCAGCCAAAATCCACAAATGGGAATTTGTCGTTCACACCGCAGGGAGGTTGATAGGATAATATTAAACAAGAATAGCTTTATGGGCGAAATGTATCATTTTAACATTAAAATGTTAGATATTCACCAAATTTTAAACAAATGTTCCAAAGCGCTGAAAGTTCGTAGGTCTATTTATTCTTGTATTCTTGTATTTATTCTTGTATTGTATAAATTTGCGAATTAAAAACACTTGATTTGCATAAATACAATTCAGGATTCATTTCGAGTCGATTTGAACATTTGATGCAATCAGTCGAAAAGGAAATTCAATTCTTAGCAATATGATTTATCTGTTTGCCTGCGAAGTACAGTTGTTTTGTTTACTGATAGATTTGATTTCATTAGGAATTTTCTTTAACTATATCATTGCCTTGAAGCAGAGTAAAATTTTCTACAGAAAAGAAAGGTATTAATCTGAGTTTTCTGAGGTATAAGAGCCTTATAAATGACATTTCTTTTTTTTTTTTTATAAAAATGAAACTGATTTATAGAAAACTTCTTCCGTGAATTAAAATCTACGAATATGGCCTTTTTATTGAAAAAGGAATTACAATTTCCTTTCGAGTTTCAGTTTTGATCATCAGTTTTAAAATGGAAGACTGTAAGTTTGGAACCAAAATTTTTCGGAAAAGAGCTATGTATGGGAATGCAAAGCACATTCAAGCTGCAATCTTAGTCATGTTTTTTCTTCTTCATATTAATGTAGTGCTGAATGGATAAAACTGTAGCTCACCCACGTTCTCTCTCAACTGGCTATTTAAAATCAATAGTAAAATAACCATATATCACTTTGAAATGCGACCTCATATAAGAAGTAATCTTTTAAAGATCTGCTGAGTGAATGCGCGTCTGCTATATGCTGAAATTAAGATCTGATATAAAGCAGGCATATATATGCCAAAAAATTAATAAAAAATTGCGAAGCATTGAAATAATATGATAAAAGTGAAAGAAGAATTTTAACCACTTTTACGAACATCTGGAATTAACTGGGCAAAGAAGAAGTCAAGAAACGTAACTAAATATTTAAGATATGAAATCTATAAATGATATAATCTTAGGAGCTTATATCATATCAGTTACTTACTACTCAGCCATAGGGAAACGTTTCAATAATATTCAATATGAAAGTTAATCATTTCGTTTAAATATAATATTTTAATTTTAATGAATGGCTTGAAACGAAATAAAATCGACACATGGATTATATTCATATCCTTCCCGATAATTGTATCGGAGAAATGTTCCGGTCTTATTAATCCATTTGTTATTTCTTGAAGAAAGTATTTAAAAGACGTTCAGACTATTTATGAAACTTGATTAAAAACATTTTCCGAAATTTTTTCCAACCTTCCTCTCTGTCAGCAGTTGCCATCGCACAGAAGAGCGGAATAAATTTTCATTTAAAAGAAAAAAAATTACCAATGAAAGTATAAAACCATAGGGAGTTGTCACCTGGAAACTTTATCGCACACTCTCCAATAAATGCACTTGTGCATTTTTAACCCTGTATCATTAACGAACAATATGAAACGGAGAACTTTGGTGATTATTCACTTAAATGCAATTAATACAAATTACCAGAAAATCGTGTGGTGCATTTTGATGCCTTTTTTTCCGATTGATTTAAACTAAAATTCGACATACATTCGATAACATTCGAACTACAATTGTAGACACAAAATTATGTACCAAATTTCGTATATGTCATAGCATTTTTTAGCCATCGAGTTCACATGCTTATGAAAGTACAGACCGACAGACCCGAGATGTTCCAAATTTGATACTTTTTTCTATTTGTGATGTTAAATCAGTGCACCAAATTGCACTTGTCTAATTATCTTTGTTTTGTATTATCGCGTTCACTTGCACTCGGATTGCCGAACAGACAAATTAACTCTGATTGGGTTTTGCTCAATTTTGATAGCAATATACAAATTTGGTACTATATATCAAATTTTATTCGCCTTGTTCAAAGAATATTCGAGTATCGGGTTTTCAGACAGACAGTCATAATGCCAAAAATGTATTCTTCGAGCTCAAGGAGATCTGAAATTTGGTGATTCGCTTAAATCTGGAGTTCAAATTTCTTCACGATTATAATATTTTTTCTTGGTGTACTTTGTATATAAAAATGTAAAAATATTTTCATCTACATCTACATTTCATCTACATCATTTTAGTTCTATTTTATTACTGGAATTGCGCTCAAATTTTGTTTGACGACTATTTCTATATATTTTTTTTAATCTTCTTTTCCTATGATTGAAAGGAGTTCTTAACAACATGGTGAGTCGATAAAACATACGTTCCTGTCGGGAGAATCTTTAATAATATTTTGAAGCTCCATTAATGAGTGACTGTAAAAAGGTTAATGAAGCTATCTGAAATATCCGTATGATGGGTTATTTATATTTGACTGTTTCCGTTCTATAAAAAGAATAACTGTTGTGCCATGTATATATTAACATTATATATATATATATATATATATATATATATATATATATATATATAAGATGTTCATTTCCACTTTTATTTCGTTGCATATATAATTTTTTAAATTTAAATCATTTATACTAGAATGACTCAATAAGGTGTCTTAATAAGGTGAAAGTTTAAAAAAAAATATCAATATATATTAATAGTTTAACAGCCTAAAAAGTCAATAATCAAGACGAATAAACTAATCGCCAAAGGCAGCTCGTTCTATTTAATTCTATTAACTTATTTCTGTTCTGAATAATTTTCATAAAAAGCGGAATAAAAATAATTTGTTTTTCCTAAAAAATATATTCACGCGATACGATATTCTCATGCCATAATTTCTCAGATTCCAGAAACATTGGAAAAAATCAATAGTGGCCTCATACCAATAAAATTTTACTGCTGGTTGAGTCCTCTGTTTCGTCAGCGAATTTATAATCTCCAGATCTGTTAGACAACAAATATAAATTTCATAAGATATGTAGAAAAAGTTCGAAGGGTGTAAAACTAGTTCTAGAAATTGTGTCACATTTCCTGCCGAGGAATTTTATTAAGAAGTAGATAAAGAAACTTTTGTGAAAAAAGAAAGATTCTCTATAAACAAGAGTACTAAACTGAAAGATGAGAAAGGCAGAACATTACTTTTCCCCATTTCTGCCTTATGAATATTTCTCCGATCAATATTTTGATTAAGACGCTCTTAGAATTACTCTTGAGTTTTTATGAGAAAAATATTATGAGATTATTATGGCTGCTTATTTTAATCCATAAAGCTTTTCTTTTTTTTTATCACTATAATAAATAAATTTTCGATGTTTAGGACCTGGAAATACTTAAAAAGAAGAGCAAATATGAATTTCTTCAGATACATAACGTAAATTAATGCATCTTCCTCCTTAAGACCTTCTTCATCAGTTATCTCCTTCATTTCTTAACTTACTGAATACTGAGATTCTGATTAGTCATAGTCATCTTAATTATTTTCTAAATGCGCATGCGTGTTTTATATGAGCTCCCGTTGGTTATCCCGCAAAATCTACGGATCCCATCATTTTGTTGATCTTATTTTGCATATTATATTGCAATTTTTCTGAGAAATCATGTAAGAACTTTTTAAAATAATGCAATAGTTTCGGGAAAATATCTTAAATTGTATACAAAAATAAATAAAAAAATAAATAATTCCATACAAAAATAAATAAAAAAAGTATTCATTCTCCTGTATAATATTGTCGGAGATTTCTCGAAAGATGTAGTTTATCGATAAACGCCTGTAATTTCATTTGATTCACTCTTCCTCGAACACAGTCCTAAAAAATCTCACTTCTTTTCGAATTCCGCAAATTGGGTGTACTAGTAACTGATTCCTCAAGAGACTTGAGGAATCCTGACAATTTGAGTTGTCTGAGGAAATGTAGCAAATCCGCTCTTTTCCGATTGCGTGTTCTTCGTCAAAGAGTTTATTTTCCTGGGGTTCCTCGTCTGAGAGTTAGGGTTAAGTGCAAGTATTCAATTATAGAAAGACAATGCTTGAAACGATGGCTGAGAATTTATCAGCACATAATATTAGTTCTTTAACTAGCAAAATTTACAAACATCACCTATAATAAAGTGAATTATTTAAATATAATCTGAAGTTTATCGATTAATTTTAACTTTGATTCAAATGATTCTGAATTTCTTTACACTTTTATTTAACTTTTTAGCTTCATACTAATAAGGATGTTATTCATTTTTGTCTCATTTCCTAATGTATTAGAGTTTGAAATTTTCTAACTTCATCTTTACAAAGAGGACACAAAATGTATATATTTTCAGAAATTAATCATTTATTCATTGATAAATTTAATTACATTTTAGCCTTGTACTTGTTTCTACATCTGGAAATGAATATGAAAAAAACATATGGTGACAATAAATTTAATATGATGAATTAAAGATAAAGATAGGAATTAAATACAATAAAAAATGTAGTTTTGCCACAAATAAAAGTGTGGTTTTAGAAACTGTTTTATTAATTACACACTTAACTAGTTGTTTCATATGTGAAAAAATGAGTTTCTGTAGTCGATTGTTTACTCATTACGTGATTTGTGATATTTCGGAGATTTCATAAAGCTGATTGTTTCCGATAACAATACAACATTTTAATATTTTCTGAACTAAAATATCAATTAATTTATTAATTTTAATTAAATTTTTACTCGATTTAAGTAAAGCCCTTTGGTTGCGATTTGAAAAAAATATGTAGCAAAATTCCTAATATTTCAAAAAAATTATGAAATTTATTAAATAAAAAAATGTGAAAATAATAAAAATAAGAAGCATTTTTCGAAATACACTTTCATTGATGCATTAAAATATAAACATTAATTTAGTTTTTATCAAGAATCTGAAATACACAACACACGTAAATGATCACAAGAAATGTGAATAGAAGAATAAAACGAAAAGAAAAGATCTAATTGTTTGTAAAAAAAATCAAAACATTTTATACATATAATGAAAATTTGAATTCATTTTCAATAATTCAAGCAATGTTTGATGCATTTACGTTTTTGTTTAGCTCCTCAATTTATTTATACAGAAATTGTTTCTGATTTTTCTTAGATAATAAAAATATTTCAGGTTGGTAAATATAGAACAATCCATTATTATAAATTAATCCATTTTGCATTCATTTACTGATGTGTTTTGAAATTTTATTCTCTTTTGTATTGTCGATAATAATGCACTTTCAAAGTAGGGGATTACCGTAATAATTCATGAAAATATTTAAATGTTTTCAGGAATGAATTAAACTGGATAACTAATAAAAAAGACACTAATAAAAATGTTTTTCTAATTAGAAGTATTTATGATTTTTAAAAGCATTTTTATTTAAATATTATCTTTAAGCTTCAATTCTGAGCAATTTCGTCGGTTTCCTCAAAATGTTGTAGGTCAAATTTACTGAAACAGAAATCAATCGTCGGTTTTCTTTTTTCTTTTTAAGTCGTAATTAATCAAAATACTTAATTAAGAAATTCAAACATCTAATTTTTATTAATACTTCCAGTTTAGACATTCCTCAGAATGATTTTTTTAAATTTAATAATCACTTTTGGTCTGTGTTGTAACATGCTTAGCAACTGACATTTATTTCATTGAATAAGCATTGTAGAGTTAAATGTGAATCAAATCCTGCAAAGGAAGGCTTCTAATCCTCTTTATAATAATACGTTACTCCAGAAACGCAACATGATAAGCAAATGAAAGCAGATATATAATTCCATTATAAAGTAACCTTCAAACAGCATGAAAAGGGGGTAATATTGAATTACCTTGATTTTCGATATACCTTGGGATCTGGGACCAGACATGGCTCATGACTTTAGTAGAAATGATTCAACTATTATTTTTTCGATTCATTTCAAAATATTAAAGAATTTTTATTCCATTATTTATCAGCTTTCAATATATTATTTCATTAAAATTACAAATATCGCTTTAAATTCGAAAAAATACACATTTTTGGTTACCATGCAGCAGATTAATATAAAGCAAGATATATATTGTTATAAATTAACAACTTCCAAGATCTATTGAGAAAGCAACAATATTTATCATTCACGAGCTCGTAATCAAAGGAAAATACTGTTTAAAATAATAAAATTGCAAATAATAAATTCAATTACATTCTAAACTCAATTGGGAATAATAGGTTATACCGTAAAAAGATTTTAATACAATGGTGACTCTATATGTAAAAGAAATGTTTAATACACTTTTAGAGATTATTTTTTAAAGGCGTGAGTACTTTTCAATTTCAATACCTCGATTCATTCCTGAGTTACGGTTTTAAATGCTTTTACTTGAAATAAAACGCTTCATGTTCGAAAATTGATTATTAAGATGAATGTTCACTCATTTCCATATTATAGAGCTATTGACATCAGATGTCAAAGCAATATTTAAATAATATTATAACTTTTAATTATTCATTAAATGTTTTTATTTAAATATGTATTGATTTTGGTACTATTTGCAAGTCAATCTGAGGTTCCTTGTACATCCACTCTCAAATTATCTACACAATCAGAGATAAGTATTGAGATTTTAAAAGGGTTTGGTTTGGTGGTGTTTATTGGCGCAAAAACCATATATGGTCGTACTGCGCCATCAAATAGAGAGCATGCATGGAGTCTTGAACCACTAGTAAAAATGTAAAAAGTAGAAAAAACAAGGAAAGTCATACGAAAAACTAAAATAAATGGGAAAAAACCAGTAGTTTTTAAAAATGGATGGAGTTGTTCCTCCACGAGGTCCTGCATATTTAAAATTGATGAATTAAAGAAATGTATGATATGGTAATTAGAAATTCTACGTTCAATTAAAATATGTAAAACACTTAAATTAACAGGGCATATTGAACAGGTAGGACAATGTTCTCCAAAAAAGCTGCGTATGTGTAAAACATGTATGGCCAATCCGGTGTCTTACCAACCTGACGTCGAGACTACTCACTGGAAAACCAAGCCAAACTGAAATAGAGGGCTTAATCGAATGTAATTTATTAAATGCTTGCTGGCTCCAAGATTCCTTCCATACTGAACGTATATGTTGTGCGAAATATACTTTTGAAACCAAAATATGGAGGATCGTTTCGCAGGACGGCAGATGGGACACCAAAATAATTAGACTTATAAAATAAGTGAAAAAATGTATAAATCATATTTCTTATCAAAAAATGTTTTTGTGCGTCTGACTGTGAATGGAATCATACTTTGAATTTTTAATGGAGTGGACATGAAATACTCTAAATTCCTGCTGTTGTAATTGATAAGACTGATATAGCTAAGATAATTGTCTATTTCTAAGTGCACAATAAATAAAGATAAATCATATATGAATGCACACTTCAAATGAAAGATAATTTTAAAATAAATGTGCATCACAAAAGAGAAAGGAGCAGTACCAAGTACATATCTCTTTAAATGTTAAGCGAAGGCGCTTATCAAATTTTTATGGCGCATAAAATTACGAGACTTCCAGGCATGTTCGGTATAGCCAGAAGAAAACTAAGAACCGTTAAGTGTATAAGATGAAAATAAAGATAGAATAAATTTAATTTAAAATGAAAAAGGTTTAAACCAAAATGATAAGTATATAATAAATATATGAAGCATTTTATATAAAATGTGATAGGAATAATTTATGAAGGCAAATTATTATTTGGGACTCACGAATTCTGGGCAAGGATGTATTTTCAAAATTTATGATGGACCCTGTTGTCTTGGATGGCCTTTCCGCAATTTAGAGTCGCGTCGACTCGAAAACTTCTCAAAATCAATTTACAGTCGATTTAAAATTCATAAAAAGATTTAAATATAGCGATGGAGGCATTATTGATAGAAAGGTTTATTTAAGTTCCAATTTGATTTTGACTGAATATGTTTCGCGGTACATTTTTTAACTCTTATTCTGGTATTTATATTAATGTTCTTTTGTAAATTTTGTAGAAAATATTAGAATATATATATATATATATATATAATGATTTTGTCCAGTTAGTTTGTTTTTGTTTAGAGAGTTAAATCTAAGAGAAAGAAGTAATGAAATAATTAATAAATGATTAATAATTAATTATTAATAATAATTACTAAATAATAAATAATTTTTAAAGAAGTAATGAAACAGAGAACTAAATCAGAATAACTTTTCCCTGTGTGAATTACCTTCATTTTATTGAAAAGTATTTTCTCCGTGGAAAATAACGTTATTGTAAATGTGGTCGATGATAAAATCTTTCTACTAATTTAGTGGGATTTTAAATAAGTTTTTAAGGTCTTAGAAATATTTTATTAAACTTCTTGTAGTCAGTTGACAATTCTTGATTTCTACCGAACCTTCTTTTCTTGTCGCTAAATTCGTGGACAAATCGAAAATTAAATCCAAGTTTGTCAACAAACCCGGTGATGATTTACTTCACACACTTTCTGTATCCATTACAATTCCCTATAAAAATTTCACTTTTCAGTGATGAAACTAATGTGGCAAGAATGCATTTTTACACATTAGTAACTTCTAAAACAAAAAGAAACTTGAAGAAAACGATGGTGAATAAACCTCTTTTGATAGATATTAAATGTAAAGATTAAACATGCCTAGATGGACATCTAAACTTTTATACTTGTATTTTTCCTATTAAATTAAACTAGAGGCAACTGAAGAAGTTATTAACATCAATTAATAAGGAAACGAATATATATATATATATATATATATATATATATATATATATATAT
>JAPMOR010120811.1:0-29041 GCA_026543865.1 Argiope aurantia | reverse complement strand
ATATATATATGGTAAATGTATTTGTAGATAAATTATTCTGATTCATTTCAATTCCTGACACATTGAGGCAGACAAAATATAGAAAAATCTATGACATAACAAATATGCTTTTTGCCCCTTTTCCGAAAATATAAACTGAATTCAAACTGTGCTTATTTCATTTTTGGAAAAATGTCAAGGTTCACAAATACTAGCAATGCTTTTCTGTGATACATATTCTTTAATATCTTGATTGGTATGATTTTCAAAATGATATTTGAATAATATTCAAATAAATTATTTTTAAATAAATACTATGAATTTTGAAAATTTTGTAATGTTGCGATTTCGGTAGTAAGGTTTATCAACATTTTAGTATGATAAAAAGGAGGAAAAAGATGGAAAAAGAAAAAGAAAAACGAATAACAATGATGATGTTTGTTAATGATAATAGTTAATATTAATGATAACTGATGATGTTAATAGTTTCGTAATAGTGATGTTTCAGATCTTGTACCTGTGATTGGAGGCACAATTTTTCAGATTCTATGCAAAAGAGTTTTAATTTGTAGATTTAAAAATGGATTTAAAATGTAAAATATACTTTAATATTTTTGAAAATGCATATATTTTGTATTTGTTTATTGGATATTTTAAATGCGTAGTATTTTCAAAGATTTATTATATTTTGCATTATCTTAAAAAAAAAAACGAGAACTTTCATTTAACATAAGAAATTCAAATATCGAAGTTCTTATGATCTACATATAATACTTTGTAATTTTGAGGTATAACAGTAATCGTTATATTATTCCTCAGAATTAAAAGATATTATACGTATTTGAGCTATTTCAGCTTGGAAAATTCAATTATTTTTTCAATTCAAATTGATTAAAATTCAATTTGAGAAAAATGCAATTTGCCTAAATCTACATATGGAGATGACCTCCGACATGAAGAAATAGTTCATAAATTACATATAACATGCTTTTATTCACTAGCACATCAGGCAGCATTCGCAATGGCAATAGTTACTTAAAAATAAAACTGATCTCAAAAATGGGTCAAAGGCAAAATACTCTCTTCCTATAAATGGAGTCAGCGATACTGATTTCTAGATTTCAAGATGAGAGGTTATATTTGTGATTTTAACTCGGCACCCTCAACTACATTATTTTCATAGTTAATCTAAATTTATGAAAGGCATAATATTCCAATTTCCTTATGCTATAACAAAATAATTTTTCGCTGTAAAATTGAAAAGAAAAAAATGTTCCTAAGAATATCACAAGCATTGTTCAGTTTTGATCAAAATTATACCTCTTATAAAAATCGATATTTTTTTGCTCAACAGAATATTTGGTTGACATAAAAACTAACAGTTGGAATTGCCAATCAATATTTTTGAAATATTTATTCTTCTTTCAAAAAATAATATACAAAAGTGGAAAAACAGTTGTCACTGAAACATTTGCAAAACAATTGAGACGTTTCCCCCGATTTATTTTTCATCTTAGTTTTCTCATTTTTCAAGGTCATCTCTGTGTTGGGGGATTCTTTTGTCGTCAAGGCAACGGATGACGTAAGCATATCACGTTCTATCGTCTACAGCCTATGTGAAAAAGAAGTTTCATATTTATTGAAGCTATTTGGACGGAACGAAAATGTTTTTGAATCTATGAATACAATAAGTAAGAGTAGTTCTTTCCTTTGAACAGATCTCCGTTAATCAATATATTCTGCTATTGTTACTCTAATTTTCTGAGCTCGGTGTATTACAGCCTGAACCCTTCAATCTTAAGAAATAAAATAGAAATGTTTGAGAGTGGATCTTATAGCTTTTGGAATTTATAAAAAAAAGACAGTTTCAGCACTTCATTGAATTGACCAGACATCCTGGTATTATCGAGATGAGTTCGAATATTTCTATTGCTATATCACAACTAAGAATATCTGAGATTTGAACCAGTCAGGAAAAAAAATACAACTGATTTTGTTTTTATTTCCTTACAATTTGATTCATTTCAAATTTTTGAAGAAGGAATTTCACCAATATTTTTGTTTACTCATTTATTCACAGGCAAAGCTTTGAAATATTATTTATCTACAAAAACAATACAAATTTATATTTTATTTTATTAACTATTAATTAATTCAATTAATTTTATTTACATACTGGAAATAAATTTGAGAACGAAATTAGCTACCAGATTTCAGAATATTTACCGTTACGAATTATAAATCAAAAATTGAACGTAGAAAATATGTGAAATAAATTACATTCCACATTTTAATATTTCAATAAAAGTTTCTTTTCAGATAATATTTCTTAATCCATTCACAATTTCAAACATTTTTCAGATTTGGCTTAACTTGAAAGCAAAATATCAAGAATTACTCCAATTTTAGTTGCCAGTAAATAGTTTCAATCAAAATACTGATTAAATGGTAAATCAGAAAATAATTGGACCGACGCTTTTAAATTGGACTTTTAATATTTTTACAAGTTTTTTAGTTACATCTTCAGTACTCTATCACCCTTGGATCCCTACACTGCAACGTAAGAATTTAGGGCTGTGCCTTAGGTCAGTTCCTGAATGTCCTTTCACCACCTCAATCGGCTTTACTTTTATTGCATCTATTATCTCATTTGTAATATAATATTGTAATGCCATTGCATTATTTCATCTATAATAGGTACAATAAAGTAAATAAATGAATTAATAGATGAGCTTGAGTTAACCACGGGGAATAAAAAGAAATCACATGCAATGAGATTAGATGGATGAGATTTTAATAAAACGGGGATCCTTTGTTTGACAGGAAAATGTATCGACATGCTTTAAAATGCGACTCGGAGTTTTGATACAGTAAAAATGGATTGATTTGTTACTCCACGGATCGGACATATTCTTTAAAACTGTTCTTATAAAAGCACCTGCGTAATGTTCAGTAGTTTAAGATATTTGTCGAATCGAAATTTAGAACTTCTATGATGTAAAAATTACTGCATTCCTTCAGCTATAAATCAGTCTATTTTCAACTCATTTTACTCTATATAGTAGTATATATTTATATAGATAGATAAACTGTAGTAATCTGAAAATTTCGAAATTTGAATAGTTTTTATGTTTCAGACATTTGAGTAAAAAAATCTCCCGTCAGTCACTCTCACTGTTTGTTTATGAGATAACTGACTCACAAAAGCTTTGAGGTAGATTGATATTTTGATAAGTCTTTGTTCCAGATATGTAAATATTTATCAAATTCTAGATGACCTATATCCAAAACTAAAATTTGTTTGTATCCATTAGTTCAAGTGAGCTCATTAATTATAATGCTTAAGGAGTTATATGGATTAAAGTTGGTTCGAAGTTTTTAACATTTAAAGTGTAGAAATGATCAAATTTTGATTAAATCCGTCAATAGGGCTGTCAGTCTATACATTTGTACACATGTAAACTTTGCTACTGTTACTACTTTTTACCGGGATTCGTTTGGATAGTGGTTAGTTATATGGTGTGGTGAACGCTCAATCAGCAGGCAGAAGTAGAATAAAAACAACGACGTTTATTTACACGAAGACGCACAGGACAGCACAAAAACGACAACTATATGCAGCACAGAAGACGATTATCTTCAACCGAGACGTGCAGCATACAACAAGAACCTACTGTAGACAGTAGCGCACAGCTTAGTTCAGCACTAGCTCGACTCCGTCGCTGCTAGACTAATCTCTGGAAGACCAGTTCTACACCGTCGATTTCGACTACTCTACTCTGTCGATTCCGACTACTACTCTGACCACCCCTCCAACTTCCTGCTCTGGCACCTGCGGACTCTTTTATAGGTATCAGGAGGCGGGGCTAGAAGCCTCTCAACCAATCAGGAACGTTCGAGACGTATCTCGGTTCCTACTGGACGGATCGGGAAAATTCTCGAAGTTTCGGGTATAATCTAATTTGGAGCCAGAGTCACCAAATTCGTCGCCAAGTCGCCAAATGGTCGCCAAATTTGTCGCCAAGCTCTGGGACCTCCGACGTGACACACGGACTCCGTCCAATAATGATGACTTTAAAACAGTCTTTGTGGAACAAACTATGCTGGGAAGCCGAATTGCAGGTTTGTAACACTACTATAACTACTTACTGTTACTGCACTTCTTATTACTTTATATTACTGCTCTTCTTACTATGTACTCTTACTGATCTGTTTTACTAAAGTTTCAGTTCTGTACCAATTTTAGGTTTCAATTGATAACAAACAGAGCAACTAGCATGCACACTCCTTTTTTTCATACTAAGGCGTGCTATATTGAGGTCACTATACTTTCCACTGTACTAAGAGCGGAAAGAGGGTACACTGTACTTGTTTTATCACTCTTCCGCTTTGCTCCGGTCTACTTTTCTTTTTTAATAAAATTTTGAACCTGATCATAGCCTTATTCGAGGGTCAAAATTTTCGTGAGGTGGAAGGGAGATCAAAATCTTTATTAGGATATTTGTGAGAAAGTTAATGAGATATAACTCCAGTTGATTATGTATGCTGCAAACAAAATGTATTATAAAGTCACACTATTCTTAACACATCAAAGTGGTACACCTTTTCAGAGTACATAGTTTAATCAATTATTGCAGTCGGGCCTATGGCTTAAATTCAATAATTGTGAGAATAGCTATCAAAATTTTCTAAAAAAATGCTGATATTTTACAAGTAAGAAAGAGTACTCCCCAAAAGCTGCACGTAAATGTAATTTTCAAGCAATAAACACACACAAAAAAAAATCAAAGCGCAGCAGAAATTTAAATAAGTATAAGAAATTATTCAAAAAGGTTTATTTTTTCTTGCTTAAAAGGGCTTTTTTTAAAACATTTTTTAAATACATAATTCTTAAAAATTAGTTATTTAGAAAAGGATATCTAACGCCTATATTTAGAAAAAATAAGAAATTTGTGCAATATATTATTATTCTTTACAGCGGTAAAAAATTATTATAGTTCTAAAAATTCCTAAAAGTTAAGAGTTGGAAAAACATAAACATACAGCAAACTTACATATTTTAAGGTTCTTATATATTTGAATTTCAAGGGTGAAAATATTTCAATGATTAAGCTAAATTCTGTAAACTTTTATTGCTTATTAAGTTACGCTTTTAAGCCATTAAATAAGTAAAAATAAAAGAAAATTTTTGAATTAACTTAGGAAAGGAGAGTATTTAACATTTCCAGTTAAGTACAATAAAGGCTAAATTGCTTACTTTTTAAATATATTCAATATATTTAAATATATTCAATCTTCAATGTATTCAAAAATATATTCAATGGATTAAAAAACGCATTAACAAACTTAAGATTAAAACAAATAAGTTTAACAGCTACTTCATATCGAGTTACCATTTGCCTCTATCTCCAATAACGTACAACATCCTTGATTTCGATATAAAATTTGAAAAATTGAAAAAAAAAACTTTTATCATTTTTATAAAATAAACCTTTTTTCAAATTATATACTGAGGTCCAAAATCTAAGTATAATTTTAAAAAATGTGAACAGATTTTAGAGAATTTGTTCGATATAACTTGGGAAGATTCATGTGTTAAAGGTGATTCGAAGGTGAATCTCCAGATTCATGCGCAAAACAACTATGTACGTCGGAACGAGGATAGACCGGCTTACTTGGCGTAAATAGTCATACAGGCTTCATATAATTGATGTGAGATGGAATGTTATTAAAAATGAAATAGAGCGAATAGTGGTAAATTGACTAGACAAATGGAAATGCTTAAAAAAAGAATTGTTGAAATACTCTAAATCGAAAGATCATAGTGATCTCAAATGTCTTGAATTCCGAATGGACCACTGAAGGTGATCTCAAGGCTGACGTAAAGGTTTCAGAGAACAGGAGATGTTAATTGACGACCATTACTAGGTCGGCCAAGATGTATACCAGGCAATAACTACATGACATGAGAGAGACTGTAAAGCCGGATAATTAGGTTCAACGCTCACAGTTACGATGGAAATACGAATTTCTAGATAAACTGCTTACAGGAAATTCAGTCAAGTTGGTTGCAATGCCAGACAATTAACAATTCTCATTCCTTTCATAGATACATACAAACATGCTCGTTTAACCCTTTAGAAGGTCAAAATTTTCAGGTCATGGCATATCAAAATATTTTTAGAATTGAGATTGGCTTAAGAAAAGTGATTCTTTTAACTTATTAGATAAATTTAATTTGGTTAATTAATCAATTTGATTAATTAATAACTAAGTTACAAATCAAGGCACACCAATTTTGCGTGGGGTAAGGAATGGAACTATCTGAATTTCTATATTATTGAAAAATTTGTCAGGCCTTATATCAACTTACCTAATTTCACTCAAACATTAATGAATTTGGTGGCAAGCGAACTTCCCATAGCCTTAGAAATGGTTAAACTGGAGTTTAGAGCAGAAAACCGCTGTGAGGTTCAATGACAAATCGCGTATTATTTTGAATACTTATTTTCTTCAGTTAACGATATGGGGAGAATGTAAAACTCGTTCCATCAGAGAGACATTGCAAATTTTTACGGAAAGACATCGTCTTCAGTCAACGGGAGTCAGTGTGTGAGTAGACATCATTCTGGATGGCCGATCAGAACTCCATATTTGAGACGAGGTGTGGGACTGTTGAAAGATGCATAATTGAAGTTCTTCAGCCTTAGAATGTTTGTTTCGAGGTGCTGTCTACCTTTATTTGATATTTATGGATGATAAGGCGATATGCCATCGTCCGTATCTGGTCGAGAGCTGCTTAAAAATAAATATTTCCCACCGATATTGGGACCTACTCACTCACTTGTCTTGTCAAGAATGCATGGGATATGCTGGAAATAAAACTTGCAACTGTTTTTGCATGTACCAAGATCAATTCCAGAATTGCAAAGATTTTTTCTCGATTTTTGGAGCTTCACGAAAATAAGATTCATCCACGATGTATCGGGTTGTATGAGAAATCGTTGTAAGATATCTATGGTATATCAGAGTCGATCTCGCATTTTATTAAACTGAAGTCTCACCTCTTTATTTCCTTTTTTATTCAGTAAAGTAATAAATCCTCCCAAATCCAATTTTATTTAGATTATTTTTTCTGGATAACAAAAGTGGTTATGATCGTTCTTTCATAATGATTGCTTATTTTATAATCTTTTTACATTCGCATATAGCATATCTCACCATTTCGACACGAAATCCCTTCATTATTCACATATTTATCAATTATGTTTAGCTTTTTGATGTCATTTACTTAAAGCAGATAATAAACACTAAATGAATATCATTAAAAATGGTTTATAACTTTAGAGTTGTAATTGTTAATTTATTAGTACAGTTCCATTTTGGAGATTTTTTAAATAACTATATTTTTATTTTTATTAAGGAAAAAATCACAAAAGTTGCTTAGATTTAAAAATATAAAATTAATATGCAACTGAACATTGAAATGATTATTGTAGTTAGTTGATTCTCTATTTAAATTATTGTGTTCAAAATTCTGCCTACGTAAAAAAAAAGGAATAATTAATATTTTTTAAAATTATCTTAAAGAAATATAATAAAGAACTACACCAACAAAGATTAATGGCATTCTGAACTAAAACCACAACTAGATTTATGTATCTCTGTGTTTCATGCGAATCTCATAAATCAAGTGTTTCCAATATTCAGGCATAAATTGCCGAAATCTTGCGAATCAAAAGTTGTCATGATCTCAAGACAGATTTTATGACATTATTACAATCACTAATACACCATCCTCCCTTCTTCCCATCCTTATAAAAAGGAAATAAAAATATGCAAACTTCTCAGAACAGAGAAGAAGCAAAAACTCGACAACTATCTGAACAGAAACTAGAACACCATCTCTTACAAGAGGAGTTTATGAGCGACATCACTGATAAAGGGTCAGTGGGCAAATGTCAGTGCTCCATCAGTAAATTTGACACATTTTATTAACTCCATGCTTTTGAACTCTATGCTACAATTTCCTCATTATTTTATTATAATGAAAGAGTTTGCTATGCTGTTGCTTTTTGAGACAATTTCTTAACGATGAAAGTAATAGGTCTACAAGCGTATTTAGAAATCTAAAAAAATATACGAATTATAATCCGAAATTAAAATGATACTTGATTTTAATATGAGTAAATTCAAATACATTCTTTTCATCGTTCTGATGCGGAGAGTCTTACAGAATTTCAAGAGGAATTTCACATTCATGTATTGTTCTTTGTGAACACTAGGTAATTTTTTTCAAAGATGTGACATACATTTTACGAAACATTTCTAAATGAGTTTACTATTAAAGCAGGAATACCAGGTGTTGGAATTTGAACAGATGATCGTGAAGGCAGGGCGACCGAGAAACCAGTATCCGTCCTTCGATTGGGAGCTGATCCAGTGTCCCATTAATCATCCCAATAGAAATGACTATAGAAAATGATGGTTATTTCAATCACTTTAAATACAAATATGCAATTACATTTTAAAAAGGAATGAAAAAATTAGAAAATGAATTGCCAAAATAAGATGACTGTTTTCTTTAACATTACAAAAAGAAATAAAGTAAACGGTAATTGATATTTTTTTAAAAGCTCGAAACTGCTTAATGCAATATCTATAATTATTTGTTCATTTCTTTTGTGAATAATGAAAACAAATGAAAAATGTTTCCAAATAATTTATTAAAATGAAATAAAGTATTTAAAATTTTCCGAGTTTTATCATCCATCGAAGGATCTATAAAATTCCTTTCCCAGATATATTTCAGTAAAAGAAAACGTTTAGAGATTAAATAAACGAAGGTAATGTACTACCAGCATCGATATGCATGGAGGTTTCAAAGTATTTTACGAGCTTCATAAATATATTCATGTGGATAATATTTAAAAATGGGAATAAAGAAAATTTAGAGATCTGTATTTTTCTTCCTTTTATGCACCCGCTTTTTGCTTTTTCCAGAAGAAATGTGTTACCTTCATTGACTAAAATTCTTCAGCGTGAGATACTACTCTTTCTGGAATGTTTTGCTATGACAGAACATTTTCTGGATGCATTCTGAAGTTTAAATGAAATGACAAACAGATCTATAATCTATAATATAATCTATAACTCTTATTTAATCTAAGAATTTAAAAACTATAATCGTCGTGCTAAAATCAGAATGCTGCTATTGATTCTTCCAATATTTGTAGTATTTGAGATATTTTGAGACAAGAAAACAGCGCGATTATATTGTGTCTGACAAAAGAAAGTATTGGATGACAATATTTCACTTGAAAAGTATTCTAAAGTTTAAAAATAGACAATAATTATAAATATATTTGAACATTAAATGGAAGAAAAAGTAATGTATATAATTAAAATAAAATTATATCTATATCTGCAGTCATTTTTGTTACACAAGGGAAATTTTTGTCTCCAAAGCTTTTCTTTTGCCATTTTGAGTGGTCATGGCAGTAACATTACATTTATAGGATGAAATGATTGTTAGGTGCATAAAAGATAATGTCATGTTTCAATAATAGTTATAAACTTATAAACCGAAAGTAACATTGTTTAAAAGTTGATAAAAGTTATTGGCACATGCTTGGAACAAGATATCTCATTGACATTTGTCATGATGCCATTGCAGATGTCATAACTTTTAATTCGAATCATATTTTGTGGAAAGAAAGTCTCTTATGAATGCATTTTATATTCTTACGTCTTGAAATGTATGAAAACCGAATAGAATGCAGCGACAATCGAATTGAGATATACATGCATTATGAAAGTGAAATAAAAGAGAAAATTGTTACATTAACTAAAATGTAAATATATTAAAAAATGAATGAAAGAGCTATTTAAGGACGAATCTCATAATTTTAAACCGCTGTCAAAGGGAAAGAGGACGACACCTGAGCTGCTCCTCTCTTCAAACTTTCACACCACACTGGCGGGAGAATGCTTGTTCTAAATGATTTAGTGTGCACCAGATCCGCTTACAGGACAATTCTTTGGTGGAATCGGGTCTCGAACCGGAAATCCTCTAGTTCCGAAGCCAAAACCTTAAAACCGTAATAAAAGAAACAAGTCAATTATCTAGGACATTTTATTTACTATACATACATTTTTAAATTTCAGTATTAGACTTGCCACATTAACAACAACAAAAAAAATGAAAACAGCAATCAAAAATCAAAAATCACACAACTGGAGAAAATGAGCCAAAAGTTAATGGAGAATATGAATTGCAATAAAAGTTCCAATAAATCAAAGAAACGAGCTCTTCGAATTTCCCAAGAGTGGAGGAACATGACCCAAAAACGGGAATTTCGATGAATGTAATCTCCAGTGTATTACAGAGTCAAGCACATATTTTTGCGTGATCGGTCAACGCTACAAAGCAAATCATATTTGAAGCTTGAGCTCAAAAATACCATGCTGTCGTCACTATGCATGGGAGTGTGTAGTGATTACTTCTTAGAAATGAGTTCTAAAACAGGTATGTCACAATTGTTATCATTTTGAGTGGTTACTCGTCTTTTTCTTTTCTGTGTAAATTAAGATAAAGATCACTGATATTTTTAAATTGGCTTGAAAAATATAATGTCCCTGAGTTTAAAAAAAACATCCTTTTGCGCGGAATTGAACCATTTATTATATCCCATTATGCAAATTGTTTCAATTTGTAAGCGTTCCATTTTTAAATTAATTTTTTCCCTGATTTGGAAGAATTTTGAAATTTTGTTAACCCCCCTGTTAATATTTTCGGAAAATACTAATCAATTAATGGATAAATTTTAATTAAATTTTGGATCCATGATTATAGCGTCATCTCGTAAAGAAGAGAAATTAAATATCTTCCTAGAGAATAAGAGAAAATAAATATCTTAAAAAGATGCCATAATAGTTGTATGATAAAGAAAATGCCGTGGTATAAATTATAAAATTAAAACTAAATGAAAATGACAATTAAAATGCCATTTTTTAATGCTCTAATAAAACGTGTTTTTTTAAAAAAAAACCGTTTTAAAAAATATTTTTATACTTTTAATGGAAACTTCCATTTCATGATAATTAAGTATAAAAGGAAACCTTTTGTATCCACTATATTTTTGATGTTCTTGTATAGTGTGTCTAAAAATATTATAAAACTTGAATGTAGCTGTCTGTAAGAATATAGAAGAAACTTCTTCCCATCACACGTTAAGTAAATATTTATTCGAAAACTACTAATTAATTTTTTATGAGATCATTATTTTTAAAAAAAATCATAGTTCACGATGAAAAAAAAGGACACCACAATCGTAAGCAGTTATACAATTGAGAAATGCTACAATCATTTAGATTTAGCAGTCACTGTTGAAAACAATTTTAAATCTTTGGCTAATGCCTTATAGTGTGTACAAAAATTCGTCAGGCCTGCTTGTCTCAATGCCCAAGTTGAACAACAGAACATTAGTTCAGGTTGGATGTCCAGTCTTCATAGACACGCCATGCTGCTCTGAAAGTGCTTTGCATTGTCAATAGATTTTGAAGTGCCACGACTTCATTTTCAAGGTGTGGGTTGAGTGTGAATGATCAACTTAAGAACAAAGTCTGCCATTGAATTGATCCCAGTTCATTGCCCTTTTAATTGCTTCCATAATGAAATAATTAATAATAAAATGTTTGAGTTGTGGAATTTTAAGACGATAGCATCTCGAGTTTAGCGTAATTTCTGTAAATTGCTTGACGTATAAAAAGCACTAATTGAGTTTGATGCTGTGAGTAATTCTAAGAATTGAATGATCTGCAGGGTAAGCTCCCGAACCTAGAGTAGCCAAATATGGAGGGTAATATCTTTATAAGATACGAATTCACTGGGGAAGATTATTTTAATTTTTGAAAAATTTAATGAAATATTTTTTCTAAGAACTTTAAACGCGCAAATTTCTACCTATATAAACTACTCCTTTTTACCTTATTTTAAATTTAAAAAAGAAAAAAAAATATTTTCAAGGACACCAAAACATAAATTGTTCTCCATTTTTAATAAATGTTTCGATCATTTTAAAACAATTTATAGCGATATATTTTTGTATTGTAATGAAATTCACACACATTTTATTGTTTCAATAAATCTTTAACGCGCAAAATATCAATTTTTAAGAAATAAAGTGCTTTCTTTGGAGCCTAAATTAAAAAAATGATTTTTATTTTCATTTTTATTGACATGAGAATGATTTTTCTGTAAATTATGAGATTAAAGATCATAATTATTCAGCTGCTTCTGAAATTAGATCAGAAAAAAAATGAATAAATATAGTGAAAATAAACATGAAACCTAATCATGATAAGATATTTAGAAATAAAAGTGGAACTCTTAAGGTTTTCTTAAAGTGGCTTGTGGGATTTCTATAAAATACAAAACATTTCCATCCTGATAGTTGCCCAATAGCTAAACTTTAAATTATTATAGCAAAGCATGTAGCTCTAATCGAAAAATAAAACTTTAAGTATTGTAAAGAATCTCATTTTACTGTGTTTCTCTCCACAAATATTCCGTTGAAAAAGATTGTAGATTTTAATTTTTTTATATAAAATTTCACCTCTTTCCTGTTATTTATATTGAATGAAACATTTTTGAAATGTTACTAAATAATAAAGTTCCAATTTTCTTTGCAAGTTGGGAAATCACAATTTAAAAGATTTTATTTCATTTCAATAGCTGCATTAAATATATTATCTAATCAACGGCCATTATTTCCTCTATGCGACCACTGATGATTTTAAACAACAGAAATTCAAACGCACATTACTCAGTCATTTTTTAATGTATAAGAGCTGAACTCTTTCATCCAACTTATTAATTACGAAGAATAATTTACGAAATTGGACTAATATTATCATGCCTACACAAATTACAGATTAATTAATTTTTTTCAAAATGCCATATATTTACTACGATGTTATGGAAAAAATTCCTTACTTCCCTTAAAACATTTTTCAAATTGTAAGTATACGCCTTACGAAATGCTAAATTAGTTAAATTAGTAAAATAAATTAAATTGAAAATTAGCAATTAATCAGCGATTAATTTAAATCTCTGGCTATTTACTGTTACAACCTATTTTCTGCATGCTGTCGACAATATAAAATGAATTCCTTTATTTTCTGGGATTATTTCATGAACTCAAATGGACATTTTTAGTTTTTTTTAATGTCTTGAATAACAAACAAAAAATATCAAAATATATGGCACAATATTTCTTTAGAGAAATCTTTGAGAGCGCATTCACGGCTTTTTCTTTTCTGAAACCTGTGAACATTATTTCGCAGAACCCTTTAAAAAAAATTAAATCTATTCTGAAGCCTTTCATTTCAAGAAACAGACGACAGGTCCTTTTGTGTAGTTAACAAATTACCTGTCTGGGTTATAAATAACTAAGTTCTCGTTCCATTTGGAGACGACGAGTTTTCTCGATTATACGTTTTGGCCGCACGGGTTTTGGAGGAGGAGTTTACTCGCTTAAATAAATTACCCTCTAGTGGCAACACGAAGTTTTATTTCCCTTCCAGCCGTTTTATTGCAAAGGTTTAGAAATTGACGAACTTCGGATGGAATAGTTTAAGAATCCGCGGTTCCAGTTTTTAAAGTAATAACTGTCAGAAGGAAATATTAGAACTCAGGATGAACTCTTATTTCCCTACAGAGGAAGATTTTGTATTTTTTGCCACAAATAAATAGATTTGAAATTTGGAAACTGAAATATTAAGAAAGATAATCCACAGAAGCACCTTTTTTATGTTTATACACACAATAATGGAATAGATATGTTTAAATTTTTATTTTTCAAAAACTCTAATATTTGTAATACCCGTGGAAACAATTTTATCTTTAAGAGTAAGAGTGTGGATGTATTTTTAGATGTAATAAATTCGAATTTTATTAGTGTAATCACAGATAATTCTAAATTATTTTCCCTTTTAATGAATTTACGTTATAATTCGTTATTATTGATATCACTGAATTTTACAATCAGCATCTTTAGGAATTTCCTATCAGGTGACACTACGTTATAGTATCAAGATTTAAATAAAATTGCTCGATTAATCGAAAATTAATTCTTAAAAACTTTGTAAAATTTAAAGTTTTCTCATAGTACAAAATGTCAAAATGCGTACAAAATTTCAAAACTTTAAATATAAGTAATTGAGAAAAGGCATCTATCTTAAAAAGTTTGAAACAACAAAAATTAAATAAAAATGTGTAATAAATAGGACTGTGAAGAAATTCTTTTTTCTGTGTTTATTCATTCTTAATTTAAATTAACATGTTTTATGAATTAATTAAGTAATGGATGTATAAAACAACAAAGCAAAATTTTGCTGATACCAGAATATATATAATGTACATTATAAATTTAACTGAATTATGAAATAAGCAGAAATCCATTCAGCTTATTCCAGTGTTCATTATGTACAGTGTATCATTATGGTCACATGGATTTGATATTTTGATGGACAGTAATAATGATAGATGGATAGAAAGCATCAAAAAATAAATTACCTTAGTAAATTTTTCAAAAATTTCGTATAAAAATTCTTCTTCTCCCCCTCAAGATTTTGAATATAATTGCATCAAGACTCAATATATAGTAATGACATAATAAAAATGTTGGTGTCAAAATACAATTTTTCTTTTTAGAAAAAAAAATGGATTTTTATACCTTTTGATATATAATTCGCCACTATGAGATTTATTAATACATTAATCATCGATGAGGCTTCATTACAGAGAAAGGAATACTGATAATGGATGTAATATATAGAATTTATCCTAATTCAGGTTTTTCTTACTATAATTTAGCGCATTTTGATTAAAAAGTTATTTCAAATACACATCTATTTTCACATTACATTTTTTTATTAGTTTTATATTAACATTTAGTTAACATTAAATCTTAACATTTGCTTTTAATATTTCTTATTATAAGTATCTTAAGAAACGTATTTTAGCATAGGGTATTTAATCCATATTTGCGAGGATGACAATTCATTACTCATATTTTACTCACTTCCTAACATATTACATTTCCTGAAATTTTGTAACAAATATATATATATATATATATATTGTAATATTCCCTATATCCCAGTACTGATAAGACATTTAAAGCCAGCTATGTCGTCTCTGTTACTTATTAAATTCCTCGAGATAGCCAGATGGTGGATCTTTTCATCTGGGTGGTCTCGCATCTGTTCATTATCGACTACAATGAAAGACGACATGAGGAATTCCACGTCCAAGAGGTATTGATAGTACCTTCAAAGAGAAAGGAGTGTCCAAACATCTGGATGCTAGATGTTTCTCTTTGTGAAAGGACCTTCCCACGACCCACTGGCGCCGCTGAGAAAGCATATTGCTGAACCCCGATTGGCCGAAAGAGAAATCAAATGGCCAATATAAATTAAGAGGCGGAGATTGTTGCCAAAATAAAGCGCGGATATTTTTTTTTTTGGAGGAGGAGAGAAGAAACGAATTTCAGGAGATGGTTGGACTACGCCCACGAGTTCGGAGTCTGAGAAACTACCCCTGGAGTGGTCGTATTGACATGATGGAGAACTGAGTTTCAAGAAAAACATTCGACTTTGACTTTTGTATCTCCTACCACAGGTGTAAATAGCTATTTATTTAATCAAGATTCGAACAAGTTGTTCTTTGTATATATAGGGCTATAAAATAAAGAATTGTCTGAAAATTCTGCTTCGTTATTTGATCAGTCTAAATCAGAACATTATATATATATAATCGTGAATTATAAATTAACTTGTAAAATGAAAAAAAAATATAAAAAAAGAACATTTTTTTGACTTATTGTTATTTAAAAATAACAAATTTATTTTAATAAAAATTTTGAAAGTCAAAATAAAATTATAGAAATATGATTCTTTTAAAACAATTCGATAAGAGAATCCAGTGAATATAATCAAAAAAAGCTTTTAAATGCTCATAAAAATTAAAATCTATTTTGACTTACATTTCTTAGTTTTCAGCTTTTCTATGAGCGCTTAATACATATAGAGCGCTTATATGATTTTATATTGACTTCAAGATTTCAAATAAAAATCATCTTTTCCTTTTTTATCATATTATTAATATGTGTATATTCAAAAATATATTTTATTTTTATTATTTAATGTATTGTACATTTATATCAACACCGAAATGTTAGAAGCAAAAAAAGAAAAAGCATTTCCGGTTCCAATGCAACTTACGCATTGGAACCGGAAATGCTTTTTTTGCGTATTAACGAGACAACGTGTCATTTTTTAATTCTTAAATTTCACTCATACTTCTTTTAATTCTGCATGAAGAGCCGTTCATCAATAGGTTCAACAATTCAGAACTGAAAGGCTCATGAGGATCTATGTTATTTAATTTCATACCATTCTTTTATCATTTTCCCGCTCTCCAAAATTTTCAGTCAAGATTTTTTTAATGGGATTTTGTTTCTCGTACTATATGAAGCGAAAGTAATGTAATCGTAAAAATATATGATATCGGGATTTTCAAGAAATTAATATTTTTCAACTCCCTGAATCCAAAAATAAACAAGTTTTGGAATGATACTTATAAATACAAGTTAAGAAATTTGATATACTTTTCAACTTCAAATTTTTCATGCCAAATTTTCTCCAAACTGTTGATTCTATCATTTTTTTGTCGTATCTATATATTGTGATAAAGCAGAAACGCAATCATACTTGCAACATTTTGATACAAGAATGTTTCATTTTAAGGCATAAATTTTCTTTCTCCACAAGGTTCTTTTTTTTTCTTTCTCCACAAGGTCTGAGAGCAAATCAAGAGAGAAAATGTATTACATTGAAGAAATTGGATTAGATTAATTTTTCCACTAGAACAGGGAAAATTCTGAAAATACTTCAATAATTTCGTTTCTTTATTAATCGCAGAATAATTAATGAGTGCTGATTAATTACACTTTCTCAAATGGAATGACAATTAATTTCGCTCTAAAAATTACAATAGTCTCACTTTTACTTTCTTCTTTTCAGTATCGGGGCATTTTTTTCCCTTCTTTTCTTCCATTTATAAAATTTAAATACCTTCTGGGAATATGCTTTTTTGAATCTTTGCTAGAAGATTAATGAGTTTGTCGAATTTGCTTCTTGAAAATTAAAAAGGTAAATGCATCTAATTATTTTTTAGGATTTTTAATTGCTTTGTTTCATTTTTATTTGGTTTTGTATTTGTAAAAAAAGGGCTATTTTTACAATCGTTTTCCAATGTCATAGAGTATTAAAATCTGTACTTCTATGTGTTTACGCTGATATTACAATTTTATAATTTTATCAGAACTCAAATTTGATGGAGCTTCTGCAATTTATTTAATACCCATTGAGGATCAATTTTTCATGAGAAGAAATTTCTTCATCTGTACAAGAAAGAAACAGTGAATTAAGGAAAGAGATTTTATTTTATGCTTCTGTAAGAGTTATAATACTGAATTGCTAAATATATTGAAAATATAGAAAAAATCCTAAAAAAAGTTTAAAAATAGGATTTTGTTGATTTACTGAAGTATAATAAATTAGCATTTTTATCGGAAAATTGGATGTCGAATTTAACACAAAAAAGTGTGGAGCACTTAAAATAACACTATAAAGAAAATGAGACATTATAAAAACAAGAATAACACTAAATAGAAAATTTCATACATACATTAAAGATTCAAATATATGAAAATTAGTATAATTAACGTTTCAAATGTTTAGAGTGCTCATGCCTTTATATCCGATGAAGAATATATCTTTCAGATTTTAGTACACCAATAAAGTGCTTTTTATTTATATTACATTATATTATTTCAAGCTGATAATACAATACTTACATTTTTTTCTTATTAAATCTTAAAAGACAGCTAAGAAAATCAGTTGATTTAAATCAACTTTGACATCCTTTCGAACTTCTGTCGATTTAGTTCGCCTGAAAATTTAAAAAAGCAAATGCTCCATTTTTTTAACGTAAAACGCTCCGTAATAAGGCATGTAGTTTAGAAGATGTAAATTTTTGCTTTTAAGAAAACTTCATTCTGAAAGAAATTTGAGAAAATAAAAGATGGCTTTTAAGGTAATGAATATTGCTAGGCAAAGGCCAGCAATCTAAGTTTTACTCATTTTCTTATAATTAAAGCTATATTCAAAATGTTTCCCACGAAGAGGCCAGTTTGAATAAGCAAAAGCCTCACGATGCCGCAATTGTTGATTATTAATGTCAAAAAATTATAAAGAGATTATATCAGAAAGCGCACCATCCTGATACAAAAGTGTGAGAATTTTGCTGCATTTCAGGTGGTTTTAAACACCTACGGCATAGAATTTCTTCATAAATGTCTCTAATAATTAAGCGCCAGTTCTCATAACTGATCCTTGTGTGGACTGATGAAGTGTATTAAAGCGTTATTCGTCTATGACAGATTTACTATCTACTTCATATCATTAAAATACTCTTGTTTTTGAAATACAATATTTTTAAAAAGCTTTTTTGCATCAAATCAAAATGTTTTTGGCAGCAAAAATTGCACTGAGGAAACTTATTTTACTGCATGCTCGATTACATTTGTTATTTTGAAAATCTAAGTTAAAATATTTCTAATTAAAAAATATTTTCTGTCGATTATAAGAAATAAAATATTGAATGTTTCTAGATATTTATAAAAGGTGTGAAACTATTGTGAGTTAGGCCTTTGTGGCATAGAACTAAGATTTTTACTGTGCAGGGTAAGGCCCAAAAACCATTATCTCTATTCATGTCTGTAGGCCTAATGCATAAAATTCTACTGCGTAAGCTTGGAAGAAGGGCTGCGGCTCAGGCATTGACATCAGCATCTGAGGATGGATAAAATGACGAAATTTGATTCAAGATGACTTCAGAAGTAGACGTTAATATAACGAAACTTTTTTATTGGCTGAGTTTGAATAGTTTTTTCTTCTAATCTGCAACGAATTGTAGGAATCTTTTTAATAACACTTGGCAATAACTAAATAGAATGTCTGCTATTCATTATTCTAACATGAATATTAATCAAAATCACCGCCTTAAATACTTGCATAACGCTTACAATTTAAAAAGCGAAAAGGCAAATTTTCAACTTTTTTTCAATGTTTCATGGAAATTAAAATTAATTTTAATTAATGTTTCACGGGAAGTCATGAACAACTGCACATCAAACATTTTGAAAGATAAAATATTATTTCTAAGAATATTTCATATATGTGAGAATGAATGTAATCTAATAGTTTTCCAGTGGAAAATCAATCATTCCGCACGAAATATAATACATTGTTTCTAGCCTACATCTGTGTGAAATAAGCTCATTCTTCAGAACGAGTGGCCGCGGTGGCCTGGTGGTAAGGTTTCAAGTTCGAGACCCGATTCCACCAAAGAACCGCCGTGTAAGCGAGCCTTGTGCACACTAAATCCGTCGGGGCCGAGCATCCTCCCACCAGTGTAGTGTGGAAGCTTACATAGGGGATACCAGCTCAGGGGCTGTCGCCGTTACCTGCCCGTGATTCAAAATTAATTTAGCGTGGCTTTTAAAAGGGATGTTAAAGAAACTAACTTCAGAATGATACAAAATTTAATTGCTTTTGAATTTGAAGAATTAAATTTAATGTGGAAATTATTGTAGGAGAAAGTAGAGAGTAAATAAACCAACCTGTTATATGAAATTACCATGAAGGTCAAAAAGAGATAAGTTACAGGATAAGAAATTTTACTTTCTAACTCCCAATAGAGGAAATACAAAGTTTTGAGATTGCTGAGTTGATTTGGTGAACTTACAACTTTTGACTTGAATAACTGACTAAAATGAAAGGGCTAAAGCATGATTTGGAGAAGAGAATTGCATTGCAGCACCAGATGTTTGTGCCCTAGTGCCCAGGTTCAACGATTCGACAAATAAAGGTTTTATCTATTATTGGTTTGACATTTTCCAGCATCTTCGTACATTTTCTAACTCTTGTGGATGACATCGTTCCTCATACTTTGTTTTTGAACTTTCATTGCCTTGTCAATAGTAAAGTAATAGCGTATCAGAAAATATGTTAACAGACAAAAAAAAATCCAAAGTTTATATATCGTATACAAATTGCATATTGAATTAAGCTTAGTATTACTCCGAGTGCAATTGCGATGCGCCTTAATTGAGCTAACAAGATGGTATATTAATGAAGGATGGTTTAAAAATTATTTCTTACCCTTTTCAAAAATATTACTATTTTCTGCGTTATTGGCAAAAATAAATAAATAAATAAAAATTACCTAAAGCCTTGTTGAAGTTTCCATGAAATATTATTGATAAGACTTCAGTTTTAGAATCGATTCTGGGAAAAAAAATTTGCAGAGGATAAGAATTTCATTTTTTGCTGCTGGCACATCTCTCCCTATTCCTCCCTTGATTCATAAAGCTGAAAAGCAACAAATCCTTAGATAAATGATCGGGATGCCGCAGAAACTTTTATTTGAAGATTTTACATTGGGACAAAAAAATTTACAATTTCAAGAGCATTTATTCAGGGCTTTAAAATAATTGCGCCATCCTGGATATTCTATATCTTTATTAAACATGATTTATTTCATGTTTATAAAGAAATATTTTGAAATATAATTTTAATGTATTCCGTCATCGATATTTAAAATTGTATCGATTGCAATATACTATTTTGAGATTTTTAGAATGAATAGTTAATATAATAAATTGTAGAGTTTTTATATTTGTCATTTACGTCTTTTCACTCCAGTGACGTCATTTTGCAGCAAATTTGAGAAACAATAGTGAACTCCGAGAATAGTTGTTTATAATGCTGATTATAAACAAAATAATAATATTTCTGCTGTTTAGTACATTAATAATATTTTTAAACATTTTTTCCTTAAATATATCAGTTAATTTCTGATTTAAAAGTTAACAAGTCGTTTCCGGCGATCTTTTGTTTCTTCATCCTATTAATATCATTAATTTAGTAATGTCAACAATCTTTGATGAATCACATCTTAACACAACAAATGAAAGTCTATTTTACTTCATTTCTGCACATTCTTCATTTTTCATATTTGCATAAGATTGAAAATTCTAATTGGTTAGCTATGCACGGAAAAATGAGATATCATCTGGCGAAATTTTTCCAGATGATGAGGCGAGGGGATATGTCATGATTTTATTTAGCGATATCTCTCGAAAATGGGAGATAGTGTAGGATTCGGAGCTATTGATGAGATATCTAAAACTTATTGACTTGGATGCAGAAACAGAGGCTAATCTTCACAACACATTTTTAAAGGAAAAGGAAATTAATTTTTCTACACAAAGAGATAGTTTCCTTTGAAATTTCATAGAAATATTTAAAGAAAATGCTGCATGATGAGAATATATATTGATTCATTTTTTCCTGTGAGAAAATATTTATAGGTGATTAAAAATAGAAGTAAAACTGGTTTTTAAATATATTTGTTTCGACATTAATAATGAAACACTTTTTTATGTTAAAATAAAAGTGTTCGATAAAGCTTACATTTTCAAAGCAGAGGCTTTGAAAAACATTCCAGCTACTAATAAATTCGAAAACCTATTTTCTCTACCTATTTTTATGGATTCTAGATTAATCTTGAGGGCATTAATAATTCAGATGTATCCTCTAAATTACCCTTCTTTGAAAATTTGCTTCAAGGTCAATCTTGCTTTAAACAAAATTAGATAAAGAAACGCTGGAGTAGAGTACAGTGAACACACAGATATTTTAGTCAAGTAGGCAGCAGAACTGAGCCCATCAGCTTTCAAGTGAGTTTTCCAAGATATAGAATGCATTAAAAATAATATTAAAGGCTTGTGAAAGTAGAAGAAAAAAAAATGGGAATCCTTTCATGTGTATATAATGAATCCTCATTTCCTGTCCGGCATATTCCTGCAGGAAACAATTCCAATTTATTAATATGGAACTTTAAACAATTGTTATGGATTTCTATTTATTAATTGAAATCAAATCAATCAAGTTTGCATTATTGTAGATCAAAATTTTTTTCCTGGGGAAATGAGCGGGAAAATGTTCATGCCGTTTAAATTGTAGAACGGGCCACACTGTCTATATGGATGCTAAAACTCCTCAGAGTGGGCATAGTGTTTAGTTCAGTTGTATTAACATCCAGTTCTAAAGTAACGCTATAAACCCTTTGGGACGAACTTCGTAACATTGAACCACTGTCAGATGACGAGGATGGCACCTGAGATGGGCATGCCCTCTTCAAATTTCCTCACCACACCAACTAGAGGACATTTGATCCAGATAGATTTAACACTCACAAGACCTACTTAACGACGGTTTTTCGTTGAAGTCGCGTCTCGAACCTGAAATCCCAGGGTTCTGAAGCCAAGATCTTACCACCAAGCCAGCGAGGTAGGGGAAGAGTTTTCTTGTCAAATTGCATCAATTGTGTTTTGCTTTCGTTAATTTGATTAAAAATGATAAATATTCTGAAGAACAAAAATTTATAATCCAATAAAAGCTGGAAGCCCAGCTGGAACGTGCTAAAGTTCGAATTTTATATTTATTTTATAACTTGTAGCAAAAAATATTTTATAACTTTATTTTCTACATACTTTTCATGCAATATTATTTTATTTTTTATTGAAACAATAATCATTAATTTATTTCCTTTATTATGTATTATTATTTATTTAACATGTATTTGCAACTAAAGAGCTCTGCCTTAATAATGTTTTTAGAGTGATTTGTCCCTGGATTATGTCTGGAGTTTCCCAAAGGCTTTGGCAAGGTGGATTACAGGAATTTTTGTAAATATATCTAGATGTCGCAAGATTTCACATGAAATAAAAATTGGTGAAATCAAACATGTGGTTTTGGGTTTGGGACTATTTTGACAATTATTTTAAATATATAGTTATTATAAACTAAGCATATTTATGCATTAATATTTGTAATAAATATTTATTATACTATTTCAAACAGTTTTTATCATTTATCGAATGCATTGAAGAAGAGAAATATCTGGTAATTTAGTAACGATGTTGAAAAATTTTCAGGAATTTTAAAGTTGAAATATTTAGAAAAGTAACAAAAGTAACTTTCAAATAAGAAAGGGTTATGTATATTTCTGAGGAAAAACTAGAATATTTAATAAACTATGCATATTTTTATAGATGACAGATTTTAAGAAGTGCGTTTCAATATTTCTTTTAAAAAATTACAAAATTAATCTTAGAAAATTGATTAAATGGATTTCTTTAACAGTTAGGTATTTTATTTTTTTAAATCTAATATTCGATGAAAAGTAGATCATAAATGTTACTATACTTTGCGTCATGGAATATTTCTTCACAATTTATTATTCAATATTATTTATTTTATCAATCATTTTGATTTTCAATGCCTACAAACATTTCTTGAGGAAAGAAGAAATATAAAGAATTGTTAGAATACGGATTACAATTTTTTTTTATTGAATCACATTTATAGTGATTTGAAACAATTTTAATTTTTAAAAACCATTTTTTTAGAAATGACTTTAAATGAAAAAGGATTTTTTAAATATTTAAATTACAAGTTTTTAATAATTAAATACATATTTCCATATTTTTATAGATCATACATTTTTTTGTATTTCCCAACGTGATAAATATTGTGAGCAATTTAAATCTTCCAATTTATTCTTAAATTTCATAACATAAGTTTTAACGCCAAATTATTCCGGGGCAAATCAAATATTTCCTGGTCTAATTAAGGTCAGGAATAAAATTACTTGAATTTATTACGTAATCCGTACGCTTATAAATTTATTATAAAATTCTGAATAGTTAATTGATTATAATTATATTCATAAAACTGGAAATGTTCTTCTTTGAGCATGATTGACTAATTGATATTGAATCCCAAGGAATCCTAAGAGAGGAATCTCACATCAATCTGTATAATCGTCTCCTGTTTGTTTCAGGATGAACATTCTCATTGAATTCTAATTTGAGTTCCTATCTTTGCGTACTCTAATGAATTATGTTGCTTTCAAGTAAATAGTTTACCTTTTGCCCTCAACTCTTCTCTCAGGAGTCCTCCGTGCCGATGCATCATTTTAATGTTTTATTTATTTGTTTTTATTTATTTTTTTATAAACAATAATATATGTTATCTCTTTATCTATTGAAAAATACCTATTTTGAATCCATGTGTAAATAGTTGATTTTGGTAATTACTGGCAGGCATTCACATACAGAAAATTCAATGCTTTTTCCTATTAGCAAACACAATTTTAACGACTTCACACAGATAACAAGCTATTATTTCAATTTAATATATATTAGTAAGTATTTTGTAAAAATACGACATCGAGATAAATTTATTAAGTGGCGTCGACACGTAAAAAACACCCTTTTGCATTCGATTATGTCTTCAAATCTTGTACATTGATAACGAAAATTTAGACTCGGAAAAAAATCTTGAAGTGTCATCCCCAACCTTCACTGTTTCCTTTATCTATTGGCTTAATATGTCAGCCTTGGCAAAATGCCAACCCTAAAGCGTTAGAAACTTCTGACTCCAAGTATTCGAAGTACTCGACAAATAGACCATACTATTTACCTTCCATATTTTGAAAACTTTTGATGGAAGTTGTGAGAGGTCTTGCTACACCAATGCTGGCAGCAGTTTTGCTTTATGATTGTATTATATTTAGACATTTAGAACATTACTAGCTCTTTTTCACAGCACAAGTTCTGCTTTTGTCCAATAACTACTGAATTAATGTAATGCAAATTATACCACTATTAAAAATCATTAATAAAAGGACGTTATTCTAATGGACAGTTATATTATTAATTTTCTTCATGTAAAGTAAATAAATAAAAAGTTAGATTAAAATAAACTCCAGGAAGCTGTGATATATTTAGTTAATCCATTTGTAGATTAATATACTTGATTCGAGGAGATTATGACTGTTGCTCTTTTTATTATTCCATAAACTACATAGAACGAATTGAATGAGTAATTTAAATTACTCTGTACCAAATTACCTACCAAAATAGTAATTGTTATTTACTTGAAATAAGTATTCCAAATGTTTTGCTATTTGAGTGATTGCTTTATCACCAGTCCATTGTCCAGTAACTTATGCCAATTCTTTTACAATTAATGCTTCTCCTTTCTCCCATTACGTAATACTCACTAAACAAATTATAACATTTGACTTCCCTGATCAGTGAAGAGAGTGGTGTAACTGAAAAGTATTCACTGAAATCAAACGGTCTGGATGAGAGGCGAAGGAGAAAATATTTGGAGTATTAAAGCCTGGTTACAGCGTTCTATTGGTTTCAAAAATTTCTTCCATCATCTTACAAACAAGTAAATTTACAGTATTAAAAGCATTTCATAATTGGGAAGCACTTCCCATAACATACGTTGTTTCCTTTTTCGTATTTACAGCCAACATTCCCACCAAACAGTGATCCTAGATGAGTGTGGCCTCGTGTTAAGATACCGGTTTCAGGATCAAAGGGCCCTGGTTTTGAAACCAGAGTTCAACGAAGACCCACTTTTAAGTGGGTCGGAGGCATGCAAAATTCATGGGAGCCAAACATCCTCTCACTTGCTTCCAGTTTGGAGAAAAATATCAGTCTAAAGGATGCAAGTTCTGGTTTCATCTTCATTATCTAACCGATGTTCAAAATTACGAGAACCGTTAAAAAATAGCACCTTAAAATAGGACGGAAATATTTGAGAGAGGGAATTTGAATTTCGGGATTGAGATACATTTTCTGCTTCACGAATTCTAAGAACTAAGCAGTTTCCTTATCGAAATCGGAAAAACAGCGTTCTTTGTACGATGCACTCTATTTTTCTTTTAAACAGTTTTATTTAAAAAATTATAATTGAATTTGTATTATGGTTGCGGTAAGTTTTCCTGCCGATATTTCTGTCACAAGGTAAACCTGAACCATTCACATTCATTCCTGAGTTCATGTAGTAAGCAAGATATTGTTGGCCATTTCAGTTCGAAACCCTTCTTCTCAAACATCGCCATCCTCCCAATGGGAAATTGAGTTACTCCAAATAAATTAGCAGATAAAAGAATCGCAAAGAAGCAGAGAATGTGATAATCTAGATCAAAAAATCTTCTTCTTCCCAGATAAAGAAGAAAATCCTAGATTACATCCAATCCATACGATTCGCAAATTCAATTTTGTATTCAGCCCTAATCAAATTTAACAATTGTGACATTGCAATCATAAGATAGCGTTTCATTGAGATCTTTCATAAAGTTTTAAATTAAAAAAAAAGCCCTTTCCTGTTTTCTTTTTTATCATACTAAGAAAATTACCACATCTCTTTTAGATATTTCGTTCTTAGACTGGTATTTTTTACTAGCCATCATGCCTAAGAATAGTATGTGTTAGTTTCTTCACAAAGTTCCTGAATTCATTCTCGAATAATGTTGTTATTAGTCAATCTTTTTTATTTCAAGAATATATTTTTCATTGGCACTTCTCGAAAATTCCTTCCTTCAAGAACGAATCTTTGTTACAAAAGCAAATTCCTGTTACCGTGTCTATGCTTTGATCAAGATGGGCAATATTCTACGTCACTCTCTGCACTTTCTCATGCATTCGTTGAAGATATTGGATCAGAAACCACTCTTCTGAGCGAGCTGCTTTTCCAAGGCTGAGAAGCGGAAAATATAGAAAAGAAATGGATGACCTCATCTATGCAGTATTGAAAAATACATGTCTAAGGGGCAAATTTGGGGCTTTTCTCTCTTAAATTCAAAAAACCTGTAAATTTATTAAACTAAATGTAAACAATTAAATATTAGCAAAAAGTCAAAGAAGCGTGCAAAATAATTCCATAAACTTAGTTTCCTATTTAGAAACTCACAAAAGTATTTGAAAACGTTCATTTCCAGTCGTTACGTGCTGTAAAAGTTAGAAAAGAAAATTAAACTAAAAAAAAATGTTTAGTTTGAAGTTTCAACTGCCCCCACATTTTCTTCTTCTATTACTTAATCTTGTGCGTGATGTAAGTATAGTGATTATTTACTACTTTCCGTGTCTGAAATACAAATTGCAACATATAATTTTTTACACACGTCTACATATGTAGAGTATATTTCTTTCGAGTAGGTTTTTATTTCCTTTAACTGTTCCTGGTATGAATAACATGTTTGTTATATGACTATGTATATGTGGTTGAAATATGTAATTACCGTATTGCGAAATAAATCTATTCATATTTAATGCAATAGCCTTGTAATTTTCTTACTGATTTTGCTACTAGTTAGTTAATTTGTCTTGAGGTATAGAGTCCATATCTAGAATGTCCATTTATAGAAACTATATAATAATGACTTATCACATACAGTATTGTTCGCTTTGGTAAATTTCATTAAGGTATTCGTACCTTAGAAATATTTATAGAAGTCTGCATCATATCGGTTTCGCTTTTGAAGCTCAATTGTTTAGCACATTATTGATATTTTCTTGATTTTCCTGCATTATCAGCATTCATATTTTTCTTTTCCTAAAATATACTGATTCTATTTTTCAAAGTGTTCTTTAATATAGTAATAATTGCAACAAGGAAAAATATAAGTGTTCATGAATTACCACTTTTAATATAATAAATTTTCATTAAAATTGAAAATATTGACTTCCTTCTATTGTTTAGTACCGAACAGTTAATTGAATTTCAAAAATTGAGTGTCTTCATAATGTTTGCATTCCATAACCTGAGAACATGATCGAATTCAAATATACACACATAAAATAATTTTCAGGAAATTTTTGTGACTTATAACATAACTTTCTTGGTATGCCCGTATTTGTGTAAGAAATTGTCATGTCAAAAAGCTGTTTATTAGTATTTCTTCTTTATAATAGATAAACTTTACTTCAAGGCTAAAAATATTCTTGATATTCTTTTCTATATTTATTTAAAACAAATGAGCATTTTTCTGGAAGAATAAAATCTAGTCTTACAGAAGCATTCTATTGAAATACGCTTTTGGATACCAATGTTTTATCTGTCACATTACACCACAAAATGTATTTTTTGACATATGAATAAAACATCAATTCGTAAAATATTTTTATCTCCTCATAAAAATTTCAGCTTTCAACCAATTGTTATGCCCTTCATCAAGAAAAACGGGCTGAACTTCAGGTCCTCGCACCTAATTTACTGAATTCAATGGAGCGAAAACTTTCAAAGCACAACTTTTATTCCAAAAATTTCTTTGTGCATTAAATGAATCTCTGCTTTGAGATAATGCAGTTCCTAAACCCGTTGAAAATCATTATTTATACCTCTATCCAACTGATTTTTGATGGAAGAATTATTAATACACTAGTAAAAGAATGCTTTAAAAATTATAAATTAAAATTCACATAAAATTAGTACCCGTAACGTACTCAGTATGTTATTTTTAGTAATGCTTAAGAATAGCTTCGTTTCAGAATTTCTCCTTAGTAATTAAATTTTTATAAACAAAACCAAGAATATGATAAGCCTTTTATTTCGGCATTGCCAACATTGTCTTATTTTCATTATTTAAATGAAAATTAGGAACTTTGGAATTTCGACAGCATTGAAAGAAATAATTTCTTCTCTTGTGACAAATAATGAAATTAGACAAAATAGAAGCTAAAATGTAATCTTTTAATCACAAAATCACCTATATTCTCGCCTAAATGAGTCCCTAGTCTAATATAATGCCGGCTATAAACTAGCTGCTGTTTACTATTTATTGCCATGCTCAAGTCGTAAATATTAGTGAGGTTGACTTGGGCAACGTTATATTTAGTCCTTGCGGGAATGGGGGGGGGAGACAACGTTATCCGAAGTAAGCATTAATTTAATGTCTCTGTAAGGGTCTCTAAGCGGAAACAACTGGGATTTGGATTGCTTTGTTCCCCTACATTGAGCCGTTTTTCCTGTGTGTTGGCGTAAATCAAATCAGTGGTTGCTGTTG
>JAPMOR010120797.1:0-15030 GCA_026543865.1 Argiope aurantia | reverse complement strand
AATAATTTCGGTTTAATTTGTAAATATTATTATAAAGAACTTCTAATTAATAAATATAACTCTAATTCAACTTACAAATTAAATAGTACCGGGAAAAAGGAATTGGATTAAAGGATGTTAGCTTTTGCTAAAAAAACTAAAATTAAAACTTGCTCTTTTAACTATAATTACTTGTTCCCGACAATAAAATTTAATAAAAAACCAATAAATTTTAGATTTGTAACTTGTAGCACCGGCAGTTACAATTACTATACAGGAAAACATTTCTTTAAATACTTGAAAATTGTCCTAGATAAAATTAAAGATGAAGATAACTTTATTATCAATAGTAACAAAGATATTTTGGACTTTCTAAAAGATAACAATATTAATAAGATTAATACTTATGATTTTGAAAATTCGTACACTAATCTACCTCATGAAAAATTAATAGATGTCTGTACTTTTATATATGACGAATATTTAAATAGAGATATTATTACAAAAAGTAATTGGCTAGTGTTATGTGTATTTAATATTAAAGAAAACTATGTTTTAAACGGAATTAATTTTATAAATAAGTAAAGGGAATTAAAAAGGGAACTGTTTTTCCAAGCGCTTTAGCCAATATTTTCCTACATTACTATGAAAAAGAAATAATTAAACACAACTTAATAAAAGGCTGGAGATATATTAATGACTTAATTTTGTTAAATTTGGATAATGATATTATTAATTGTTACCCAAAAGACTGTTTAACTCAAAGTTTTAACTCAAACAAACGAAAATCAACTTAAAGCTAACTATTTAAATTTAAATATAGAAATTGCTGATGGAAAAGCTTTAATAGGTATTTATGATAAAAGGAATGAATTTAACTTTAAAATAATTAAACTTAGTAACTACCATTCTAATTTAAACTCTAAAATTTTCAAAAATTTGATATTTTCACAATTTAACAGAATTTAAAAAAAATTGCAATAATTCCTCATTATACCCAAAATTTCTTCTATTTTTCCTGAAATTTCTTCTTCCCTCATTATACCCAAAATTTCTTCTATTTCCCCCTGAAATTTCCCCTATTTTTACCTAAAATTTTCCTAATTTTTTCCAGTTTTACACTAAAAGGTTAACTATTTCTCTGTAAAATTTCCTCTATGTCTCTCAACATATCGCCCCATTTTCCCCATTATTTCACCTATTTTACACTAAAGTTTCCGCTAATTTTCCCTAAAATTATTAGAATTTTTTGAAGTTTTACACTAAAATTTTCAATATTTATCTCTTAAATTTCCTCTGTTTCTGAACATTTCTCCCTTTTTCCCCCAGCATATCTCCTATTTTTTATTAAAATTCCCCTATTTTTCCCTTAAATTTTCAGAATTTTTTCCAGTTTTACACAAAAATTTTGACTTTTTCAATCTGAAATTTCTTCTATGTTTATGAACAATTCGCCTCATTTTGCCCAGCATTTTTCTCTAAAATTTTTTTTCTAAATTTCATCAGCATTATCCTCTAAATTTCAGCAGAATTTTTCTCTAAAATTTCCTCTGTGTTCCTGATTATATTTTTCTGAAAATTCGTCTATTTCTCAAATATTCAGAATTTTTTCCAGTTTTACAATAAACAATCACTATTTCTATCCACAATTTCAGCTATGTTTCTGAACATTTCTCCCCATTATCCTCAGTATTTCTTTTTTTTCTCTCTAAAATTTCCTTTTTTTTTTTCTTTTTTTTCTAAAATTTTTAAAAATTGTTCCACATTTACAGTAAAATTTTGCAGCAAAAATGGGGAGAAATGGAGAGTTCAACATTTACAGTAAAAATGGGGAGAAATGTTCAGAATCATTTAAGAAAATTTCAGAGAGAAATAGTGAAAATTTTAGTGCAAAACTGGAAATAATTCTGAAAATTTTGGGGAAAAAAAGTGGAAATCTTAGATTAAAAAAGGAAAAATGCTGGGGAAAATGGGGTGAAATGTTGACAAACATAGAGGAAATTTTTGAGAAAAATAGTGAAAATTTTAGTGTAAAACTGTAAAAAATTCTGAAAATTTTAGGAAAAAATAGGGGAAATTTTAGAGAAAAAAGGAGAAATCATGGGGAAAATATGGAGAAAGGTTCAGAAACATAGAGGAAAAGAAGACAGAAAAAGTAAATATTTTAGTGTAAGACTGGAGAAAAGTCTGAAAAATTTTGAAAAAATGAGGGAAATTTTCGAGAATAATAGTAGAAATGCTGGGGAAAATAGGGAGAAATGTTCAGAAACATAGAGGAAAAGTTACACAGAAATAGTAAACATTTTAGTGTAAAACTGATAAAAATTCTGAAAATTTAAATAAAAAATAGGGAACATTTTAGAGTAAAATAGGAGAAATAGTGAGGAAAATAGGGAGAAATATTTATAAATATAGAAGAAAAATTAGACAGAAATAGAGAAAATTTTAGTGTAAAACTGGATAAAATTCAGAAAATTTTTGGAAAAAATAGGGGAAATTTTAGAGAAAATAGGAGCAATACTGGGGGAAATGGAGAGAAATGTTCAAAAACCGAGAGGAAAAGTTAGACAGAAATAGTAAAAATTTTATTTTAAAACTGGAAAAAGTTCCTAAAATTTTATGAAAAAATAAGGGAAATTCTCCATTTTTAGAAAAAAAAATGGAGAAATGCTGGAGAAAATGGGGAGAAATAATCAGACACACAGAGGAAAAGTTTGTTTGAAATAGTGAAAATTTTAGTGTAAAACTGGAAAAATTGTAAAAGATTTTGAAAAAAATAAGTGAAATTTTAGAGAAAAATAGTAGAATTGCTGGGGATAAAAGGTAGAAAAGTTTAGAAACAAAAAGGATATTTTAGAGAGAAGTAGTGAAAATTTTAGTGTAAAAATGGAAAAAATTCTGAAAATTTTAGGAAAAAATAGGAGAAATTTTCAAGAAAAATAGGAGAAATGTTCAGAAAGATAATCGAAATTTTGGAGAGAAATAGTGAAAATTTTAGTGTGAAACGGTAAAAAATACTGAAATTTTTAGGAAAAAACATGGGAAATTTTTAGTGAAAAATAGGTGGAATGCTCAGGAAAATATTGAGAAATGTTCAGAAACAGTAAGAAAATTTTTGAGAGAAATAGTGAAAATTTTAGTTTAAAACTGGAATAAATTCTGAAAATATTACGAAAAAGTGGTGGTTTTAGATAAAAATGGGAAGAAATTTTCAGAAACATAGAGGAAATGTTAGACAGAAATAATGAAAATTTTAGTGTAAAAATAGAAAAAATTCTGAAAATTTCGGAAAAAATAGGGGAAATTTTAGAGAACAAAAGGAGAAATACTGGGGAGAATGAGGAAACATGTTGCCGTCTCAGCGAACTAGCAACGATCGTAGTGCCACCTATGAGAATTTCAGTAAACTATTACTAAAATCTATTACTAAACTTACTAAAAGATTAATAAACTCTTAACGATAGTTGTACCACAAATTAGTTCTCAACCAGAACGTGATAGAAAAGGAAGAAAAGTCTGCTACCCTGGATTGGAAAGAGACTCCATATCCTGTAGAATCTAAAAAACGTGAATGGTATCATCACCCACCACCTGTAGCTCCTATGCAGTTTGAAAGTGTCAGACCCCCAAAGAAAAATCTCACACCTCTGAGGCGATCTAATGCTGCTGCTGTTACTTCGTCTTCTACACATGACAAAAAGTTGGAACCTGTTAAAGAAGATGTTTCCAGTAAAAAAAATGAATTGTATTCTAGTATGAAAAAAGTTAAAGATGACTATAAAGATAAGCATAGTGATGATAATCTTGTTCTGAAATTGATGAAGGCAAGCTAGATCATTTGAGACAGAAAGATGACGATAGTGAAGTAAGTATTTGTGAAACTTGCCCTTCGAAAAACTTTAGGCAAAACCACTTTGACTCGAGAAGAAATAGAGACTTTAGTTATTGAAATGGAAGGTGTGCTTGGTTCTGGTCCTTTGACTTATGTGTTTTCTGATTTTCAGGAACCTGTACCTCTTACTCCAGCTCATTTGGTAATGGGAAGAAGAGTTAATAGTTTACCTCCCGCCAGGCTTACTATTGATACTAATTTAAGTAATAGGAAAATGGTAATTAAAAGGTTTAATTATCCTGAAAGATTAACTAATCATTTTTGGAAAAAACGGCTTAAAGAATATCTTTTAATGTTAAGATCTACTCATTATGTGAAACCAACAGGCAAAGGTAGAGAATTTAAAGTTGATGAGATAATATTAATTAATGATGATAAACTTATTAGGCATTTTTGTAAATTAGGAGAAGTAGTAGCATCTTGGCAGAGATGGTAAAGTTAGATTTTGTCAAGTGAAAACGAATCTATCTGTTGTTAAAAGGCCTGTTCAATTGTTACACAACCTCAAAATGGGTGAATGATTCATTTGAATAGTATTATTAATTTCATTATGTTTTTTAGGAACCTATATTGAGATTTGGAATTTAAATGCAAATGTGAAGATATTTATCCTAAGCTTGTATTGAACTTTATTATGATAAGTTGATGAGTATGTAAACAATTGTTATGAAATATTGAATTTGTGTCATTGATATTCTGTCTTATATAAATGTTGCATTTATGCCTGATGTGTTAAATGTAAAATGTTAAAAATATTTAAACATTTGAATATTTAGTTCAATTGAAATTTTCATAACACTGCAATATAAATATTGATTTAAATGATGTGAATTTATAGAAATTTTAATTTATGTTCAAATTAGATATATGAGAAAATAAGAAATGTTGCAATGTGGAAGGTTTTTAATTATTTAATTTGATGAACCCCTTGGTCATTCGGGGGGAAACTTTATTTACATTCGGGGGGAAACTTTATTTACACCCCTCGAGGTCCAATGTTTTCCTTCCGAGGGCGCTGTGTCCGCCTCTGGGTTTTGTTTGTGAGTATTGTTTTTCCTTAGTGATGTCGAGATGTATTGCTTTGTCTTTGTGCGTTTTGCTGTATAAATGCTGTATGTTCCTGTTTCCTGCTGTGTGTGAATAAAATGTGAAAAATTCAATAGTTAATTTCAGTTCCTTTTTCACAGGTAAGTGCTTTTCGAATCATTCCATCGGCTATTGAATTCTAATCATGCTCTCAGAAAACTCCAAATATATAAATTTCTGTCAAATCCCACAGCCAAACCCCACATTTGTAGTGTGTTTGTCATTTTTCGGCGGTTTGCCTCTTTTTCTCCTGATGACGGCATGTCTTCTTGTCTTCAAAACATAATTATTTTTTTTTGTTTTTTCAGCAATTTAATTTTAATTCGCTTTGTAAACAGAAAAAAATGCGTTGATAGATCTCTCAAGGCTTCATTGATATTTTCCTTTCTAGCTTCGCACATATTTCCTTGTAAGTAGTTTTTCTTTATTATTTATCGAATGAAGAGTTGTTGATTGCAGACACATTATTTTTAAAATACTAAATTTAAAAAAAAAGAAAAGAAAATGAGATACAGCAAAAACTGACTTCAACGGTCGCGCGTATCTTTGAGATATAAATAGAAGATTCACAGACTTCTATCAGCGTCTTGAGTTCCAAATGCTAACTAACGCTTCGTCGAAAGGAGTCTCAAGAATAGTTTGTCTGATTTTGAGACAGATTTTATAATTTCGAACCTTGATTAAACGACAACGATTACGTTTGGGTCAGACCCCACCCCCCATTTGTACAAATTTCTGTACCATATTACTTTTTATAGTAAAAGTGTGTGCCAAATTAATCCATTTACCGTTTTAAGTTTTGTAATTATCGTGGTGACTTGCACTCGGACAGACAGACTAAAAATCTTTCTGAATGGATTTCAATCAAAATTTGATAGAAATTTACAAGTATGGTATTAAGACCATGTATTAAACTTGATACAGACAATTCAAAGCGTTTTTGAATTGACGTGTATGCAAACCGAGAGCTACGATTCCAAAAAAAATGCGTTTTTCAGACTTATGAAGGTATGAACGTTTAATGATTACTCTTAGTGTATTTCGTATAAAAAATTAATTACCATATCCTAAAGCTCTCACAGGTGTAAAAATTGATGTTAATCTTGTAAATAAATTTTCTTAATCTTGTAAATAAATTTTTCAAATAAATAAATAAATAATACAGCTTACTATCAATCTCCCTGAAATCTAAATAATCATTCGAATTTACATACTTTCTCTAATATAATTCATTATCAAGATTTTTTGAAAGTTATATCCATTCCATTTAAAATTTCAATGAATTTTGGGCAAAGAATTAAATAATCACTAAAGAAAATGACCCATTCTTATAATTTAATAAGTAATATTGAGATTTCAGTATTGTGTTAACGGATTTTATTATTTAACAATAAATGTAAAGATTTTCCTTTTTTCCTGTATATAAATATGATCAGAATTAAGATTCCTTACGTTGTAGGTGTCTTAATAATTATTGTACATCATTAAATACAGTAATAAATTTTTAATCTCGTGAGCATAAAAATAAGTTTCTCTTAACTATAAGTTCTGACAGTTCTGTTTTCAAAACGGTTTTTTCCAAACCGATCACATTTTCTTACTAAGTAAAATCTGTTTCACATGTAAATAAGCAGTACATATTCATTTAATTAAAAAACAAAACAACGGTAAATGAATGAATGCAGTTTATTCTAGATAAAACTGCAAAATTTAACTACGTCCTCCTCCAACGCCATTTGCTAATTTTTCGAATAAATTATGCTAATCGTGCTTTGTCCTCGCATGTGCTCGCGCATTCCCGTTTCTTCCTGAACTTTCGCGCTGTTCTCAGTTCGATTTCGTCGCTGGATCGGTGCAGGTGTTCGGCTTGTTTGTGTAAAATTTTAATATCGAGTGCTGTTTTATCTATGGGTCTTTGACCTAATCATCATTCCGTGTTACTCTCCACTTTGCTGTAACTTTCCAATTGAACCTTAGAAACCTGAACATGGACTGAATCGCATCAGCGAAGCTGTTGTGTAATTGATAACCGGCTAAAACTTTCAATTCGTTTTTGTGCGCGCTCTTGTGTTTGTTGTCGAAATTTCGAGTTGTCTACTTCTAGGATAACAGACATTGTTGCTATAAATCGCTCTTGCTTCTTTCAAGTTTATCGCTAGCGTTCGTATGAGCCATATTGGAAGACAATTATTGGAGTACAATTTTGATTGCTTTCGTTGCTTTTATCCTACATTTTTGGATCATCTGAAAAACGTCAGAAAAATACTTATTTAAAAGAAAATGAAGTTAACCAATTACTTATACAAATAAACAGTAATATTAAAATTAGGTTTTCAAGAAAAGTCGATAAAGTATGGAACAAATCTGTCTGAAAGGCATCTTCAAATTCTATATATTACGGTAGGTTGATATTTATTGTAATATTTTTCTTGTTCAAGTTCTCTGATTATTGCAGTAATAAGCTTGATTTTGTGATGCAAGATATTTTATTTATGTATACAATTATTTGTGCATTAAGTTACTAATTATTTTAGAGACAAAAATTTTTTGTATATAATTTTAATGAATCTGAATTAAAGAAAGATATTTAATTTTAATAATATAGTAAAGCGATGTTTATTACCCTTTTTCAAGGGGCTGAAATATTTTTTAAATAAAATGATGTGTAATCGAAATTTTAATAAAAAATTTTATTGTGTTAGGCTAATAATGCAATTTCATTTATAAATAATAATTTAAAAATTTTTAAGTTAGTGTGTTATCAAAAACAGTAATTAAATCTTTAAATTAAAAATTAATCACAAAAGTAAGTAAATCTTTCCGTTATTGCTTATCTTTATTACTTGTATATTGTATATTTTATGTGATTTTTATATGCATACAAATAGGCATCTATTCGAAAAATTCTTTAATCGTCTTTTGTGTTGCTGATTATCTATAAGTATTAGAAGTAGCATGAATCGATTTAAATTCATTGAGATTTTGAAGCATTCCGATTCTGCTGCATCTTTGAAGAAAAGTGAAAATTAAGCATCGGCTAAACTAATACTAGATGGACAATTTCCCGTTTAATTCATCAACTGTGAATAATTCCGATGTCGTCATATCGGTATTGCAGTTCTCGTACTCCTCAAATGTTATCTCTGCTTTTGGAAAGTCTGGTCAAAAACTGAAAGTTGCAATCGAAGCGTTTCGTCCATTGTATATTTTCAATGAAATACTTATTACTTACAATGATTACTAATGAAGTTTGTATGTGATGAAACAACCAATAAATGATGCTTTGCCGTAATTTTCATAGAAACTCATTTATATATTTCATGTTAAAAAGAAGAAATGAATTTCTTCAGGATTGGTTGAAATAATTAGGCTCGTAATTTTTAAAATTTATTTATCATTCAATTGCACCAGTAAAGTTTTTCTTTTTGCGTAATGACACAGATTAAATATAAAGCAAATCAACAGTTTCTTTGTCAGTGAATTAGTATATCTATATTTTAATTATTTTGGAATGAGATTTTCTTGATACCCTTAGTAAACGTTTCAGTTAATTAAAATCGCCAAAAATCAGCAAAATATGTCAGTTACTACATTTGGCAATTTTTCACTTAAAAAAAATTTCGGTTTGGCGATTGTCTTATTATTTAGTTTCTGTAGTTCGAGTTCTCATTAACTGCTTAACTGTTTTACCCGAGTGCCATACGTGCGTCGATTTATCGAATTTTGATGGTTGTAAGCAAAAATAAACTATTCATAACGATTATAGTTAAATATTAAAATTACTTCGAATACATAGATAAATCAAGTACTCAATGGGTTTCCATTTGAATCAAAATAAGAATATATTTCCAAAATAGAAGGTGTCATCTTATTAGATAGTAAAGAAAATAAAACAGCTAAATTGTTAAAGAATTCGAACTACCAGAAACCAGCTATCACTCCTTTGGATTTTGTTTTTAAACTATCTCGAAGAATGTGTAATTTGTTAAGCGAAACTAAATTAGTTTCAGAAAAATATAATATAGGTTTTTGTGTAGTGCTATAATTTTGGAACGATGAGTATTTGAATTCGTTGTGATCTTACTTGTATTGTAAAAAAATTCGTATAGGAGATCTTATTTGAAAATTATGACCATCTGATCAAATATGAAAGGTTTTGTTTATTGATTTTTGATCGATAGATATATATGGTAATTCTTAATTTTATTGATGCTTTTCTTTAAAATTCGTATGAAACTTGGAAATATTTGAACTCGGAGTCGATAAGTAGTGCGTAAAAGGCGAAAAATTAAATTGTAATTTTCTTTTTTATATATAATTATTTGAAGTAAATCTAGTTTTGAGATAGGATGAATCTAATGTACAAAATATCCAAATCCAGTGTTCAAATTTGAATGAGTATAATTTCCAGTATGCATTTCAAAGACGTCATATATGTGGTATCCTTGTTCCGCGGACCACCAGGTGGCACTGCATCTACCTTCTATCCACCAGCTGACGTCACACGGACATGAGCTTGAGCGAGCGAAAGTGAAACATTGGACTTGGTGTTTGTGTGTGACGTAACTGAATGTCTGAATTTTTCTGAAACTTTTCAAAAATTTAGACTTCATTTATCTTTAACATAACTTATGAATTAGCAAGTAAAAAACGGAACTGTCGGAAGTATTCAAGTTCAGTGCGATTCTTCCATTTCTATTTGAAGGAATCATTAAATTGATTGTCCTTGGTAATTCCAATAAATGTTCAGTAAAAATGTTCAATTTGTTTTTTAAATGGCATTATTTATCTCAATTTTCTTTTTTCAAATTTAATTTTCTATGACATGAAAAATTTTCTAATTAGTAAAATTCTTAACACATAACACTTACATGTATACGATTTCATCGCAATAAGGATTGTTTCTGCATATACGATGGTGTGTTTAGGTATTTCACGACCAATTACAGTGCATTTTATCTGGCCTCTTTTTTTAATAAAGTGATTGATTTCACATTTAAATTCAATGTTTTTTATTTATTTTAAATATTTTAACTTTATGAATATGCATGTATTTATTAATAATGATTCTAGACTTCCCAGCTTCTATGTAAATTGTTGAAAAATATTCTAATAACAAAATCAACTTCATGATGCATTGCAAGAACCTGAACAATTATACTTCATAAATATTAGTATTTTATACTGATTTTTTACTCTAGCAACTAGAGAAGAATCTTAATCACCGCCCTTGCAGCCCTCTATCTATCTGGTGGCCCTAGGTATCTGCTTACTTAGAAATCTGTCATTGGCAGTATTCCCGATTTTTTGTTAGATTTTTCATTTTTTTTTTGAAAAAAAAATTCATTGTATTAGATTACCTGACGATTAAATTCAACTGAGGGTGGGCTTCAGAATGAATGTGAGGTACATTGGCTAAAATAACAAAATGACGTAAATTAAAATTAAGTTTGCTCAGAACTGTTTTCCTTTTACACAGAAAAAAAAAAGAAAATGAAAAGCTAAAGAGTAAACCAAACGTAGGGGGGGGGATAACTATGAATGGAAAAACTAAAAATAAATAATATCAAAAGAAGAGACGTTCAAGAAGTTTCTAAGATATAAAAATTTTTAAAACCTTGGGGGGGGGGGAACACCCCGAAATATTAAAACCAATTCTTCTAAATAAGTTGCAATATGATTGGCAAAATCATATCATTTGAATATCCTTATTAACTGTGGGAGAGATGGCATACTGGGACGAGGGACGATCTAAATGCTTTCTTTTTTTTCGGGAGCAAATCAGAACACTGTGCTTTATTTATTTGATTTACAAGGATAGTGTACTCAAATTCATTATAATTAAAATGAACTTTCTGTCAAATTTCAGAATATTTCTCTCATGATTTATTTCGAATTTGTTTGCAGATTTGTGAGATCCATTTTTCCTTTCCGTGGCTACCGACTCACGAGTCAACAGTTCTCAGTAACGTAAGATAAAGGGGAGGGGGTAAGAGCCCCCTTTTACAAGAAATGTCAATGTCGTCATTCCCTGCACCTGCAAAAGTGTGTAATATTGACCCCACTCTTGACCTTAGACCCAGGGGATGACATGTTTTGGTAGAGATTTCTGAGAATTTTCATGGAAGGGTCTTGTAATTTGACAACTGGGAAAAAGAGGGTTAAAGTAAGCTGACCCTCCTAAATTTATGATGTCGTGTCCGCGTTGTCACGGAAAGAGGGGTGCAGTAGCTTCTGAGGGTAGAATCCCTGACCACCCAAGGTCAGAAATCTGACTTCTAGCTCGTATGAAGATGACATTCGCACATTCTCTTTCCTTTTTACGGGAATGGGGCATTTGTGCTCAATAAATTATTCCCTACCCCTGTTGCATTGTAGGTTTACTGGGATTTGGACCTTTGGCAAGAAAACTTGGCGCTCATCTAGAGAGGTGACGGTTTTTAGTTTTGCATAGCTGCATTTCCAGTCGGGCTAATTGGTGATAATTTTTGTAAACATTTTATTTGATCTTGTATTTATGAGAGCTTGTACATACATTTATCTTATTCATATATATTGCAATAAATAATAATTAATTCTATTATTAATAGAAAAGTAAGACTGTTTTTATCAGAAAAATAAATAGCGGAATTCAATGCATTTAAAAAGAAGTAAGATACAAGAGAATCTATAGCTGTTTTATTTACTAATATTTAAAAAATCTCATATTTCTGAATGAATTTTCTTCAAAATCGCTATTATCTTTACTCATAAAAGGGGAAAAAATGTATGTGTATGTATATATATATTACAATAGTTCACTTAGCAATATCTTTATTAAGAAACTAGCCGCCTTTGGTGACCAGCAGTTCGCCAGTATAAAAGATCTCTAAAATTTTCAAATATATTTTATGTAACTTGATCTCTTAATAGCTTTTCCTACAAAATATTTAGCTATCAAAGTTTCAGATTTTGATAGTTATATAATTCAGTCATACTATTATGTAGGCCTTAAACAGTTCTGCTCATTGTATTGCTTACTAATTTCTGTCAGAGCTCATAAAATTTGCACATTAAATTAGAGTGGAAATGTTAAACTGTAATTAATATAAAAACATTTTTTACTGAAAACAAGCACATCTTTTTTAGAATGTGAAAATTGAATGCAGAGTCGCTTAGTATTGAAGTTGTATATGCAACGCAGAATAATTTTTGTAATTTATATAATATCTTAAAGAATTACTCAACAAAAATTTCTCTAATTCATCGAAAATTCAGTTTTTATTTTTACTTTCAAAACATTTGAATGATACAAATGAAAATATTTTATTTGACTTCAGTCTATAAATGTTCTTATGAAAAAAATTATGAAGTTTAAATTTTATACAGTCCTTTTGCCCTAAGGAGTCATATTCTGCGAAATACTTTTGACACTTCAACTCTTAACTCAAGTTCAATAAATAAACTTTCTATCTTCTGCGATCAAATCTGTCAGTTTTTACATATTAGAACAATCAATATTTTCATAATCGTAAGCCAATCACTGTTGAGAAATCTTGGTAAAAGATTGGCGTATCTTCTTTGAAACGGACTATGAAGTGTTCTAAAATCGCCAATTTTTATAGAAGAGTGATATTCAAATTTCATAAATTATTTAGTTTTAATGAACGTTTTAGTTGATTGAAGTCCCAAGATTTTTATTTAACCTTTAGCGCTCCGAAAAGTAATTAGATGCATAAATATTTGCCGAATAAGACAACTTGTTCATTGCTCCGAAAAATTAATATATATGAATTTTCCCAGAAAATTAATCTACATATTTTTACCACTCTTAAGTATTTTTACCAGTCATAACTTAATAAAATAATTAAATAAAACTCCAAAATGATGCACTCCCTTGAATGGTTCCTGAGAGGAGAGATCGAAGTTCTAAGTGTTAAAATATTGATGTCTCAAAAAAATTTGTTAAATAAGATTCAAAGGTTAATGCAAAAGGGTAAACATGTAAAAGGATTACAAAGGGTAATGTAAAGCACCTATGTAAAAATTTAAAATTCTTCATTCATCGGAGCATTTATTGACTCAAGTAACATAAAATGTAATTGTTTAGTTCATTTTGACCATTTTGTTAGTAGAACTGCAATGAACTTTCTTAGAACTGGACGTATTCATTAATAGTATTTAAAAAAATCCTTTTTAGCGGATGATAGAACTGAGGCTGTTCGAGTCCACCATCTCATTTCCGCGCTTTAGATTATTGAAGACCTCTACGAAAGGTGGAGCTTGACTGGTAGTAAAGCCTCGATTCCGTGACTGGAGGTTTTCAAGTTAGAAATGCATTGAATACTAGCGTCTTTGGCTGGTTCGCCGAGATTTGAGATGCGCTAAAATTTTAAGTTATTTTGTGTCATTTGGTTTGATGGCTTCTTTGTCTAAAGCGGGAAAATGAGATGATCGCCTCTAACAGCTCAGTTTTAACATCCGCTAACAGGACATTTTTTTTTCTCAATTTTTTTTTTAAATCGTATATTTCATACTATTATAGAAGCTTTACGTGACTCTATTCTTTGTTCTATGTATTTCTCTAATTTTCAGCCATCTTCAGTAAAATTTGAACTTCAAATTGAATCAGAAATGATAAAACTAAAAATTAATAGTAAACAATTAAACAGTACGAAAACGATTTTGCTGAAACCAAACATGTTCGTTAAAATGAGCACAGAAAACGGAATCAGTAAACCTTGAAATGTTATGTGCCCTTCAAAATATTTTTTTTATATAATTTATGCAATATCTCAAAGAATAATTCAATAAAAAAAATCCTCTGATTCACCGTAAAATTCAGTGTTTGGTTTGATTCTTAGAAGATTTTAAATGACGGAAATAATATTTTATCGTTTTTGTCAATAAATGTACTTCTGAAAAAAATTATGAAATCTAAATTTTATGCAATCCTTTCATCGTAAGGAATCGTATTCAGTGAAATATTCTTGACAGATCCAAATTTAAATACCCCCCCCCCTCAACAACAACAAAAAAACTCATTTCGACCAAATCTGACGGAATTACAAAATTTTGAATATCGCTATTTTTGGACAATCATCAGTTTCTTAATTTCAGTCTGATAGAAATTCCTATCACCGATTGTCTTATTTCTTTGATGCGATCTTTGAAGTATTCTAGAATCGTACGTTTTTTTATAAATTGTAATAATCGAATTTTCATAACTCGATTGTTAGCCCCAATTTTGTCCCCAATTCGAGTGGGCAACGCGTGAGAGCATTATAAACTGTTATGCATATATGCACAAACATTATAAACTGTTTGTCTTACATACTGCAGATTAGTAAACTAATAGTTTGACTTTTCTTACATTTTCTATTACATGTTTCAAGTTTATTTTATTTCTTACAAACTTGGTGTGAAACTTTTTTTTCTAAGTTTAGTTTGTAGCAAGAGTTGATATTTTAATCTTTTGCTTTTGTCAATGTGATGGCAACACATTGATAAAAGCTAATTCTTCCTTTGCATGCGTAACGTGCTGTTTATTTTTATGTAGTGTGAAATAAATTATTTATTGAAAAATATACTTCAAACATTTGTTACGAATTGCTTAAAAATAAAAAGTTAAATTTTAGGTAGAAATAGCTTTAAGGTTTATTTAAACAATATATTTTTTTGAATTTTAGGAGGGTATATATATAGTTTCTTATTTATAAGAGTTTCGGAAATCATCGTAGGAAAACCGCGAAAATTTCATTCAGTGTTTTATTACGTCAATTTATTTTTAACGTAAATTTAAACGTCGCTTCTAGGTGTACATTTCCATCCTCCACTTTTTCTTGCCAAAACGGTTTAGCCTATAGAACGTCAATACATACATACACAACTTCATTATAAGTAAAGATGGTACCTGTTTAATCCTCAAAGGCAAATCCAACATCTCCTCTGTTTTCTTGCAGAATGTTGAAGAAAAGGTAGACACTTTAGGTGATTACAATACATTAACAGAAATTTTAAGATTAATTATAAGATCTTTAATCAAATTTTTTGCAATTTATTGTTTCGGGAGCTTTTCCTTGAAATTTTGAAGC
>JAPMOR010120780.1:0-14118 GCA_026543865.1 Argiope aurantia | reverse complement strand
TAATGCAGAATCAAACGCTTGCATTGGTTGGCGCATCATTATCAAACACAGAAGGTTGGATTGATATCTTTTAAATAGATACAAAATTATTCTAAATCAATCATCATTTGGGGAAGAAATGTATTATATTCATTCAAACGAAAGGCAAAGAGATTACACAGAGTAGGAATTCACTTTTAAAATTTAATCTTGTTCAACGGTTATATATCTCTTTAAATCAAAAGAGTAGGTTCTGTAACCACTTAGCATTATAGAGATGAGACTATTGAAATTATTGGGAAGAGTGAGTGTCTTATATGTGAGTTGTTGGTGAAGATTTAAAATTTATAGACAGCAAGGGAATAAGTGCTTATCATCCAAATTTGTGAGCAGCCAGATAATGAGAGATAAAGCCTATTAAGGATGATCTAGAAAAGATATTTCAACATATCAAAATCTTAAGGCACTTTTCAAAATAAAATAAAAAAGTCTTGGAAGAATATTGCATGCAGCCACAATCTTTGCTCAATCATTTCATTATAAAAACGAAGCTCGGCCATAATATAGATAGAGTTCCACCAGATGGCCTTACTTTTTCTGAAACCAAGATTCATAAAATATTCATGTGTTCATATTTTGATGGACTTTAAGTATTTGAAAATAGTAATCTCCTTTTGACAATCATCACTAGTTTTCATGTTTATAATCCGGCTACTCGATATCATGTGTAATTATAGCGTTAATAGAAAGTAATTTGTTTTGCCATTTGCTACCTTATACACTTTAAATCATTATTCATTATTATAAATATTCAAGAATCCCATTATCAGTTTTGCTTTCAAATTTACTTTTAGGTAAACCAACAAGTATGGAATAAAATTTAATTAAATTAGTCAATTAATTAATAACGAAGTTCAGAAAATGTTAAAATATTTATTGTTATCTAAAATACATTAATGAATTAAATTTTAGCGCTTCAGCCCGTAGATGAGCAATCGGTTACAAAATGTTATCTCTACCAATATGAAATATGTCAATTCATGTAGGATTATGCAATTAATAATGCGTTATGAACAGAATCACTCAGCATTTCGTCTATTTCTAACAATCTTTATGAAGCTGAATTTTTGTTTCATCCTTATTTCTTACTTTTAATATTATTCACTTTTTTCAGCGAAAATAAACTGTCGATCATTTCATTTTTGAAGAATTTCGTGATTTATTATTCAGCTGTCTAAACCAAAAGACTTAAAAAATGTTACCTTCATTTTATTTTTCAATAATGCTATCAAAACAATCATATAACGGCTTTCATGTAACATTTTAAATTTACTAACATCTAAAGCATAGTCTCGCTGTCTAAGTATTGATGCTTGCAGTGGATTTTTCAATTATGAGGTGATGCTTAAAACAATTCAAAAATGATTTTAAACACCAACAATAAAAGGAAAAAAAAATCATTTCGTTTAATGAAAAATGCACTTATTTTCTTAAACGGTTTGAAACTTTATCTCACAAAGCCAGAATTCGTACTGACTAATTTCGTACTTAGAGATATTCAAGCTTTTCTTGTTTTATTGTTGACGGAAAACTCCCAGAAATATGGAAAAAAAATCGAGTTGAAAATTTCTGTAAGTATTTCCCTCAGAAGAATATCAATTTTCTCAACTTTGTATTGCAAGTGCGATTCAGTGTTTTGGAGCAGATGTGTTTCATGTTCTGAGACATCCTTTAAAGCAACTAAAATCAGAATTTGAAGGGTATTACAAATATTGTCGAAGTTCAGTATTTCTAATATAAGAGTTTCATACGTGTATAGCAAGAAATTATAAACATCAGAAAGCCAATAAATTTTCAACTTTAAAATTTGGTAGATTATTAAACATTTCGAAAAGCCGAGAATGTCGAATTCTTTCCCAGGGTTAAAGATGAAAAATTATTTTGATTTTAACTGTTTTTCAATTTTAATTTATGCAATAAATAAAATCCATCTTACTATTTTGATATATAGTGAATACTGAATAATTCTTAATCATACAATAGTTAGTAACTGATTAGTCATGAAGATTTTGTGCATTTTTTGTAAAGAATTCGTAATAATTTGGGGTCATTAGTTTAATTAGTTTATATTTTCAAATTTTTAAATATGAACTATAAGGTTTAATTTATGATTGAATAATTTAGCTAGGGTATCAATAAAAATATTAAATAAAACTTGATAATTATTTGAAGTATTACGAATATTAAAAACTAACAATCTATGAAAGTTCTAAAGAAGATAAATAATTCAAATGCATAAAGCATGAAGACAAAATTCTCATTACGATCAACAATGGAAACCTCCTATTCCTCAACATGATTTGGAATTTTCAAAGTATTGACAGTCTTTAATTACATTATTAGTATATATTTATGAATGAGAAAATGAAATTGATATTTCTAATTTAAAAGTAGAAGATATTCTTTATTGTTCATTCATATTCCCAACTATGTAATATTTCTGAAAAAATATACTAATGGGGATTTCCCAGTAAATCATAATACAACAATTTCTCATTATAGAACTCTTATTTCGTGGACAACGACTCTATCAGATTACTATAATCATGCACTTGTCTATTTCTCGTGTGAATTGCATTGGGATCAAATATGCTTGAGTATATAATTAAAGTTCCCATAATCCATTACTCAATTTTCAAATATGAAGCGAAAAACTATTTAAGCAGCTTTTATGGTTTGTCTAACTTTACTAATAGAGATAAAATTATTACAGAGCAACTTGACTTAATAACTTCACTTGCAGATATTTAAAAAGTAATCTCTCCATTTACCATTCTTGTTCAGCATATTTTATTTAATAAGTTTATCATAAACCAGTTTAAGTTTACTATGAAGATAGAGATCGAAATAATCTCTTTACATAATTCTATATTTTTCTCTTACTAAACTGTAGAGATAACTTAATTAATATTATTTTTATAAAATAATGAAAAGCTGCTTCTCTTCTTTATCATAATCTTAGTCATAGTCAAGTTGAGATGCTGGTTTCCTTCTGTTTAGATCGTCTCCTTCCATCCTTAAGGTAATTAGCACTTGGAAATCTGCTTCAAATTCTAGTGACATACCGCCAGAGATTATCGCTATTATTTCAATAAGATTTCATTAAGTAGCTAAATTTGATCAATGCTAAATTCTAAAGACCTGAATCCTAATATTAGTAGCTATTTCCTAAAATTCAAGGCAATATTATCTTATAAAAGAGAAATCTTGAGAATGATAAGAGAGATAAAATAAAGTAAGAATTTTATTTATGTCTGAAAAACATTGAATGATTTTAAATAGTATCGTTGACTTTTTAGCTTTAATTAAAACATTTATTTCGAAAATATTTAATGAAGTCCTTTATTCAGTGAGATAATAAGCGATATACGACAGTGATATGATTGTTGGGATTTTTTTTAAAAAATGCAACATTTATGCAACGATAGTACAACAAAATGCAAAATCTTACAAGAATAATGAAGTGAATTTACCTACAATTCAATATATCCATGAAATATTCAAATGTGTATCACGTCTTTATTTTTCCTAGATGTTCTATGTTTATTCATTAGATAATTTTCTGTTCCATTCATCTCTCAAATATCCATGCTTTTTTACATTAATTGTTTTGTAGTTTGAATAGATTCATTTTTTAATGGTTTTCCTATGTGTATTTCACATTAATTATCTATAATAAATATTTTAGTTATTCTGATAAAAATAAAATGTACTTGTCTTCCAATAAAGCTTTCCTGATTAAACTGATAATTTATTGAATTATTTAATGAACCCTATTATGATATAGAATAATGATAAAAAAATTTCCTTGTGTTTCGATTCTAAAATTTTGCAGAAGTTGAATAAAATGGCACTTCAGGTAATCTAATGGATAAAATTGAAAAATTTATGTATGAATCATATACATTATTTTAAACATAATATTTAAAAACAAATCGTAAAACTTAAAAGTTGTAAAATTTAAATTATAAAAAACAGAATTCAAGAAAATAAATGTAGAATTATTAATATAAGACATGAGTTGCTCTTGAATTCATAATGGAACGTGTTAATATTATTTTAGTATATTTTTAAAATTTATTGAAAGAATCCTTAAAAAGAATGCAAAATCTGAAGGATATTAGCAAATTACAACTAAAATTTTCGAAGTAGAATATGAAGTGATAGTAATTGTAAGCAAAAAGAAGTAAAGAGTGATTAAGATTTTCTTACTTATCTACCATAGCAAAACTAAAAGTTAACGTAAAATACCGGATGCATAAATTATCCATTTTCTTCTCTATCCAAGTTGCTTTTCAAAAACAAATATCGCAGCAACATGCCAATAAATGACTTTGAATGGAAACTAACTAACTAAAATTACATACCAATCAGAATCTCATTTACTATGCCAGAATCCAAACTTGAAAGTAAAGAGTCAAAGACTTCAAACGTGTACTTCCCAAATTAAATAACAAATTAGAATAAACCTCCCTTTTCAGCTAATTTTCGCTGTAGTTTGTTTTCTCTTTCATGATTAGGATATTCAACATCAAAAGGAAAGTATGCTTCGTAAGCCAATCTAGTTACATGTTTAATAAGGCGCACGTTTACGTAATTGAGTATTCTCACGTCCCGTGCAACTGTGTATGTGTGTGCTTGTAAGAGAGAGAGAGAGAGCTCTTAAAGTTTCTTTCATTTTATTCTAATCAAGTCAAAATCTGGAGTGAAGGGAGAAGGATATTCTAAATTAGAAATGTTTATATTTCTTCATTTTTATATCCAATTTCAGTAATTTATAAATTGTGTTTGAAAATTTACGTGCTTTTCACAATGAATGAAATCAGAACTGAAAAATGTTCTTCGTAAATTAGTTTATTTAATATATAATATATATTCTCAAACAGCAGACCCAAATTTATTAATGACTTATCTGAGACGTTATTTTATTAAAATTATTGCTTTACACAGGAAGAAAATATTAAATTTTACAAATAACTGAAAGAATATACAGCTAACAATCGCATATAACACGCTATTTATATGAGAAATTAATATATATTTTGGTTTTAGTCCCATCTATTTTGTTCAGGCCTTTTATATGCCAAAATATTATCTTGCTAATAATGTCAAATATAGTTTGGGAACTTTTTTTCTAGTTTCGACATTGCAAGAGACACGTTGTTGAATGACGCTGCGGTCTTTAACTAATACCAAGTAAGAAAGAAAGAAATACCTAAACTTCCAAACTTCCACTATGCTACATCACAGAGAAAAAAAACTTGACGATAAAGTAGTAACATCAGATATAGGAACGATCTCCATGCACGATAAAAACTAAGCTGAATGCCACGAATATTTTGTCACTTATTCCTATAATGAATAAGTGGTAAACAAATTATAGCTTAAGAAAAAATAAATAAAAAAATATTGCTTAAAGAATAAAATTATGTCTCCTAAAATGTCTATAATACTATGAAATTAATTATGTAAAAATATTATAAAATTATGTCTATAATACTAATACGAATACATTATAAAAAATTATGTCTATGATGCTAATACGAATACATTATAAAAATTATGTCTGTAATAGTAATACGAATATATTATAAAAATTATGTCTATAATGCTAATACGAATATATTATAAAAATTATATCTATAATACTAATACGAAAAAATTTTTAAAATTATGTGTATAATACTAATACCATTATATGTCCCAAATACTATGGAAATGTATACCCATATTGAAATGCTGTCTGACTTCCAAAATTATCAATAGCAGCTATTTATTCTGCCCTTATAAACAAATTAAATAGAGGGAAATTAGGTTTAAGTCTTTTAAGACAAATTCTTCTTATTCAAAGAGACATTGCAGTTTACATTTTCGATTTAAGAGGGATTACCTTCATATTGGGATATTTAAATTCAATTAATCCATGAAGTTTGCCTGATCTTTTATTTCCTTTGAAACCCAGAATTTGCGACTTCCTTTGCTTCAGATTCATTACTTTTGATGATAATCATTTCCAACTAGAATTTTGTATATCTTATTAAAAGAATATATTTATTATATTCCTTAATGAGAAATTCTGTCTGTGAAGAAAACAAGTGTTTTTAAACTAAAGGCAAAAAGAACGAATTTGCAAGATTTGATGATAATTTCCTTTTAACTATATACAAAAATATGTAAACTCTCTGACTCAGTTGCGAGAAAACGGCCGACAATAATTATATCAGGCTAACATAGTTTATTATGTTATCATAAAACTATTTTTTTAATAAAAATTCCTTTTTGGAAGGCGATGATAAAACTGCATCAGTATAGAAAAATTAACAAATAGTCTTTTTTTTTTCTCCTTATGATTATCAGCAATAACATTTGCAAGGAAAAAATGATTCAGTAAATATAGCTAAGAAAATAGAACCTTTTAAGAACCAATCCTTTTATAAATACTATCCTTTTATAAAATATGCATTATGTTAAAAGCGTTTTAGAAACGTGTGCTAGTATGAAGTTTTATTTATTTATAATTTTCGAAAAGCATCCTTATCTTCAATGAGAATAAATTATAAGAAATTTATAATTTAAATTATAATTATTAATTTAATTCACCCCTTAAAATATTTATACCGTTTCGTCATTAATTTCCAATGTCAAACAATGTCTTTAATGCATTCTCGTTTCACAATAAAAAAAAGCATTCATTCACTTTCGAGCCCCCAATTCAGCTTCATGATTCTACTACGTATTATGTAAATCTTATGTAGATTCCTCAGCGGACACAAAGATTCATACTGTGTAGGAAATATATTGACGATATATAATTCGTAACCTTATCGTATATCTGTATAAAAAATAATTTTTGTACTTTATGCCTATAAAAAGAGTTTAGTGCGATATCTGAGGAAAAAACATTTTATTTCTGTTTTCGTAAATGATCGGAATAGTATGCAGTGAAATAATTCCTTAATTTGATTTTACCAATTGACAACAAAAATGAAAATAAATTTATCAGATTCGTGAAACAATGAACACTTTTATTTAGTCTTAAGAAAGCATCATTTTGTATCAGAAATATTTATTGATTCCCATTAATAAATTTAATTTCATGGTACTTATATGACTATTTGCAAATCATTGATTGATCAACGAGCAGCCGCAGGGAATCGTGCGGCAGCCGAAATGCATCGAAGGTTTCTAATCATATGCCACACTATCATTTTCCCAATCAACCCTCCAGACCCCTCCTTTCATTTCACCATTTCAGCCCTTCGGCCATCCCCTACAACTCCGAAACTAGACAAGGAATATCCAATTTTGACCGCAGCATAAGGGTGAACGGATTTCATACCCTGCTTCGTTACATCTTTACACTAGGTGGGGGTGGGGGGGGGTAGAGGAAAAGCAAACTGCATTCTATATTAGAGTTGGATAGTTGGACATAACATCAAAGAAAATGAAGGACAAATTAAGCGATGATATCACAATGATTGAATAATTTGTGATACTTTTGTTCATAGAAAATAAAGTAATATATCTGGAAAAAGAGTAATTATGATTTAAAGCATTTTTAATAAATAAATAAGGCACATTTTTGAAAAAAAATCTTAATTAATTAATTATTAATAAACAAAATTTCTTTATCCGCCATTTGTAAAATCTATTCAATTTGGCATATTTTTATTGATACGCTTTGATTCTATTACTTAAAAATTACTAGATTGCTAATATTAAAAACTTTTGATTATTAAGCTGACAAATCGGGTTCTTCAAAGAATGGTTAAAATATATAAGAATAACTTTGCATAATGTAGTTAAAGTTCGATGAAGCAGCAAATATAGCATGACTTGAAGTTAGATAGCTGCAATGCGCAGAGAAAATACACAACCATGTTAGGCTTATCTCATGAAAAATAAAGATATTTTATGAAATATCACAATTATGTAAGAAAATATTGTGTCTTCTTTCCTTTTTGCATTCCGCTCAATAGAATTTATCTTTTGTTACCGAAAATTAATTAATTGAAAAACAAAAAATGTTAAAATATGTTTTATAATACAATTTGTGCATATTAAATTATGAACCTAATCTTCAAACATTTATCCTTCATCAATAATAATAACATCTGGTAATATCGGTGATTTTTTATTCTTCAAGAAAAATAAGCAACTTTGAAACTAGAAATTCAACAATCTTACTATATTAGAAGTTTTCAAACTAAATATTAGATAAATTCTGTAAAAATATGCTGCATTATTCGTGTATATACAAGTGCTTCTAAATTTAAATTGTTACTCTTGTTTTTAATAATACAAAATAATAAAACTAACTTCTATTCTTCTAGGTTATATAGTGAATACAAAAAAATGATAAAAATGTTCAATCAACTTAATTTTTAATGTTATTTATTTCTTTTTAAAATATTTTGCTTCAAAGTTATTTAGATAACCTTTACTTTACGTTTGTAAGCAATTTAATTTTTCCGAATCTAATAGAATGGAATATATTTAAATAATAAGTCATGCTAAGAACTGCTTTTATAAATCTTCCCAGTCTTAAAAATTTCCTACAATTTAAATGTTAATCAAGCTAAAATATTTAGTTTCCTTTAATTTCATTTCAAATGAATATAACAATCTTGTATATATAAAATAAAAACGGATAAAACAAAATACTTATTTTTGTTCACTTTTGCTGATAAGTAGTTTAAGTCTTAAAGGGAAACAAGTTTTAAAGAAATTGGTTGGGTGTTTAAAAATAATTCCACCTAAATTCACCAGAAAACAATGCTGTTTTTTTTATCAGATAACGGTTTTTCATGGATTTCCGTATAACTTGTGAACGCATGTATGTACTAATTGATTCACTCAAATGCTATATTAACAATGTTGTTATTGATATGTTTTGTGGCACAAAAAATTGTTTTCTTGAAAAAGATGGGGAAAAAAGGAATATCCTGCAGGAATAAGAGAATTCAATAGTTAAAAAAACCTTAGGCCTCTGTTGATTTAAGCAGAGCCTTAATTATTATATTAAAATTTTAAGAACATTCCCAAGATTAATTCCTTCTTCACAGTATTCTTGAGGTTAAAAATTCTTAAAGGGACCATTCTTTCCAAATTTAAAAATGTAATGCAGCGATTCTCAACCTGTGGGGCATGCCCCCCTAGGGGGGGTGCGAGAATATCCAAGAGAAAATATTATTTAAAAAAATGGATTAACTGACTGAAAGGAAAGCACACTTACACATAGAAAACAAAACACATTTCGACATATTTAATAACTTATTGAAGTAAAACAACTTACTTAATCAAAACATACTAAATTAAAAACAAATTTAATAATTATTAGTGACTGCCATGGGCCTGTCTTGCAGAGCAAAGTTTTTCGGAGGAAGGCTTAATATTAGAAATATCCAGTCTCAGTTCTCGAATATGTCGACCAAGTACCTCAATTTCATCACAAATAAACTATCGCGAAAATTCTCGGTCTCCTTCTGTTTTCTTCTTCTAGGAAATGGCGATTTCTTCTCTTAATTCATAAACACGTTCCAAAAATTTCCCACTTGATGACCATCTTGCCTCGCAATAAAATAGTAACGCTGAATGTACTGAACCCATGTCTTCACAAAGTGCGAAAAAGATTCTCGATTTCAGGGGTCTCATTTTTATATAATTTACTACTGTTACAACTGTAGTTAACACAATATTCAAACCAGAACTCATTTCTTTCGAAGCCAAAGCTTCTCTGTGGATCATGCAATGTTTCCAGACGCACTGAGACGATTTTTGTTTTAAAAGTGCTTGTATATCTTGTAATCTTTCGGACATTAAACGAGCACCGTCGGTGCATATTCCGATGCAATTTTTCCATTCTATGTTTGCCTCGTTCATAGAATCATTTAAAATAGCAAATAATGCGAGTGCTGATGTTTTGAGTTCTATCCGTTTGCAGAAAAGTAGTTTAACTACTGACATATTGCCACAAATTCGAACATGGCAATTAAATGAGCATCTTTATTACTATCTGTTGCTTCATCAAGCTGTATTGAAAACAATTTGTCACGCACACATTTCTTAATAATAAATAATGTTGGATTTGAAATCGTCTTTCGATTTATTGTTTGTATATGTGTAACATTCGGAATTTTAAATGGTACGTATGAAACTAAATATTCACAAAACATTCAATTCGATCAGAAGTAAGTATTTTAAGTATTTAATTAGAGGAAGTTCATAATTTTTAAGTATTATATATATTTCTATGAACTACTCTAGGTCAATTCTAGATATGTAAATATTGGACGTATTATTAAATATTTAAATGCAATTACAAATTATTTTTTCTAATTATTTGGTAAACTTTTAATTGCAGAGTTTGTTTGACGCTCTATCTATTTCAAATATTACAACGTAGGAAACAGATTAAGAAGATAGAATTTACTGATAATTCAATATTGTATAAAAGCGAATTTAGTTAATCATTGAGTTTTTCTTAATAAAATACGTGATTCTAAAACCTCTTTTTGGAAGATATGGATTATGAAGAATATCTCAAAACTGCATTAATAATAGAGAAAAATACGTAAGATCAAAAGGGAATATCGCACCTAAATCTATATCCAGAAATATCATGAGAAAGTGCAGCAAAAAGTGCAAGAAAATAGAAAAGACTTCAGACAGTTTTAATTATGAAACTTTTATTCATATGATTTAAAATGCGAAATCCAATTGGATGCATATTGATATCATAAGAGATGCTTAAATGATTCATCATTTGAAATGATAAAGAGTTCAGGCTAAATATTTTGCATTTGCAAAAATTGATGCAACTCTAACTGCCGACCGAGCACAGTTGGATTTTATATAGTGATGCAGCTGGTTATCTGATGAGAATTTTTCGAGAAATCAATATAGGGGGCAAGGGGAAAAATCAAGTAACATTATTTCTGATATTTTCATCGTAACACAAAAATGTACGAAACAAGGCTGTATAATAAAAAGATTGTGGAAACTCGGGAGAAAAGGCCACTTGCACCAACATATAAAAATAGGTAGTAAGAGTAAGGTGTAATTTCGGTATATCTATTCAAAATTTATTATTTGGTTTATACCTAATACCATCCAAATTAAATGGTATTAACTAAGAAAACCGAATGATATATTTGTGCTGAAATAGGATCAAGCATAATTTCTTGTTTCGCATTTATCCTCATAAAAAATTATATTGCTAGAATAAGCTTTCCGCATGAAGAATTCTCTCTATCTTTTACGCTGATAAACAATATCGTCTGTCGCAAATTGATGATATTCTTCATCACTGGTCCGGATGTAATTGTTGTATTTTTCTATATCATCTGCTTATATTAGGGTGTATACAAAACATATCCAAGTTCCTAAGTTAACTAGAATCGAATAAATTTACATTTTATTTTCTAGATTTCTCGAAATTTGTATGCAAAATGGAAATTTCTAACATATGAGTGCATATTTTAATCAAAAATAAAATTAAACATATCAAATTATTTTGGAAATATATTGAATTATTTTTATTTTATTTAATATAATTGTTCTTCAAAAATTTCGTAGGTATTAAATATGCAAAAAACGTTATCTTAAAAAAGTATAAAAAATAGATACATTTAAAAAAAGATGATATAATGATTATTAATTATTTATTAATGTATTCTTAACTGTTAAATTTTAAAATGATTCGGACCAATGTTCAATGCATAAATGACGATAATATGAACCAGACTAACACATATATTTTTTAATTAATCACATCCCTTCATTAGTTAAAATTAATGATGTATTCTTAATTTTCATCGCGATTGCATTATTAAAAAATGAAATCAAATGTTTAAATTTTGTTAAATTATTTTGATAATTGAAATGTATCTTACATTCATTAATTTCGTTTATACTAAACGTATTATATTATTTCTTAGCATCTTGATCATTCTTTAAATGTCTATGTAGCTACATCGAAAATTTCTTTAAAATTTCCTCCTTTATTGGGTGACAGCAAATAATTTCAATATATTATTAAGATAATTTTCATTAAGTTCATATAATTAAGGTTCTATATTAATTATATTTCACAAGAGTTTTCTAAAAATTTATAAATATTATATTATGGATATCTTGTCTTTAATAAAATTAATAAATCGCAATTAAATATTTCATAATATCTCTGGATATGATCATATAATTACCGAAAAAAAATCTGAAACAGAAAACTCATTTTCTTAAGGATCTTTCCTTATATATTTTCATGTTTTTTTGTATAAATAACCAAATAATTAGACAAAAATCTCCTGCTAAAATTTATGCAATTATTTATTCGTATTTTATATCGAAATTTCTTATTTATTATGCATTCAGCCAATAACTATTTTACATAGTTATTAATTTATGATGAAGATTCCATTGTAGACATTTTTGGCTATATAATGATAAAAATATATATATATTTTAATTTTCTTTTATGGTGCTACATAATATAATATTTTTAAATTAAGCTTAAATACATTCCCTTACATTTACATGTGTATAAATTGGTTTAAATTAACTATACACATTGTATTTCTCATATATGAGGCATGATTCATGAATAACGTTATAGTTTTTTATGTCTTCATCATGATCATAATTTTCAATAATTAATAAACATTTTCTGAACATTTTACTCATTTATAAAGATTTTTTAATTGCAAATCAAGATAATATCACTATGCGGTACACATATTACGAAAAAATAATATTCGTCGAAATTTCATGAAACGAAATGGCAGCATATGTGAATAGCATCGCCGCTGGAAACGTGCTACCCGCGCATTAAGAAATTTCTGATGGAACGGAACTTCATGTTGTAAACTTTCTTTCTGTAAATATATCTTCCAAATAAATCGCTTTATTTTTCTTTAGTTCATTTTATAGTATGTGTTCAATAAGATAGAGATAGAAACATCTTTTATACCAACATATAAATAATCATTTTCTAAGATACTGATGTGGTAAAATAAATTCAATTAAGAAAATGAGATTTTTTTTTTGCTTATTGACAGTTATGACGGCTTCTTTTAAATGTTATATTTTTTTTCATCAAAACTGCATTGTTTCTTTTGTGAAAAATGAATGTTTCGTTAAGGTCAAATATTTTTCCAAGATAAAAAAGTATAAAATATTAATTAATATAAAATATTCTAAAAATAATAAGGCGAATTCATAAAACTGCAGTATTGAGGAAAAGTAAATTATGAAATCATACAACATTATAATGAATTGAAATATTTTTATACATGTTATTCCTTTTTAATATGTTTGGTTGCATTAATAACGAAGTAAAACCTCTGAATACAATATGATTACTGATAAAATATTTTAAAAAGCCTTCCTTTTTTATAAATAGAAGGGAAGCACACTAGTTAGATCGAGTTCTGTTTAGATCATTATTAAGGATTCAATTTTCCATCAATAAGTACGTCATTAAAATACTATGATATTAGATTACCTCTTCAGCTGAAGTTTAATGGTTAATTAATTCTGATTTTGAACATTAAATGGCCAGCAATGAATGAAACGGAAACTGAAGAGGGTCTCCGAATAGTCTTGTCAAGAGTGTGAGTTGAAAAGCCTTTAAAAGGCAAAATTCCTTAAAGCCTCATTAGAGGGAGTTAGGAAAGGATTTTTTTTTTTATATATGGAGAGATAGAGACTTTAGCTTTCTGAGCCATCCGTCTGCTTAGTCTAGATATATCAGATGTATTCAGATTTGTAACTGCTACCGGAAATGTATTAGCAATAATGGTTGAAATTCAAGGTTTAAAAAATGTACTGTTTGATCATTTGATAGAATATCAAGAATTATTAATGTATTTTACGAAAGAAAATTTTATTTAAAACCTTTCATCGACTATTTCGATTCTTTTTAATTAAGAAATTAATGCTTCATTTTAACTCCATTGAACGTATTATTCAATCGCGGCATGATGAACATTATTCATTTAGAACTTCAGATGATGAAAAATGATGAAGTATCTCACTAATTTCTATTTTTAGTCAAATGAGCATATAAAATCTTTTTTT
>JAPMOR010120778.1:0-25173 GCA_026543865.1 Argiope aurantia | reverse complement strand
GATGAGAAAACTATCTAGCGTTGTTTTTTAAATGATTTGGAATTGAAGAAATTGATGTTACAGGCAATTCTTTTCTTTAATTTGGCTTGTGGTAATGACATATCTAATATTTCGAAGATGGTGGTGATTATCTCATGTGAATTGGAGAAACGGCAAGAACGTTCTCTACAGTATAATGTATTGGGTTTGTTCTTAATCACAGCTGCAATGCACGAATTTGTTAAATCTGAGAAGAAACGATGGCTTCGTTGGATGAAAAAAAATTATTTCCCAAATTTGAAATCAAAGGGTCATTCTTGTCAGATATTGTGAGTTGAACACGAAGTATCTACATTTTTTCGAATTTCTTGCCATTCCTTTTTATTATGAAAATTTTTAACATCAAAGAATGCTTTTAGTGCATTCTTAATTTCAATTTTCTACCAATATACACTCTGCTGCTTACTTAGCTAATATATCTATTCCATGCCCTATATCATTTTACCATATGTTTGGCGCAGTATAGCCAAACCTGGCTCTTGCTCTATAAACATCAGACTGAAACTCATGCTCTGTATATTCTGCATGAGCTATCAGATGAGACACCTTGATTTGCTATTTCCTGGAAGGCGATGGGAAATAAATATTACCATGCTGTGGATTGTCGCATTATTGGAATTTTCTGTGCAAGCAACCTATATGATTATATATTAGAATTTATTGTTGCTGAATGGGCGCTTTCTGGGTAAACTTTTAGTGTTTTGGCTTTAGAAGACGATATTTCTTTTATCGTTTGAATGGACATAGATTGTTTAAGGTAACGTTTATTTTCATTCATTACACAGTAAACTCTTTTAACAACTGAACACTACACCACACAATAGATCATTGGATGCCGTTTGTGTTGAGAGGAGGATAGTTTATGCTGATTACAAAGCCAAGGGAAACTTGGTTTTATTGCATTTGCTTAAGTAGACGTACGACTTAGCTTGGTTTCTAAATCCTGGAATAGACTGACATACGGCATCGCTTAATTACGTTTGTCAGGACATTTCGTTCATCCAAGCATCATGTTAGAATTGGAAGTGCAGTAGTGGTACTTCAGCAATGAATTGAAAAGCCATATTGTTGATTTATAAAATGAACTGTCAATGAGTAGAAGGAATCCTGTAGTATAGATGAAATTTTCTTTCTATTTCTGGTTGCAGGCTTTATGCACCACTCTGCCTATAACTCGCTTGTACCATATTTATAATTGGATTTTGTTAATATCTTGGTACACATCCTCTATTTTCAAGAAACTGGATTTTGGGTGTAATTTTTTGAATCATTTATTAGCTCACATTATCTAAAAAAAAGTAAATGCAATATGCAACCAATAAGTGGTATCTATAAATAATTGGAAACAGATCATTACGGAAATAACACCTCTTATCACTATATTAGAAACACTTACATCTATACTTGACATTACATCGGATACATATTGCTCATTCCTATTCCTGATGATATTCATTCCCCTGATAGTTATTTTTTTATCAGTGTTAGAACTTGGCAAGTACTCATTGCCGAGTGCAAGATCAAAGTTTTCCTCGCAACTTAATGTACTCTGAAATAGAACAATTTCCCTTTTTTCAATGCAAGTTGAAAGCTAGTGCATAATTTAAACTCTGGTTATGTCATCTTTTTCCAACAATGGAAGAGTGCAATTGTGCACAAGAATACCTTATTGATAACAAGTTTCCTTGCTGACTTGTATCTGATCAATTATATTTGTAACCAATCGGAACTTACACACTGTTTTCATTACACATTTTCCTTGCTCATCCTTTAAATTTCAAATTTTTTGAAGAGGAGAGAAGATAAAAATGAATAGGCAGAAATATACCTGACGTGGTTTTGGAAGTGATATTTCAGATCATTTTGTATGTTATTTGGTTGTGGCAATGTATGTTTTGGTTTGGTCCATGTAATATTTCAAAGGAAGAGATATTTTTGTGTGCGCAGAAATTACAGGAGCATACTTAAAGTATTGGTTTATTCATAGCCATAGACAGAACATACAAATTTGCTAATATGTGAAGAAGCGAGGACTTCGTCCGGTGGAAAAAATATTTGTTTTTTTCTAAATTTGCATGTTTTAAGTTTATTCTTGGCTGATGTTGTGAACTCAACCGACAGTATCTACAATATCTCCAAGTTCTTCATGTTTCTTCATTTATGACTATGGGTAACATGGGAGAATACTTCATGTAATTCGTAATAGAAATATTTTTGGGTGCTTTTTTTTATTTGAGTTTCCAACCAAAATATCTCATCTGTTTACTTATCTAAAATCTAATTTTTTTCTGTGTTTTCCGCATGGGCTTTCTTCCACGATAACTTGATTCAGAAAAGTGATAGAAAATGCAAGGCTATTGATCGTTTTAATATTTTATATTGCTATATAAGTAACTTGCTATATAATTAACAATTGTGGTAGGTAAATGACATATTAGACTTTATTGTTGTAGAATGGGTGTTTATTATGTTAAATCATTATATCGTGGCCTTAGAAGACTATATTCTTCATTTATTGTTTGAATGGCCGTAGATATGTTGAGGTAATCTCTTTTCATTCTTTACAAAACCCAGATCCCCTTAAAAAATGAACAGAAAATAACACAATACATCTTTGTACTCCACCAAAGCCTAATATGCATTTTGTTGCTTCCGAAGCCAAGGGAAACTTGTTCTTATTTCAGTTACTCCGGCAGATTATCCTCTGATTTAGGCTTCATATCATGGAATGGATTGATAGGTGGCATTGATAAATTGAATTTGTTTGAACATTTCGATCAGTCAAGCATTCTGCTGGGGCTGAAGTCTAAACATGATTTGAAAACTGTTTGTGTTGTTGATTTAAAGTAGACAACATTAATGGCCTGAAGGAAACCTTGTTCTGCAATTGAAACATTCTTGCTACAAATTCACTCAGTTGCTTACTTCTTAAAGTAGTTATTTCATTTCCATTGAGTTTGTATGGGCTTCGAGTCAAGACTTCTTTACTTTAAAAATTTGGAAAGGCGATGATAAATATTGCCATGTGTTGATTGTCAAAGTATTGGAAATTTTATTTGTGCTTGCTGCACAAGCTACTAATATGGTAGGTAAATATACTTGAATGTATAAATGTTAAGTGAGTGCTTGCTTCTTTAAATCGTAGCATTCTCTGCCGCGGAAAACATTATTAATCATTTATCGCTTGAATGGCTATAGATTAGTTGCGATAATTTCTCTTTTCAGCATGACATAGAAAGTTCCTTTAACACAACTGAAAGTCACACCACATCAAACACAGCGCATCGTTGGATATCATCATCGTAAAGCTGAGTATGATTAATGTGGCTAATTTTGGTCAATTGGAATCGCTTGAATGGGTGCGAATTCTGATTTCGGTTTTAAATTACAGTTGGATTGATAGTTAGTATTAATTGGTTTCACATGTCTGGACGTTTCAACATTTTAGGCTTCAATTAGAATTTGAAGTGCATTGGTGCTACTTACAACAGGAATTGACTGCTGGTGTATTCATATGTAATTGTGGAGACCTGACCAATCTCTTGCTCTGGATACTGTCCTGTCACTAGATTCCATTCAGCAGGTTCTGTATAGGATATGCTGATTCCTAGGTGCTAAAAATCGGACCATCTGCTGTATTCAGAGTGACCTCTTTACATACAGTTGAGATAAAGGTTACTCAATAATATGAAAGTATCAATCATGAATTTTTCAGTTTTTTGAAAAATGTTTATTTTAATTTTGAGAAAGAGAAAAAATATCGGAATTTTAAGAGTTTTCAGAATGCCATGATTTTAAGTGAAAAAATAACCTTGCTGAAGAAGGCATACGATCAATTTTATAGCAATAGGATACTTTGGATAAAGGGGAAGACTACATATTACCTAAAATGCATTTTTTATGTGAATAATCATTTAGTTATTTTTTCTCACATGTCGAAGTTTGATTGTTTAGTGCCTGATTGCCTGCTTAATAAAAATTATTACTTATACAGAGGAATCATATGATGTCCTTTTTGATTGCTATTTAACGATAAGAACTGAGATTTGACTTAATAAATATATGTCTAATATGACGGTGTACGTATTAATAAGTTGCTTTTAAGCAAATATCTTTCTCGGATGTTTCTTTAGTAATAACTAAATATGATATGGTATTGATGAAAGATATGTTATAGATTATCTTTTATTTTACATACTTTAATTTTAGTATTTCCGAAATAATTTACATTTATAGAATATTGGATCAACAGAATAAGGTTGAAGGAACTTTAAAAAGTTTTAGTGATCTTTGTGAAGAGTTCTGTGTCATTTTTGATCTTATTTTTATTGTTGTTGACTTTTGATGGAGTTTGCGGAATGAAGAATTTTAGTTATTTCCTGATCTTGATTGTTGCTATCATCTCAAAAGCTATTACGTTTAAATCTCTTTTCAGTTGGTCAAATATAAGCTGTTAGACATGCTTTAAATGCTAGAAGCATCCTGCATATTATTGATATTTCGGCATCATAGATTTAACTATGACAAGTTTCAGGCCTATATGGATTTCCTCATTGTGGAAATTGTCAGAACTTTTGAAAATATTTACTGCCTCATTTTATATCACATTTTTTGAAGTATATACCGGTATATAGATGATCAATTGCTTACCATTTGGTAATTTTAAGGCTATCGCATTTTTTCTGTTCTGTTGTTGCTTCATCAATGCAACCTAGAACCTATTTATGAAGGAAATGATATTCCATTACAACGACATTTCTTTAATTTGCTTATCACAATCAATATTCTTGAATATTAGCATGGTTCAGTTTAAATTTGAACACATTATGTTTGGAAAAGAAACCCCCTAAAGGTAAAAAAGTATATTTATATAAGTTAGCTATGCAACTTACCTTAATAGGGAGTTATCTTCATGCTAATTTTCTATAACTATGAACACAAAATTTGTAAGCCCATTTTTATTAATCAGTTTTACATCAAACTATTATTAAAAGGTATCATTTATCATAACCTTTTGCTTTGCAAGAGAAAAACTTTACAATGGAAAGCGATGAATACAAAATGGGAAGAATTTTTTTTCAAATTCTTAACCCGGCAGGACGCACGCAGTGAAACGCAACACGAGGACGCGCATGGGGTGTCAGCACAACCCAGCCATAATAAAAGGCATAAGACGAAAGAAATCAATGGAATTCTATAAATTAATGAATTTTATAGTAATTATAGCCCTTTTCTTTAAAAAAGAATAACTGAAAAAAATTTTCATGGAAAAAAATAATACACTCACCTTGTTTATCTTGTTAAAGGGACTTTTAATGATATCAACTGTAAAGATTTTTTTCTTTTTTGCTTATAATTTTCACTATAATCGAAACTTACGCATTATTGTGTATAAAAAAAAGTGATATTTATTAAATTTTCAAACGTATTAGGGTGTACATGGATCAGAAACATTAGATTGTTTGCAGTTTGTACATACCGCTTCAATTTCTGAATGTTCTCGACATATATTTTTTTCACACTTCAAACAAGTAGTTTTTGATTTCTTATCCTTTTCTCTTGGACACAAGTAGCATCTACGGTAGCTTAATTTTTGCTTTTTTGCGCGTTGGTTCATCCAGAAACTCTTGTTGTTTTTGCCTTGATTTCATATGAGGTTCTAAAAGTGAAAACGCTAAATCCTTCAAGAAAATCCTCCTGTTTCTGAATTTTTCAGGTGGGGTTTTGGTCCATAACAGCAAGATCCTTAATTTATTCCCATAATGTTTAGAAGTGAAAAGAATATCACCATAGGCCACCGGTTAGATATTATAGCAACAGAGTAAGATCCTCCCATTTCATCGACAACATCTACTGCTCCTTTCGTCATGTTATAGAATGTTATTACCTCCTGTTTTTTTTAAATCTCCTGTACTTTCGTCAATGTGATTATGATAATGCATGGTTGACAGAAGATTTACACAATTTTTCTTTCTCGTCATGTAAGAAAGAATCATTATATTCTTTTGAAACCTGAAGAGAGTTGTATGTGCTTCTCTATTTTTATGCGAGGCAAATTCAGGTGGGATAACTTTTTTATTCTTATGTATTGTTCCAACAATAGAAATTTTGTTTTTGTAAAAATTCGGCTAATTCATAACTGGTATACCAATTATCTGTGGTGACATTTCTTCCAAAATTGTATAATGGAGCTAGCAAGCGTTTAGCTATTTCACAGGAACTGTTATCTGCCTTGTAAGGGCCATCTGGCTGCTTACCTGCATATATTTCCATGTTGTACGTGTAAAATGTCCTAGAATCGACCAAAGCAAATATCTTCAAACCATATCTTGCTGGTGTCTTTGCCATATAGTGTCGAAAGGAGCATCTGTCTCGAAATGACTCTAGATTTTCATCTGATGCTACGTATTCACCTACATGATATGACTTCTAACAGTTCCTGATAAAATGTTCAAACAAGTTTCTTACTGGAGCTAATTTATCAACCCTTCGTCTGTCATTCCTAGTTTTGATATCATCAAATCACAAGACACGAAGTATGAAAAGAAATCGCTTATAGTTCATAGTTTTACGGAAAATATCTAATCCTGTGCCATCTGTCGCCCATAAGTCTCTAACATTCACATGAGAAGATTTGTGCAATCCGGCTATATATAATAGTCCTACAAAAGCTCAAAATTCTTCTTTTTCTAAAGGTTTTGCATCTCTTTCTCTTTTGAAATTACCAGAAATACTTTCTACATAAGTTTTAGCGCATTTCACAATCATTTGTATTATTGAATCATCAAATATTAGTCTCCAAGCATAGATTGGCGAAGTAACATGTTTAGAAAATTGCGTATTGCCAGGCAGTTGTTTGATTATATTTTGTACAGGTATGCGCTTCTGATTTCTGAAAGCTTCTTTCTGCCACTTTGTAGTTTTATCTTTTCCGACAAAAAAGCTAGTTTGTTCTCAAACTTCATCATCTGAAGATCTGCGTTCTTCCTCCGATTCAGTCTGGTGTTCGCTGAAAACGTCTACATTATCTGAATCCTCTGTTTCTTCTTCATCTGAGGAAACCTCTTCTAATAACTTCTGAAGCCTTTCCATTTCTTCGTCATAAGTCAAAAGAGGAAACGACTGCAGGAATCCATGCTATCGTACTCAAAAATTCTAACACGACCGCGCGCACGGGGTGCACCCCAGTTCGATCTAACAGTCTAAAAATAGTTCCCAATTTGATGTTTAAATAAACTATCTGTGGAATGTGACCTTGGAAACAGGTACTGATAAACCCAACCACTTCGGTTCATGAGGAGGGAAGATAGAAAAATATTTTCAGGCGTGGGGTGTCAAAATACCCCGCGCACGTCCTGCCCGGTTAACTTGCCCGATTTTCCTGCTAATTAGTAGTCTCTTTTTGTGTGCAAGATGAGAGGCAGCGGGCACATGAAGAAAAATGTCATTGTAAAAGTGTAGAATAGCCTTTTCTTGCATCTACAACAATGTGTTGTTCCTTTATTTAAATAATCGTGCCCAATCTAATTCATAAATTAGAATCTTCCCATCATGTTTCTGATATATTGCGCTGCAAATTCACAGAGAATATCGAAGAAATGTTTCGCTGAGCATTCTCGCCTTTTTTTTATAGGTTAACATGGAACATGATGATGTAATCTATGAACACCTTCTATTGTGTTAAAGCACTCTACGGTCATTGAGTTTAATTTATTTACTCCGGTAAGATGCAGAGTTCTCCAAATGTAAGCTGATTATTAATATAAGAAAATCGTCTTTTTTCTGTCCGTTTCATAAAGCAGAATTTTTGTGGGTGATAAGTAGCAAAGTAATTTCTTAAGAAAGATTTTCGTTTTTATTTTCATATGAATATTTAATACCTTTCTGCGAAAGATCTACGTGAGGTATATACTAATTTCGGAAAATAAAAAAAGCAACATATTTCATTTAACATCTTATAATAGTTGCTGTATGATATTCGTGATAATACGTCATGCACAAATCTTTGTATGCCACTATACATAAAATGATTACTTTCTACCTTTCCCATCGTTGATTTTCAAACGTACTTAGATTTATAATCATAAATTATGTAACCCTTGACACAAATCGCAATTGTTTAAGATGGAAACTTCCCTTTTATGCTAAGCGAGGTTGGAATTAGCGACAATGTCCTACAGTTAGCTGTGTTTGTTATTAGTATTCCCTTATAATATGGTCAACAAATGCTGTTCCCTCTTTACCGATTAATATATTATTATTCATGGATGTTCCTATTGAAAAGATGATCATACATATATTTGAAGTATGTCACCTGGAATATAATTTCAAATCTTGTATTACCTTGGTCATTAAAAGTCTGGAAAATATTTGATAATTGATAAAATAATTTACACTGTCGTCCTTTTTTTTTCAAAACATGCAAAACATTTCTTGCTTTTACATGCAAAGCAGTTAAGCGGATTACAATTTCTAGGTTCAAATGGCTCGGGGCAGAATTGTCACTCCTAAATCTGAGTTTGAGAACAAAGCCTTAATTTGCAATGACTGTTGTGTTCGCCCGGTTCGTATAAATATATAGTGTTTGTTTACTTATAAGATTTATTTCTTGTTCCTGGCAAGATATTTCTTATACGGTGATGGTCTGTGGGCTCCTTTTGAATTGCAGAAATACGACTATGAATAAATTTGCACATTACCCATTTTAATTAATGTAATGCTTTTGCTGCTGTGGCTTTAAACTCAATATTCTCTTGCAAATTTTATAAATTTCTTGTTCTGGGTAAAACTTTAACTGGCAAGTGAAAAAATTTTAAATGGTAAAGATCTTCTTTTTTGGGAAATAATCCATTTGTAAAGGAACATTAATTTTCCAAAACTGATATAAAGGCTTCCGATGCCAAAATGGATGCTGGCCTTCACACTTGCTTAAAAAGGATGTGAAAGCAAAGGCCTTAAGGGAGAGAAAAATCAAGCAGCATAGTAACACCTACAAGTCAGCAGCGCATTCTAAGCAGAGGTTTAATGAGCCAAAGGGAATTTGCATACATTACCCATAACAATGGCAATGATTATTACATAAGTTGATGCCCACGTGACCTCCCGCTTTACCCGAGTTGGGTGTAAAACCTACAATAGGAGGTACGGGGATCAGTTCCAACCCAGTATGCCAAGTATTCACGAGTCAGCCCGGCCTCTCGAACAGATTTATTAAAAAACTTCTGGCTTTCATTCATTATACAGATCAGGGGTAGTACTTAATTACATGCACTTTGGTACAATATATATATATATATATTGCTTTACATTGTCTCAACCCACTAATTTGCGGAGTAGTACATATATGCCCCGTTATTGGGCAAGAGTACATTGGTATTTTTTTTATAAGAAACACAATACATTAGAAGGTAAAAATACCTGCCCGATCAAATCCAATGAGACAACTGGCCTCTTCTTTTAAAACCTACCTTTTATATTTTCTCAAATAAGCTTGCCTGGAAGTCCCCTCTTTTATGCAACTTGGAAGACAGCATTTAGAATACCACTACACAGGCAAAATTTTAAGCAATGACAATTAGGGCAGTACGTTGAGTGAGTGGTAATGTCTTGGATTGCTTAGAACTCTGCATGACTAATTGCGACGCACCCAACCCAGGTTTAGCTTGAAATGGCAAATAATGAGAATGAAGCTGTAAATTAACAGCTAATTGCTTTCCAATTTAAGTATAATTTTTTTTATGAAATTTGGCACCCGAAGGAAGTAAAATCAATCTGGGTGGTGTCTCTTCATTATAAAGTGAGTTTTGTGTTCGAAAATGAAGAACGTGAAACATGTATGCTATCTTGGGCTACATTATTTGCATTGTTATTTGATGAGTGTATGAGAGCCTGTTTAAAAATGTATTGGGTCATTTTTATTTCCTGCTGCGAGTTTACTGATGGTTTACACGACAGGGTCAAATGGGTGATCCTTTTTAGAATTTCATTGGACTTAGGAGTCCATTTTTTTTCCGTCTGTATATTCAAATTGCAGTTTTACTTCAAGTTATGTCTTATTTTTCTCATTAAGGAAGAGGAGCAATACTCATTATTTCTGTTTCGTTATTTCTGTATAACACTTATCCCATTTTCGTTCAGATATGCTTAGAATGCTTCCAACGCATGGTAAAAATTATACATCAAAATTTGCAATAAAAAATTTAAAAAAATCTTGATGTCTGATCGTTAGAATCAGTTTAAATCCAATTATCACATAACTAAGAGCAAGAAAATATTCTAAAGCATTGAAAGATTTTTTTTAACACACTGAGGTGGACATTGAAAATATTTTAATTTGGAGGGTACATATGAAGTTTTGTCATAAAAGATGATGAAAAAATGTTCCGATTCAAGTTAAGAGTTGTTTCCGACATGATGTTATATCCATAATTTAACTGTGGCATAACGATTTCTTTGTCGGTACAGATTCCTCTCCTTATCTCATTGTTATTGTTTTGTGCAATATAGTATCTGAGCTCTTGGATATGAGACAATTTCTTTTTGTTTGGAACAACGAAGAGGCTCAGCTGTAATATATAATTCTTGAACCATAAATTCGAAAAGGTGTTCATTAAGAAACTTCAGTGCCATTTTCCTAGCGTAGGAGTTATATCTGAGTTGTATACTACTGAAGACTTCTTAAGTGCTTGTAGAAAATATCCTTCGTATTGCAAGAGATTATCAGTTGATTTTCTGAAATCATGAATCATCCAAGTGACTTATTCCCAAACCACCCTTCTGCCAATCGTCTGTGAAATTATCAATTCCCCCCTTTATCCAGTATTTCAACATGATTTACGTCTTAGTCAAACCTTTCAAAAAAAAATTCAACAATTGTTTTAAACAAATAGCTTTCTTAGTATTTTTGAGTTAGTTATCTTCAAAAAAATAAAGGAATCAAATTCTGTGACATAAAAAGGAGCAAAAACCTCTTTTAAAAAAATGCATAATCATAATAAAATTACTGACAAAGATGGTAAAAATTGCAATGAAAAGTTATTAGAAATTTTAGAACTCTATTCATGAAGACTAGCTGATAAAAGAATGACAGAAATTCAACCAGAACATCAAATGAAAATAATATGTTAATTAGAACAGTGAGGTGACTTATTTTATGGTATGCATCATTTCAATAGAATGACACAATTTTTTTCTCTCTGCCTGTCAGATGTAAAAAGGCTTGACTATCATAAAATGCAATTCTTTGTATTCCTAAATTAAAACTCAAGTGCAATAAAATTTACTCTTGCCCAAGAGTTTCATTCAAAGATGAATTTCTTGTTATCTAGAAAAATCCATCAAGCATTATAATAATTTTTCTTTCTGCTTTTTTTATTCTAAAATGTGGAAGAAAGAATTTTTTCACCTAATATGTTGAGATTCTGATGCAACTTCTAGATGATAATTATAAATGAAGTTTTGCTTGATAATTACTTGTAATTTTTTTAAACTATGTGTTTTTGAATTTCTTCTGCAGTTTTTTTCTCTTTTTAAATTTGATCTGATTTGGAAATCTTAGAAAAGCCCTATTTGAAATTATCTTATTTCTGAGTCAAATTAACCAAAAGTCTATCATCTATTACCTACTAGGAATCTTGGGGGATTTCTGTTATGTGTAGGCATTTTTTTTCTCTCGAGGAGTCTTCATACCACAAAGGTGCATACATCATCTTCTATTTGCAGCATCACTTTGTAAATATGGATAGTATTTTAAGCATATTTTGGGCCCATTATTATCCATCCATTGTTCCAATAGATATAGGGCTAATAAAAAGGCATCCAAATATCTGAAGTATTAAACGACTCAAATCGGCTGCCATTGCTTCAACACTAGTAATGTTTGATGTCAAACGCATTATTTCTTCTTGCAACCTAACCTGTATTATAACGCGAATAATTTCTGAGAATTTAACGCATTCGCTTCTAAAACCTTCCACCTTTAATTTAAATTTATTATAAAAATTGAAATGCATCAGTTTTTGCTATTAGTTCTCAAGGGCCACCAGTCTTGAAACCAGGAATTGGTAAACAACCCATGTTATACTGACAAAAATGCAGGCCCGACTGTTTCAATATAATAAAATTTTAAGTTTCGGGAGTTGTTGACTCTAGAACCGACGAGATGTTATATTTTGTTGATAGCCGGAACCTGTATTTTGAGGGCTGCTCCCAATAACATCTTAAACAAACCAAAGAAAGTGTCTTTGCAATCTCAGCAAGTTAAAGCTAGTTAACAATTGAGTATTATGTGGGAAATGCTATATCCTACCCGCCTAAAGGATCTCTGTATCTGGCCGAAACTTGGAAGTTTTAATTGACCTTGAGAAGAACGAAGCAAGAAACTGAATCTGGATACTTATCATCAAGAGAACGAAAAGAAAATCAAATTAGAAGATGGAAAAAGGATGAGAGATCTGTTCATTCTTTCTGTATCAAGATGATATAGGCAATTATGTAACTTAAATTCGATTAGTAATATGACATTTGATTGTAGTTTTTATTTTGTTTATATTAAAGTATCCAATTATCATTCAAATACATATTTTTATACATAAATTTACAGATGTATATTTTATAAGGTTTCAGTTTTGTCTTCGACCGCAAGATAAAATATTTTATTCTGAAGTATGCTTTATAAAGAGGAATGTAAAGTATAATAGGGCAGTTTATAAGTTACTGTTAGTTTATTGATGGACGCAAGTATAATTATTTTTGTACATTTTTTCTCCGTTATTGTAGGTGCAAGTTTGTTTTTTGTATATATTTCCTCAAATAAAAGCTTGTTTGTGAATGAATTTTCTCTTATTATATTTTGCAAATACATGCTATAACGTGCTTTTGCCGAATTTTTGCTTATTTGAATATATTCAGCATTAAATTCTATCTTTTTGTGAAAGGGTAAACTGGGATTTCCCTTCTAAATGGAATAAACAAAACTTTCAACTGCAGATATGAGCTTATTGGAATTTAAACTAATATTTCATATGAAATTTTTGAATTTATTATCTATTATAAAATAATTCTAGTTTTTATGTAACTGGCTCCAAGATTAAATATATTGAAATTGCAGCATTATCTACTCTCTGATCTTTAAAGATCTTCTAAAATTAACATGAAATAACCCTCACCTTAACCAACTTAATATTTAAATTAAATACCTTGCAATTAAATAATGCTTCTATTGATATAATGTACATTACCTTTCAATTTCTTTCAGTATTAAAATATGTAAAATGTCAAATTTTTTTTAACTAATGACGAATTGCATTTTACTAGAAATGGAGCTCCGAATCACTTTTCTTTTAACTCGCACTAGGTTTAATAAAACGTTTTGCATATAGAATTTCCGATTTGAAACAGAAATCGTTCTAACGGGATAGAATTTGCACAGCCATTTGGACCAGCTCACTCATGAAAGCGTAAAAAAAAAAGTAATATTTTACATGAAAATAATTAAACGGCTGACGATTCCATTTTGAAAAGGCACCAATTTATTTTAAACTGGTACTGTTTATTGGCTTACTACTATCTTTAAATTGCATGATGTGACACAGAAAAAGGAATAATCTCTACACACATTCTACAGATTAGACTACTGAAGATACAGCTAACAAATAAATACGTAGATATTTCTCAGATACGAGATGCGCACTAAAAATATTGATTTATTTTTAATGAGGTTTTTATTTAAAGTAATCAAAATTGTAAAGTTTCTTCCAATAACTTTGGAGTATATTTTTGCTCAAGAAATATTTATAAGCTCTTTAGCAATTATATTTTAATTCAAGTGAAATTTCATTTCTCTCATTTTTTAAAATTATATTAAATGCATTTTGCGGCAATACTTCTCATTGTTTCACTGGAATTGGACTATTTCGTTTTCACTATATAAGGTTTGTTGATTTCACTCTGCATGCTTTTTACTTTTATATATGTGAGTAAATTCATGAAAACAAATGATCATTTGAAAGAAAAATAATATTTATTATCTAAAAATGTTATAATCCTATATTGTTTCAGACAAGATGCTTAAATCGAATTTAATATTTTTCAACTATTGGATCTGGAATATCAAATACATTAATAAGTGAAAATTTGATTACTTTAATTTTTCATTGAATGGGAAACTATACAGCAATAAATATCATTAGTAAAATTATTAATCAATAATCGTATATTATTTCCTATCATAATTACATATCGCCATCTTTAGGCAAATAATCAGTTCCCTCTGTGAAAAATATTTTCAGCTTTGAGTCAAAACAAATCTTTTTTTTCCAATTTCTTTTCTGAGAAATCTTGTATTGTATATGAAGAGATTCGTAAGGAAAATCATTAAGTTTCTACTGATTTCATTTTGCCATAAGCAATTGAAAATTGTTGCATAGACATTTACTCGACATTTGGGTTATAGCAGCCTTTTGAATGATAAATCTGAGTTAGTTGGAGGAATGTGCCCTCTTCGACCACCTCCTTTTATCACGACACAATTTTTATTACATAAAGATTCCATTTCATTTTTTATAAAACTCTGAAATGCATAACAGTAATCGGTACCGATGCATATGAACCGCGAATTCACGCAAGATCTATAAGTTAGTAAAACGGGGCTTGATATTTTAATTAAAGTATCTCAATGAGCCATTATACACTACGAAACTTATTGATTATTTATCTTCCGGAGAAACAGAAATCTGACTCGGAAGTTAATCTTAATTCCTTATCATAAGCCTACTTTAATCTGAAATAAAAGTTTAAAATAAAGGTTATAAACTCTAGTGAAGAACCAAGACCTTTCAATGCTGAAATTCCTATTTCTGAGTTTTTTGAAATATTTGCGTTTGGTATAAGAATGTACTCCAAAAGTTTTCTAAGGACCTAACCCAAGATTCCAAAAACAAAATTAGTTTTAAAAATTAAAAAGTAGAGAAAATTAGTTCTAGAAAATAAAAGAAAGGGAAAAAATGCAGAATAATAAGAAGAGCTTAGATCAAGATTAAAATATTTTAGGAAGTAGAATCGGTAAGCTGAATTTTATATCCTCTGGTTTTAAATAAACTGTAATCTTGTAATGCTTTCTGCTTGTTTGTATACTTAAAAGATATTTTTTTTGTAAAGCAAAAACTCAACTCTTTATTGTTATTTTTTTAAAAAAATGTTTTACTCGCTTATAGTGTTTTAAGTGCTGTTTTGAAATCCTAATTTTCATAGTGAGTTAAATCCCTAGTAAAATTCTAGTATATCTAATTTTCATAAGCCTGTTTGAAATATTACCTCTGATTCCATATAATTTAAATTCTTATTCATATAATTTTAGAAATTTAATTGCTCAAGTGAATAATCTAAACAGTTTGAGAAATATGAACGTTGTTGGTAGTCAATAAATGTAAGATTCTTGCAATTGAATATAAAGTTAATACATTCCTTATGTATTTTTTTATGTACTTTTCTATACTGTTGTAATTTATGTACAAGGCCTTATATATATAAATATATATTCTCTTCTTTAGAGTATACTGTAGATAAATTGAGAGAATCATAGCATATAAATTTGTTATCTGAATATTTCTGACAAGTTTAAGAAATAAAACGAATGTTTCACTTTAAGGAATATTTAAACTCGTAAGCATTGCAATTCTGTGTACTTTTAAAGGCATTTTATTATTAAAATTTGAAGCATGATAGAAGAACTTGCCTGAGGTTAATTTACATCGCGTGAATAATAATTTAAATTGGAAATTAATTTATTATAGTGCATAGACATTTACTTGAACCTTTGTAGAACCTTTTCACCCTTTGGATTCGGATGTATTCTTTGAGGTGCCACTCGAGACGGTGCATTATTTTAAAAATGTTTTTCTTTTAAAATTTCGGTAAATGAAAATATCAATATTATGTTACGAAGGTGCGTATGAAATTTTCAAAGAAAATCAACTCAAAACAGTTATGTATTTTCTTTTCAGATGAATAAATTAGTCCTTGTATTTCATCAATTGTTATGCAGTGAATTACTTTCTGGAAAGTAAAGGGTAAATTTAATTCAAGCTACATTATCAGGAAAGCATTGATCTACCGAATCTCTTCAATTAACTTTCTGTAAGTTATTTTTAAAAATATCTTTTGGCAGAAAGAGTAGTCAATAAGATTCAATACCATAAAAATAATTGAACTATTGTACTCTCGACTCATGGAATTGGTGTTAAGATATATTTTTTCTTAATTCTTCCCTTTTTTTTTTTTCATTACCAATTTGACATTTATCCTTGTTAAATAAACAAATTTAAAATTTTGGATTTAAAATAAAATATTATCTATTTTTTCATATATCAGACGGAATTACTGCCAGAAACGGAAAATGGATCAAGTCGCTCTGGTAAATGGAAGTTATCATTATTGGCAGATAAATTCTTTCACAAGTCCTTAATGTGATGTCATCAATATGCTGTTGGACATGGTAGTATATTTTTGTTTTTGTTTACGGAAAATAATTTTTGTTGTTTGCTTGTTTGTTGGAAAATAATTTTTTAAAGATGTATGATAATTTCTGTGCGTTAATCTATCAATATTTTATGAATATATATGAAAACTACAATTCCCACTACACGGTTTTTTTTAAATAATAATTTTCTCAACAGGTGTCTCGAATAAATTAAAACTCAGAAGCATTCGTATGCAAAATTAGAACCGGCGGACGTATTTTATGTTGCCTAGGTCACATTTTTGACCACTGATAGCCCTTTGACCAACAGCTACCAAATTTGCCGCATGTAAAAGGGGATATGCACCTACTAGAAACTTTTTGCAATTTTACTTTAAATTTTGGCTCGCATAAAGCAGTGGAAGTGGTTTCACCCAAACTTTCTAGCATACTCTTTAATAAAGGTGAATTTGTGTTCTAGACGCATTTTTCCAAACTAATTTAAACCAAAATTTGACACAGTACTAAAACTGCAGTAACAAGATTACATACCAAATTTGATATATTTAAGTCATTGTGTTTTTGAATGATTCTGTTTCTATGTTCCTTAAAGTACGACCAAGAGATGTTCAACCCCTAATTGGATTTGGTCCAAAATTTGCTAGATGTAGATCAACTCAAAACAGTTATGTATTTACTTTTCAGTGCAATAAAATAGTCCTTGTATTTCATCAATTGTTATGAAGTGAATTACTTCTCGGAGAGTGAATTTAATTCATAATTTAATTCATTCATTCATCTATGATGTAGATGTAATATTTGTGCAGGGTATTTTGTCATCTAATACTCCTCGTTTTGTATTTATTGTGTTATAGTTGCACAGCCGTACAGACTGACTTCTACGGAATAAAATTTGATCAAAACTTCATAGAAGTCTGCAAATGCTGGGTAAAGGCTGTATATCAAATTTCCACCATCTAGATGGAACTTTTTTTTTAGTTTTATCACAGGCAGACAACAGATGGACAAACAGATGAGCAAGCTCAATGACAAAAATGTGTTTTTAGAACTCTCAGAAGTCTAAAACATGGAGATTCACCAAAAACTCAAATTCGAATTTTACTCATCATAATACTCTATACTTTGTATACGTGAAAGTAATTAAGCTGAATTTTTGTGTTTTACTGCATTAAATTCCGAAAATAAAGCTGCAAGAAATAAATCTTACACTATTACAAAATATAAAGTTTTGTCCTTTCAATGCTATCTATTTTACAGTCGTCCAATTTTTCAAAAATATTTTTTGTCTAATTTCCAAAAACATTTTACATTATTGATATTAAATTCAAATTCTTTTTTATTGTTTCATCAAACATTTGTCTGCGCTTTTTTCTTCCGCTTTTTAAACAGACAGCTTACAAGATAAATGAAAAAGATTTTCCGCAATACTGCGAAATTTAGAAAATAGATGACTCCCGCATTTACTGTTTCTCAATTTACATTCACAATGCAAACAATGAATAGAAAACAATGCGAAAGGACTAAAATAACATAAAATAAACAACTAAAATAATAGTATCTGAGAAGCTGAAATCATGGAAATGAAGTTATGTAAAACTATATAATTGAAATTAAATATAATCTAAATACCAGTTGAACTGGATACTTTCTCCAAAGAGGATATAGTATTTTATTAGAAAAAATTCCTTATTTTGAGCTGAACTTATGGAAAATGTCAGTGATATTTAAGATTAATCTACCTTCTATATTGATATACCGATTTATAATTAAATGAAAAGTTAAGCATTTCTGAATAACCCTTAGCAAGCATTATTACACAGTATTTTCTTGAAATTTCTTTTCCGGTAAGTTTTCGAATTTAAGAGAATATGAAAATAAGCAGGACAAAGTAACATTGTGAAAATGATCTTGCCGTTCATTGTGATTTGAGAAAATTATTTAAAAAAAATCTTATATGTGTAAATCTAATTACCTAGAGAAATAAAACCACATTTAAAATACTAAATTTAACATTTTTCTTTATAGATTTTTCTTTCTTTTTCTATGTACTTTAATTATAATATATTTTTAGGTCTCTATACAAGACCGAAGCGTCTGTTTCGATACTTGTGGCCGGCTTTCGAAATGATGACAGATGAAGTGACTCAAACAAGAGATTTTTATTCACAACTGAGTAAGAAATGCATCCTGTTCTTCAAGGAAAAACAATGTAAAAAATATCAAATGGTTGATTGAGGTTTTCATTGGAAAAATCAGTTTCGTAGTGTTCTTATCTTCAGTTGACCTCAAATGAAAATGTCAAGGTCATAACACAAAATAGAGTATTTTTGTTTTAAGATGAGGCAGTCTTATATAACTGAAAAAAACTCAGTTGAAATAAATTTATATTTCTTGACAACAACATCGACGCAAGTAATTAGGAAACTGCAATTGTGTATTATCCATTTTGGTCAGCTGAATAATTCAATTGAATTCTAACACGTTTTACTGAATTTCATAGATTTTATTTTGACTATTTTATATGTACTTTCTTAGGAGGTCATTTAAATTGATCTCGCATCTGATATTTTTATGGACAACATGGAACATTGGGAAAAGACAATTTTTGCGAATTGTATTATGTTGCCAGAGACTGTTTTGACTTTCAGTTTCATTTGGTGATAATAATTGACGAGTTCTCTCATTATTTTCTTACTTTCTACTCTATGTTGTTACTTAATTCAATTAACTGCATTGTAATTATTGCAATGAATATTTTATTACTTATGTATGAAACCTCCAACAAAAGAAAATGGAGGTTTTCTATGACAGCCAAGAAATGTTGGTTTTCACGTTTGCCATTCAGTTTATGAGCTGGCATGCGGCTCAGTTTGATCATTTATTATGTGTCACTTATTATTGTCTCCTTTACTTATGCACAGTAATCAGTAGAGATGCGAAAGACGATTTTCATGTTTTTTCTCATCCCAACACAGAACTCCCATATAAGACATACGAATACTGAGACAAGTAAGAGTCTGAATTTTCTTCGATTAGTTTTCAATTGGAATGTGAAGAATATTTTTAATATTCGTTTTCGGTTTTCAACTTTAAAATAATACTTTTATTCTTTTAGAAATCATAAAAGCTTAAAAACGCTACATATAGAATCTATTAGAATAAGAACATCAAGACTTAAATGGTTACTTTCATCAACATTAGTGTTAGAGGGGAGGAAACTGAAAAGATATCCGTTTATATTCGTTTCTGCTGATATTGGTCTGCAATATATTTTCTAATAGTTATGTTTTATAATTTCCACATCTCTTGTATCTAGATTCTTTCATGGAATTTTTTAAAAGCCTGTTGTGCGACTAATGCTAGATACACACGTGTAGCAAATTTGATTTGATATCTTTCACATCGATAGTGAGAAATAATCATGCAAGATGAATAAGAAGGGGCAATCCATTTTATATAATTAACAAAATAATATAGAATTGGTGATTATAAAGCACAGAATTTCATAACTGAATTTAATTGCATCTGGTAGTACGAAGACATGGTTATAAACAGACCTAATTGAAATCAGGAGTAATTAAAAAAAAATTCATCAAAGAACATAATATTGTAATCAATATTTTTCATAGCTAGTTAGATTTTCAATTGCTGCTCTAATCAATCATAAGAGACAAAAAGACGCAGATTTTTGGTATTAATTAGTTACTATTCTAGTATTATGAATTAATAGGTATAAAGCAAATATTTTTCATATTTATAAATGATTCTTTCTTACTTTCATCATGAAGAATGTCAAGGCTTTAGTAAAATAGCAGATAAATCAAAATTAGTTTCAATTTAAAGCCTCTTTAGGTTTAAATATTTTCTCAGAAGGGGTCTTTAATGTAACTTAATTCTTTAGGATATTCCTCATTTGGTTAAACAGCTTAGTCCAAGAGTTTTATACACTTATGTACATCAATTATTTAATTCTTGTGAATTATATTAATGAGGTTAAAAATTTGAAGCGAGTCCCAATCGCGTAAATTATTAGCTACAATTTCTGTTATTTAAAACATTTAACTGGAAAGTCTATATGGTTGAGGGAATAACAGGAACTTTAATGGAGATACTATAAAAATATTCCCATTGAAAAATCATTTAAAACAGATTTCATTTATCTATAATCACAAAATTTCGATCTAAATTATATTCAATTTTATATAAATCTGAAACTGTATACATAAGAATACAATACTGTTAAGATGAAAGAGTGAAATTTTACGCTTTTATATATGCATTTTAAGCTAAATCTCTCCATTGGAATGAGGACTGAACGTTATCCATTTACAGAAATTGTCTAGACATATGCATAGTCGATCAAGTTGAATAACAAAATGGCATACAATTTCATTTATTGAATTGTGTGTTGCTACTCACTGGAAAATTTTATTTTTGAGTTCAAATATATTCGTATCGCATCCTGAAAACTCTAATGCAATATTAGTTTCAATTATCTCATGAGTTTCATTTTGGTTTCTTGCAGGTGCCATGCTTTTTCTTTATAACTGATATAGCGTATCTTAAGAGTTTGTGGTAGATAGTGCATTGTGTTTTCCTGATAACAGAGCTTCGACACAGGGTTCCTGATTCGAATCTCGTTTCCTCCCAAGTTCCGCGAATATGGACATTTCGCGCACTATCTAGGGCAACACTGTGATGTGAATATTGCAAGGGGGAGGGGACCAAATCAGGCTTCATCTTCGTTATCTAGCTATGGGGCAAGATGGTGAAGTTCGTCTTAAAATAAATGTTTTGATTCTTAAAAACAGACCAACATATCTTAACTAAATTGCAGGATTTTTCATTTCCAGTTGCCATACGATATCTCCCTTTAAACCATAACACTCAGAGTTTGATAGTTCTATTACAGGTTGAGAAGTACCCCGCAAAGGCTTTTCATGGAATAATAATCTTCCATGATCGTTGCAAAATGTCTTTAGAATTTAAACAGACAAATGAAACATTCTCGAATGCAACAACGTCACTTTCTCACATTAATTTATCTCTTTTCTCGCTCGATTAAACTATGAACTCGAATGCGTAAGAGTGAAAGAAAAAACTATCCACTTGGTGTCTGGTCCAGATGTCACAGTTTAAGAAATAATTCGTAACTGTTCACGATGTTTCAAATTCTGTGACTAATCAAAATCATTTGATGACGCATCCAATTAATTGCGAAAACTTTTTAAAAGATAACTGACATAATTCCTTTTTTCTTGTAGAATTTAATATTTCAAAACCAATGTGTTGTGGGTATTGAAAGTAACCAAATTGTAGGGAGGAAAGTATTCAAAACTCTCAAATGCATTTTCTTCCGAAATGTCCAGAACATGTAATACGCTCTGTTCAAAAAGAAAGTTTCTGTAATTATAAGATCCGTTTTAATTTTTTTTTTTTTTTTTGCAGAAGTGTTTTCGAAGATAAATGGCATAACTTAATTTTTTTCGAAAAATTTAATAGTTAAAAAAAAATCGGACCGTAGTGGGAAAAGAACGCAGGACAAGAAAACAAACTTCGGGTGGGTCGTGCTGAAATTTTGAACCCGGAGCACTGCATCGTTTTTATTACACAATTTATAAATTTCTGTTGAAACAAATGATTCTTTGAAATCTTGCTTCTTCAGTCGAAAAGATTTCATTATAAATGAACGTACATAAAAACATCAGTAAAAAAATTGATGGGAAATAAACAAGAAATATCCTGCCAAAACCTTAAGGCGAAAAATTACAAACAGGAACAATATTCATTGGCTGTAAATCATTTTGTTATGGAAAATGTCTTGCTTATAAGAAAAAAGACCAGAAAATCCTAAATTCATGAAGTTCTTTCATCTAGGAAGTATTCAGCGTCCTAAGTAGATCACATATCTTTCTTCCAGCGCTTATTATTGTTATTACAATTCATAAAGCACACCACCGAATTCAACTTTTTTATCTGGTACCAAGGCTTCTTAAATATTTTGTTAATTGCTTCTTTGATTAGGAGAATGTCAATTATTCTGTAATTCGATGCACTTTTCAGGTACTCTATTATAGTAAAAGGCTTTAGTCCGAGAATTTGATGCAAACGTATTTAAGCATTTGCACTCTTTATCGGCTGGTATTCTTCACCTTAATGTTTGTCCTTTTTTTAGCTTTTTTTCGTTGCCTTCTTTGCAAATGACCTTTCCAGGGAGCTTTCGGTTTCATTTAGTTTCCGAAGTTAACCCTTTGCACTCCAATATCTTCTCTCATTCAAAATTGTGCATCTTATTGACATTTTATTTATTTATTTAGTTTAAATTATAATTGTTAATAATACCTATAGAATGGTAAAAAAAAAAGATGTAGATTCATTTTTCAGGGAAACTCAACTGAAAAACTTTTTATGTATTTATTTTTGTTGTAATAACCAAGTCCGTGTATTAAGAGAATAATTATGCATCGAACTACTCGAATTCACCTTTCTCACAAGCAGTGACGTGAAATTAAGTTTTCTGTGCGTCGTGTCGTGTAAATTATCCTTCATACAGAATTTCTCATCTTTTTTCAGCATCGCTGAATATTTTTAAACATAGAGCAAAATATCATTTCCTTGAATAAAATCAATAGATCATTACTGTTCGTCATTCATTAATCATAAAACAGTTTCTTCTGAAACTATTTTATTGATCTTATAACTCAAAATCAACAATGGCTTATCTGGTATCGAATCGTATAAAAGTGTTTAGAAAATCTCATTTGAAATTTCGACTACATCCTCTATGACGTTGTGACGTTAATTTCAACTTTTATTAACAAAATAGAAGAAAATCCACATTTGTCTTGCATTTGACATCCAATGCAAGTCTAGAATTTCCGATTCCCGGAAATTATAATTCTGTAACTTGGTAGCGAAATAGTCTAATTTGACAAATCTTTTCTGAGATTTCGTTTAGTGCTGAAAACTGTCCCTCTGTTTGGCTAAATGTTGAGTTTTAAAGGTAAATTTCTGTGAAAATTGGAGGATTTTTTAATTTCGTACTTAGGCTTTAAAACTCTAAAGCTAATTCTTTCGGATACATTACTTCCCTCCCCCTCCCCCTCAAGGGCTCACCTTCTTTAGACGAATTCGGGTATCCCAATCCCGAGGTACTCAGGGATCTTTTCTTTTTCAAGGGGTTTACCGTCTTTGGTAAGTACGAGTGTCGCGTCCACGGGTTGCCCTAGCGATCCTTCTTTTATTTATTTATTTTTTCTTCTAATCTTCATTACTATATGAGCTGAGTTGATATTTAATTTCTATTTTGAGTTAGTTTTTATTATTGTCCTTTGTTTAATACTAAACCCATGTGTTTGCCGTGCTTGGCGACCCGTTAGGGGCAAAATGGAATCCTGGGGTCTCTTTGCGTTCCCTTTGGCCCAGGCTGCTCCGTAAGTTGGGCGGCTGGAGTGAGCCCACTTCCGTCAATCGGCTGGGGCTGTGTATCTTTGGGAACAGGAAAGCACGGCTGTAGGACTAGGTTTGCATTCTGTGTAAATCTATATCCCGGTGCCACCTCTAAGGTAAATACCGAGGGTGGAGGTACCCAGAGCCGGCAACTGCCTTCCCTTGTTGGGCTCCGAGGTGGGCGGGGGCGTACCAGGATGAACAATATCTGACTAATATTGGTTCCCGCAATTTTGGTCCGGGCAGAGACGACTGTCTGCTAACTTCTCCTGTGGAGCAACCTCTGATAACAGCAAAATACTTTATAGTAAAAAAGTTGGAAGGTAATTTAAAAACTGTCTCTCCTATCTTAATTCATAAAACAATACTTGGAATTGTTAGCGAAGTTCAATCCATTGTAAAAACTTAATTAGGGGATATTTTTAATTGAATTGAAATCTAAATCAAATTAAATTATTACAGATCCTTAAATTAATTGGAGAACATGCAGTTACCGTATACCCTCATAAATCTCTTAATCAATCTCGAGGAGTAATATCAGAACTAGAGCTTCAATACGATTCTGAAGAAAAATTCTTGGTTGTCTGAAAGACCAAAATGTTACGTCAGTAAAACGAATAACTATTAAACGGGATGACAAATTAATATTGACCAAATCGCATATTAACCTTTAATGTACCTGTACCACCCAAATCTCTTCATATTGCATACTTAAATTGCCCTGTTAAACCATATATACCTAATCCATTAAGATGTTTTAAATGCCAGAAATTTGGACACTCTGTGGAAACCTGTCGAGGTAGAGAAACATGCGGCCGTTGTTCTGAAATCGGACGCGACAGTAAATCTTGTACATCTGCACCAAAATGCAACAATTGTAAAGAATACCATCCTTCATATTCTCGTAAATGCCTTCGGTGGATAGAAAAAAAAGAAATACATACAATCAAAGTGCCACAAAATATTCCTTTTGCTGTATCTCGAAAATTAGTAAAATCTAGAACGCCCACTGTTGGAATGTCTTACTCATCAATGCACAGCTGTTGCCCACATTATAAAACCAAAATTGTCCAAAAAGAAACCCCCATCTGATGATAGTCCAAATCCATTGCTAGAAAAATCACCAGTTAAAAATAATAGTGAATCCACAAACTCCAAAATAAAAAGTATCCATGGTAGGCCCAACCCTCTAAACATATCTAAAATAG